>OZ035997.1:27679066-27684066 GCA_964035015.1 Corallium rubrum
CTTTAAATATCCTAAATTATTTAAACTATTAAACCAAACAATTTTAATCTTTGAGGCAAGACAGTTGCACTTTAATGAGTTAATATTGTTTTATGACAATTTAAATTAGATGATGATAAAGTAGTTGGACACAAGATTCAAAATAACCTGACAAGTTCCCCAAAAAAAGACACCAAAGAAACTGGTAAGTTCTTTTTATTTTTCCACCTTGATATACAATTCGCTGTTGTTGTCATTTATAAAGCACATTATATATACTTTGGTTATATTCTGTAAACATGCATGAACTATGTAGGGTATGTGGTAGGTTTTGATACTTTTTTAATATTAGATTGCGGTCTTATTTCTATTTGTTATTAACAGACGATGAAGATATTCATGGTTTTACCACCACCAGTTGGTATTAGAACAACTGTATCTTGACCAGATAGCATAGACTCAATTGCTTCTTGTTGACCTGGCTTGAATGAACTATGTCCAAAAACTGTTTGAAGCAATCCCAATGGTGTTCGACTCCCCATCTCAGTGGTTGGACCAATCTCTGGAATGTCATGAAAGCTACTCGAAGCTTGTTGTCTTCTGGGTAACATGAACTGTAATAAAGAAAAAATCTTAACTTGGGCAGTTTAAAATTAAATGAATATAACTGTACTTGCAAAAATATTAAAACATCAACTTATGGGGGTGCGTACATTTATGTTTGTGAATATGTATTACTTTTAGTCTATAATGTAACAAACTTGGCTCGAACACGGCAAGGAATGCCTCCAAGGGGTTTCAGGAAGCCATGGTGATGAAGGTACAGGCCATATAACTTTGCTGCCTCTCTGGCAGACCTTGCTACAATCATCATTCCATCCTTTTCCATCCCATCACTAAGGCTCACCATTTGAAATTCAACATACTCAGAGTTCTACACATAGATACAAACAACATGTTTGCCAGCATGAAATGGACTACAGCATTTAATTTAATATCCATAGTATCAATATCCCCATTCCACCCTCTCCTATTAATAAACTACAAAGGAGCTTGGAGTATGTCATGTATAAGCTAATTCTCTGCTAATTTTCTGGTCAGGGGTGCAGCAATTTATGGAAATCATGGGTGGAAAATAGGGTTCATCATGGGAGTAAACTATGAATTTCTTCAGGGAATAGGCAATAATTTAAGTTCAGGTCTTCAGAGGATCTGTTTTATTGCAATATTATAACCCAAACTGTGTCCAGAATTTTTATATGAAGACAGTCGCTACTTATTGTCATGGAAAGACAAATGATACAGCTCTACATATGCCAACAAAATAGTAAAGTTCTAAAATACTCATAGGAGTGGCGCCCATCCCTGCCTTAGTCTAAGACAAACTGTATTTTATAAATTATACAATGAATTCACCACTTATGATCATTGAGTATATGATAAATTTATTCTTACCATTTGAATGCGTACTTCGGAAAGTTCACTTAGAATTCTCCGTGTTTCCTGGCAGTGAAGATCTTCAAACAGCATCTTACAATCCTTATTTTTTTGTTCATCTAGCACCACCTTGGCCGCTCCTTTCAAAAACAATTTTATTTCACCATTGCTTTTATAGCACTCAGCACACAATATTTTGCTTTCTCCTTTCGCCACTTGAAAAGGTTTACTGGATGTAGCAAATATCGTATTCAAAATTTCTTCACCATTATTCTATGATTATTCATAAGCTTTATACAAATGTCGCCATCTTGGAAGCATTATATGGCAGAGGCTTCCTCAATTTCACCCTTCCCTTCACTCTTTGCGCGCTCCCTAACCCCTAACCTAAAACTTCATGTAAGAATGAGTGAAAATGTCATTACTAATCAAAATGGCTCTCGAGAACTCTCGTTACGGACATTGCGAAATATTAAATAAGAATGAGTGAAAATGCTCATATTGCTAATCAAAACTCTCGTTACGGACATTACGGAATACTAAAAAAGCCTCTGCGGAGGAGAGTGTAGATTACCAATAATAAAGCCTAACACTTGTTCATAATTACAGCTGACTCGAGCGGGATTTGAACTCGCACCTCGTTAAGTTGTCGCGAGAATATCTCGTGCTTAAGTTGGATAAAACTCGCCTCCAATCCCTGTGCGGCTCGATATAGCCCAGCAGGTAGAGCGACGGACCGTTCAAATCCCGCTCGAGTCAGCCGAAATTTTTCGGTTGAATTTAGCAGTGTAAGAAATCATGAAAAATTTGTTCGTAATGGGGTAGGTCTTTACAGAAATTATTCGATCACACGTACATACAATACTGACACACAGATACAAAAATACCAGCCTGGCCTGCTAATACTGTAAATGTAACACACGTGCGAACCAGTTACTCACTTTTTCTGGAAAAACACTGTTAATAAATTCGTTCAGATTTTGATCACTTTGAAGCTGTAAAATTCAAGTCGTTTATTAATTATTATAAGACGTACATGCACGGGAGAACGCATTAATTGCAGAGACACATCTATACCGCGGAAATGTTTCGCCGTATAGAGACCGTTTTACTAACGCCCACAGGCACTGATCTCTATATAAACTGGATGGGCCATTGGGCTGGATTTTGCGTGCCAGTTGTATGATGACGTGACCACTATGCAAGATGGCTGCCACTGAAGTTCATAGCTTTCGTAGATTGAAAACAGACAAAAAGAGTTATTTTAAGAAATAAAATTTAAACGAATGTAAGGACACAAGAAGTATACGTAATAAGGTTTAAGAAGTTAATTTCTTGTATTTGTTTCTGTTACTGAGCTATAAAACCTTTAATTTTCGTTGTTTTTCTTCAGTGCATGCCGACAACGAAGAAACTTCACGATAATATAAACTGAAAAACAGACTTTAAAATCTACGAAGAATTCAATTTCAAGTCTTTTATAGTAATCTTAATGCCTTAACAATATTTCGTGTTGTGTACTTGCCATCTTTTGACTGTATTTGCTGTTAAACAGTGAAAACTAAACGAACCGGCATCTGTTGTTTGCTTTACGGCTTTTCCGACTCCCCCGGCACAGAGTACTTAATATTCCTATACCCCCGGATAATCTGACCGTGCTGACGTCAAGATTGCTTATGCTAGTGAACTTTAGGATTGGGAACAAGTTCTAAGGCCGCAATACGTCATATGTTCCACTACGTAGGCGGCGACTGCCACGAAATGTTTGACTGCTGGCCATAGGAAAGGGCCTATCCAGTTTATTTAGAGATCAGTGCTAACGCCCCAGTCATAATAATAATAATAATAATATGTATTTATAGCGCGCAAATTCAACTTTAAGGTTTTCAAATGCGTCTTACAATAATTTTTGACACAGCCGAGTCGAATGCATATTAAAGGCGCTCAGGCAGCCGCCATACGACACATATCGGCCCACGAATTACAGCTAAGACCTAGGTGTTGGTTTTGCGGAGGGAGGAAAACCGGAGAGCCCGGCGAAAAACTCTCGAAGCACAGGAGAGACCAACTAAACTCTACTCACATGAGTCTCAAGCTCGAGAACAGGGTTATTCCCAGACGGTCACCCATCCAAGTACTAACCCCGTCCAACTGGGCTTAACTATTGGTGAGAGGCAGCGCCCTAACAGCACACGCCAACCGTGCTCCCCAGTCCACACGTTTACGTCAGTGGCGTGTAGTCAAGGTTGACCACCAAGTTGACGTTACATCATTGGACAAAACTATAACTCTACCATATTATGAATTGATAGACAGCAAATGTCCAATATGGCGTGGGCACAAAACTTTCGATGCGTTTAATATAAGTTAGTTTAGAATGCGTGTTTTACGTAGTAGTTAAAATATGAGCGGCCGATCTTTATGGGCATTTACAATGGCGAGCCCATAAAGATCGGACGCGAATATTCAGTTTAACTTACTTATAAATTCGAAGTGTACGTGATGAACACTTTGTTTATAAGAGTTGTAAGAAACGTTAGATAAGATCATTTTAACTCAGAAAAAACTGAATTTGAGCTGCTATAGTGTCTAATAACTTTGATAAAACATTGGTGTTTTATTAATCAATGTTTTAAGTAATATTTAAAACACGAGCAAGAGTGTTTTATCAGATTTCTTGGACAAAAAAGTCGAGCGCGCACATTTTAAACCTCCTAACCAACCTCCTATATATAGCCGGGTAGTATAAAATTATATAATTTACCTTAGTTGGTAAGTCAGTCACTAGAATATTATATTGTTCTTCATAACCTTTTCGTAAGTATATCTGACGATAATGTGTAAATGTTTGCCACTCTTTATAAAGCAAGTAGTAAATAACTAGAGAATAAATCCACACACCAACCAAATGCGCCCACAATTTATCGGATTTTAATTCCAAGTTTCCTAAAGTTAAGACAGACATGCCTTGAAGATCTGCTCCACCACTAATATTTAGTGGGATAAGAACCAATAACCCATACGGCAAAATAACCACAGAAATCTTTAAGCAAAGACGAACGAAGCGAAGGTAAACAAATATATCCAAACCAGCGAGGTCGTATATTTCTTCATCGCTTACCCTGAAGGCAGGTGTAAGCCAGGAGAAAAACGATTCCGACAATTTTAAACGGTTCAATGTCAGCAGTTGTGTTTCGGATAGCTCAGAAAGAAGCTTGGTTGAATGAAGCAAGAAATTAGATAAGTAAACGTGTTTGAAACGAAGTCGAATAAGTGAAAATACAAAGAAAGCGATAGCTCCGGTAACCAAGTTCACGACAAAAGCAGACGCAAATGAAACAATGCTGTTTTCTTTTGGATCTGAAGAAGTATCTTCGGTGGTATTCGACATTCTGGTGGCTTTTGACTATTGGACTATTTATATAATTACTCTTGCTCCTTTAACTAAAGAAGAAGTTCGCCAGTTTGTTTAGAAGATTCAGCGGCAGGTGGCACCAGTATCTTCTTTATCAACACTGAAAATTGGTGCAAATTAAAAGTTTCATTCTATTAAATCATAGCCACCTTTGATGATTATCACTGAC
>OZ035997.1:27689066-27844066 GCA_964035015.1 Corallium rubrum
TTGTAGAACTTTATCGTGAAATTCCAAGATCTAATGAATTAAGATTATAATTTTGTGAAAAACCATTGTCTGAAAAAAATGCAAATATTTTGTGGTTTGTTCACTCAATTAGTAGATTGGCACATGTCAATCATAAATGTTTATAGAATATAGTCTGGTATGCTACCACCTTGAAGTCATTATAGGGAGCTTAAGCTATGACGACGACGACAATCCGAAGTTCAGTATCTAGCAGAAACCACCAATCATTATTAAAGGCTTATTAACCAAGTTCGAGGTCTGTACGGGAAAGTATTCGCCTGAGATTTTCGTATAGACCGAGCGACGAAGGAGCGAGGTTTGTGCGATAAAACCGAGGGCAAATACTTTCCTGTATACAGACCGAGAAAACGAGGTTAATAAGCCTTTTATTATATGGCTTTTGGTTTGTTTTCTTATCTGTTTTTAGTTCTATACGTTTGTCTTGATCAGATGTCGCTATTCACCTTAGTTCTTTCTTTTGAGCTTGTTTGTTTCGCTTCATGTTTACACCTGTTAGGCTTTTATTTTTCGCGCTTTTAAATAAGAAGTTTTTTTGTAAAAAGAAACACTAATGTTTCAGGACGTATTATCGTTCAAAATTTTCTAACGAATATATCTAATTCGCTTTTATTTTCATTCAAATCAGCTCAGTAATTTTCCTGCCAAAACTTGCAGGCCATTAAAAATGACGCAATGCCCTCTCGAAGTGCCGAGAGGGCATTACGGCTTTTTCCGGACCTCTCAGCAACCAATCAGCGTGCGCCGTTTGGCGTAATGACCCGAAAACAAGCTCAGCCATATAATAAAACGTAGTATTGAATACTTAACTCTTAAAGTAGGTTTTTCAAAATCTTGCTTAAGCTCCCTATTCATTGGTATTAAACATCTAATTAGTATATTAGTACGCATTCAAATCACACAGAGTAAATTCGTTTATAATTATTGTCCTTTCCGCGCTGATGGATAAAACTCCATGGATTTGGTAGGAAGGGAATTTCACTCCAGTTTCTACACATGGCAATTCTTGCATCGTGTGAAAACATAAACCACCTTCTCTTGTGTGCTGGGCCGTCATTCACTCTAGAGTTATTTGGAAATTTAGGGATGATTTATACGTTGATACTAAGATAAAATCTTGGTTATTATTAAAGTGCCTATCTCACGTTTGGGGATTTTACATATTCGTAATATTTGGGTCTTCCTGAGCAAAATCATAATATAGCCGAAAATTTCATCTTTATGGATTTTTTTGCTGCAAAGTTACCGGATGTGATGTCACAAGAGGCATTTTTGTGAAAGTAACAAAAGAAAACTGGTTTCAAATGCCTCTTGTGACATCACATCTGGTAACTTTGACAGCGAAAAACTCCATGAAGATGAAATTTTCGGCTGGCAAGATATATTATGATTTTGCTCAGGAAAACCCAAATATTACGAATATGTAAAATCCCCAAACGTGAGATAGACACTTTAAGAAAGAAAATAAAATATAAAATATCGATCCTGTAAATATATAAACATACACATATGACTGTA
The DNA here is from genome assembly GCA_964035015.1 of Corallium rubrum. NCBI lineage: Eukaryota > Metazoa > Cnidaria > Anthozoa > Scleralcyonacea > Coralliidae > Corallium > Corallium rubrum. The sequence goes on from OZ035997.1 coordinate 27,690,624, forward strand.
ATAATACGGTCCTAAAATGTTATATTTCTGCTACTCAGAGTTCACACATACACACATACTATAATAGTTAAGATGCTAAAATGTTAATATTACTTTCTGTTACTCACGCCAAACATTAAAACACACAAGCTTCGGATACAAATTGAATTTTTTGAATTAAAAACAAGAAACTACAAAATTCATTATATATGTTAATGTTATATTAGTATTTTATTTAGTTTATTGGCCAGCGTTAAGAAAACAATTACAGACAATCATATTAAAATTTATTGACATAATAAAATATAGAAATTTTAAATGGCGTGCTTGCTACATTAAGGTTATGTAAATTATGTCATTATAGTTACTAATTATATTAGTAAAATCATGAACTTGTAATTAATGCAATACATATTGTTAAACAAAACTAAATTTTCCAAAATAATTGATGCATGATAAAGCTGTTAAGTTTACAGAAAAAGGTTGCGTATAGAAAAAAAGAAATGGAAATATCTCTGATATTTTCTTCCTATTTTAATACCATAAAAACCTGTGCGAGAAAAACCTGTGCAAATATTAACCGGTGCAGAAATGGATATATTAATGTGCATTAGCTGAAAAATTAATAAAGCATTCATTCTGCACGAGCTGTATGTCCACATTGGTTGCCATTGTTGTGTGTCGCATTATTGTTAGAGATCTGAGTCGCCAATAGACGGATGATAACTGAAGAAAAGTATACAAACACGAATGAACAAATGATTGCATAAGATAATAACGTGAATATGAATAGTGGTGATGTCACTAAAATATAAAGTAACCAGTCAAGACGCAAGAAATCACTACTCAATTTTTTCTCCCAAAACTCAACACTTTATGTAATAATTAAATTTAACCTTTCACTTAACAGTATAATCAAACAAAGCAAAACCTAAACGGATAAATAAATATAAAGTTTTTTAACTAATAACCAGAGAGTTCGCAATGTTAAAAGACACACCCATACATGAATGCAGTTCAAATAACCACATTCGTACGCCTTAAATGTTTCTAATGTTTGTCTAAGGTCCTATACATGCATATATATTATGGCCTTTAATACATTTGGGGCATCAATGTATACCCCTCACGCACATACACTAAAAAGATAAAAACCTAAAAACTAACCAAAAAACTGTTAGACTTGTACACTGCCTACATCGGAGTTTCAACCGAAATATCTGGTAATTCTGGTTCAACTAACTTTTTGGTTTCCTCATCCTTTCCAGTAGACGCGGAACTATCTTCACTTTGTTTCCTATCGGATTCGAGTTTGTTTTCCTGCGAGGGATCATCAGTGCTTAATAAAAACAAAGCAGGAACGATCGTGCTGGCAATGTAAGAGTTGTGAGCCGCCTATTCACAAAAAAAGATTAACTCGGTAAAGAAAATGATATTAAGCATCATTAATCAATTAAAATGCATAACAAAATAAGTTAAAAAAATACATATTTATCCTACAATGCACAAGTAGTCAAAACTGCAGAAATGAAATTCGCGCTAAACTCTGATTAGAATTAATGCGAAGCAATTTGTTTCAAAATCTTGAAACCTCAGTGGTCGTTGTCGTATCTTGCTGTATCGAAAATTTTGTTTCAAAAAATAATTATAAGTTTCTAAAAATTAAAAACCTCGAACTAGTGTCTCTTTGTAGTTAAATAATATATAACCGTTACTTTAAATTACCTTAATTTCCAGAAAATAGTAGGTCGGTCATGGCGGTCGGTCATGGCTTGAGTTTTAAACTTCAAAACCTACGCTTAAAGGTTTGCTAAGAATAGTCCGGAGGAAGAACAAAAAAGGAGGGTATACGTTTTAGAAATCCTGTATTCGAACAGAACAGAATAGAAGAAGAAAGAGTTTACTGAAATAGAAACCTGACCGCCAAATATAAACTTCAATTTCCTATATATTTTCTAAACGTAATTTCGAGCTCGGTTTGATTCGGAAGATATGGCTGAAGCACCTCAAAGAAAAAGGAAGAATATAACTTGGACAGACGAGATGATCTCCGACTTGCTACAATGTAAATTGGCTGCACAAGAAGCGGTTAAGAACGATCACCCGAACTGTTATCGAGGGGAACGAAAACTTGGTTATATGGAGCTGATGAAACAACTGTGGGAAGTGAAAGGCTACGAGTGTTTGAGTTTATCAGCACAAAATCTACGCGATAAAGCGGCCTACGCCGAGAAACGTCTGGAAAGTGTAAGAGAGACAAATGGGGTAAGGCGTATTAGTTCAAGTTCAACTTCAATCAAGGAAGGAGATAAAATAAATATACAAGCAGAAAATGAACAAACACGGCCTCAAATTTGCATAAGCGATCAAGTCCAAATTTGCATAAATGATCACGCTCAATCTACAGCCAACATGAACGAGTATAAGCTTCTAGGCTTATTCCACTTGACAAGAATCCCGGGATCAGACCGATAGGAGTTGGGGAAGTACTGCGAAGGATAATCGGGAAAACTGTATCATGGACCCTAAATGACGAAATCAAAGAGGCAGCTGGTCCTTTACAAGCTTGCGCTGGTTACAGCGCGGGTGCTGAAGCAGCGATTCATGGCATGAGCCAGGTCTTTGCAGAAGAAGAAACAGATGGAATCTTGTTGATAGACGCTAGGAATGCTTTCAATCAAATGAATAGATCTGTGGCATTGCACAACATTCAGATAACTTGCCCAGAAATGTCATTGTACATCATAAACACCTACCGAAAGTCATCCAGGTTATTCATTTCGGGTGGAGGTGAGATCTTATCACAGGAGGGTACCACGCAAGGTGACCCATTAGCAATGCCTTGGTACTCCGTCAACACATCCATCATGATCCAAAGTTTAAGTCTGGCCACACCCGATGTCAAACAAGTTTGGTTGGCTGATGATTCAGCGGGAGGTGGAAGAATTAAGTCATTATATAATTGGTATAAATTCCTGAGTTCGGAAGGAAAGAAATTCGGTTACTTGGTTAATGGGAGAAAAAGCTGGCTAATAGTGAAATCACAGGCGTTAGCAGATGAAGCTCAGAGAGTTTTCGGAGAGGAAGTTAACATCACAACTGATGGTAAACGCCACCTCGGTGCTGTGATAGGATCTAAAGACTATAAAGATCTCTACTGCAAAGAAAAAGTATCCGTTTGGAGGGAAGAGATTGAAACGCTTTCCGAAATCGCAAAGAGTCAACCACATGCAGCATACATCGCATTCACCAAAGGATACAGATCGAAGTTCACTTATTTCATGCGTACAATCAAATCTTTTGAGGATTATGTCGAGCCAATTAATGAAGTATTGAATGACGTATTTCTGCCAACAATCTTTGGGCAAGACGAACGGTTTCCTGATGAAGTCAAGGAACTCTTCACTTTGTCGCCAGCCCAAGGAGGTTTGGGTATGCCTTCATTGAAAGATGAATCCCCACAGCAATATGCTGCCTCAGTGTCTATAACAACATCGCATGTAGAGTCGATTACATCGCAGAGCAAGGTGATGAAAAAAGTGAGCTATCAATAGATGATCTGAAAAAACATCATCAGAATTTGAAGGCCACAGCTCTAAAGTTGAAAATGGAAAGAATCGATTCATCTCTACCTCCAGACATGCTACCGCAAGTAATTCAGGCGAGAGATAAGGGAGCCAGCTCGTGGCTTAATGCAATACCACTTGAGGAGCAGGGCCTGGGACTAAACAAACAAGAATTTAGGGACTCCCTACGAATGCGTTACAACCTACCATTGTCTGGTTTACCAAGTTATTGCGCTTGTGGTGAAAGTTTTTCTATCAACCATGCTCTGTCCTGCAAAAAGGGTGGTTTTGTGGCACAGAGGCACGACGGAGTTCGAGATCTGCTGACATCCGTGCTCAGCAAAGTTTGCAATAATGTGGAAACAGAGCCACACCTTCAACCACTCGATAATGAGAGATTCAATTTGAGATCAGCCAACACGAACCCTGAAGCAAGACTAGACATTAAGGCTGGAGGGTTCTGGTCTCGTGGAGTTACTGCATTTTTTGACGTTCGAGTTACGCATGTAAACTCCGCAAGCAACCAGAACAAACCAACATCAACGATCTTTAGAGAGCAGGAAAATGAGAAGAAGAGGCAGTATCTACAGAGAGTGTTGGAGGTAGAACATGGGACATTTACGCCCCTTGTATTTGGAACCAATGGTGGTATGGGAGCTGAATGTACTTTATTTCTGAAAACATTAGCAGAACACCTATCAAGAAGGAACCAGGAATCATATGCCATAGTTATAGCTTGGCTGCGAACGCGTCTGTCTTTTGACATTCTGCGATCAGTCCATCTGTGTGTGAGAGGCTCGCGAGTGCCTTTTAAGAAACGTGATGAAGTTGAAATGCTCGAGGACTTTTATTTAAATACGAACGCAGCTGGAATTTTTTAAAACTTTGACCTTTAATTTTTATTACTATTTTTTTTTTTTTTATAATTATTATTACTTTAGTACTTGGGACTCCTTTTTAGAGACTTTTTGTAATTAATTTTTAGTACAACCAATTTTTTAATAAAGTTATTACTATTTTTAAAATAATAATAATAATAATAATAATAATAATAATAATAATAATAGTCATAATAGTAATAATAATAATAATAATAATAATAATAATAATAATAATAATAATAATAATAATAATAATAATAATAGTCATAATAATAATAATCATTATGATAAAAATAATATAATGGAAACTTTATTTATTAAATTTAGTTCTTACATATACAATTGTAAATCTCACTTATTAAGGTAATTTACAACCGGCTACTTGAATCGATGGTATACTGTAATATATAACTATAAAAACACATAACAAACTTATACAATACAACATTAAAAAGTTAATAATAATAATAATATATATAAATATAATAATAATAATAATAATAATAATAATAATAATAAACGATAACAAAAACAATATAAGATATTATACATTAATGTAACATAGCATTTTAAAGAATGTTATACGTCAGAAAGTGTTTTGAATGAGGTTCTGCAAGGTAATACAATATTGATGTTAGACTGGTGTTTAACGGCTACAAACAGACGTCATACCAGAAACTGCTTCTCTGAAGATGGCAGCCGCCGCACAGATTGTTAAAAACGTCATAAAACCATCCTGTTGTGGATTGTAACCATCCGGAAAAACATGTGAACACCAATAATTTAAATATCGGATTCAAACCTCAAATCACAATGTACCAAAATATACGTGATAAAAACAAATTACAATAACTTAATATTAAAAAAGTGACGTTTCGACGAACCTATAACGTCATTTTCAAGTCAAAATAAAAATCAAAGTGTTCAGAATATTTATAGTGGTTACAATAATTAAATTCAGAGCTAAAAGTATAAATTAATAAAACATTAAAAGATAAAACAATTCACCACTTCAACGCTAAAACCCACGTGTAGTGTCACGTGATGCAAAACGTAAACAAAGTCGAAAAATGCGACATTCAGAGGTATCATCGGTTTCAAATTATGAAGCTTAACCATCCAATAAAACCATCCCACAAGCGGGATGTTAAACTTGAACACATAAAGGTAAAAACTCTATAGGGGTGTTGTGGTCGGGGTTTGAGAGGTGGGACATTTTTCCGGGGGGTTGTGGTTAGGTTTAGGGTTTCCGGGGGGTGTGATTAGGTTTAGGGTTTCCGGGGGGGGGTATGGGGGTGAGGTTTCGTTTAAAAAGGTTGTCTAATCAGATGGTGGTTTTAGTAGTTGGTTAAGCTTCATAATTTGAAGGAAATGATAGCTCACATTCAGCGCGGTGCGTCAATATGGTGGCCACTAAGAGATGCGCTTGGGGAACTTGTAAAAACGATTCTAGATACCCCCATTCAATGGTAAAAAATAAGAATGACGATCCGGTACACTTTGTTCGATTCCCTGCTCCGAAAAGATTCGTGGATAAGCGACTGCGATGGATTGCGGCTTGTCATCGAGGCGATTCGTTTGTCTGCTCAAAAGACAGCTATATCTGTAGTTTACACTTCGTCGGAGAGAAAGGACCCACATCAGAAAACCCGGATCCCGTTTCGGCAATAGCCAGCAAAGAACAGGTAAGTTGTCTTTTTCTTCAGTATATCGATTGTACTTTTTCTTAGGTTCCTAAGCACTCGATCATTGTTTTGTATTAGACAAGGCGACTTCAAAAGAAACGCAGACAGCTGGTCCAAACAGATCCCGCGAAGAAGCGAAGACGATTGTCAGTAGAGAAAGAGACTGCCGTTTCTCTTTTAAAATTAGCCGAATCTGTTCACAACAAAGTTCCAAAACCAGTGGAGGAGGAATTATCTAAATTGCAGAAATTTTGGTGGCATTTGGCGAGACTGTAAACCTGGCAAAGCACGACTCAGATTGCAACCTTAAACAGCAAACGACTGAAAATAAAGTACCCTGTACCTCACATTCTCCGTCAAACAGCGAAACCTGTGATAAATTTACGGATCAAGACGATTGTCTAGAGTTGGCCAAAGACAAAACTACACAGGTATGGCCGTGTAGTCTCTACTAATAGGCCATAAATTAATGTCTCTCGACAGTCGACACCACTGAAAAGTGAAATACTAGCTTGTAAACATTATTGCATCCACTAATTATTATAATTAATATGTAAATTGTTTCACATTTTCACGAAACATTAAGAGAAATCTTTTAAGGAAAAATGCTGATGGAGCCTTTGGTATTTTAAAGCAGTGTGGACAGTTTATTTAATGTAATTTTATTTAATATATAATCTCTTTCTGAATAGTCTTATTATAATGTAGTTATATTTTGATCATCAACTTTAAATTAACATCTGCATATTTTTATTTCTTTGGTAGACAACCATCTCTGCAGAAGATATACGTCTTTACTCAAATGCAGAATTGCAAAACACCAGGAATTTACGGCGCTATCTATTTATGAAGTTAGTCGAAGATAAAAAGAAAACATACCACTATACAGGTATTTTACCACTTTATGTTGTCATTAGTAATTTACATGTTAAATAAAGACATTTTGTTTAGCAAGAAAAACAAAAATTAAATAGATTGAATTTAAATCTATGTCACCTGGATGTTTACTACAGGTGTGTCTAAGGGATGTCTGGATTTAATCTACCATACAGTCGAGAAAAAAGCCAAGCACTTAATTATGTGGAAAGGGTTCAAGAGAACAAGGAAAAATGCAAAGAAGTTGAGCGAGAAATACACTAAGGTATGGTAAATTAAAAGTAATGCTGTACTAGTTTGTGATAGTAAGAAACAATTTGTCATAATTTATAACTTGCTTAATATTCTTTATTGATGATAATTATAATAATATTAATAATTTATTACCTATAAATAATAATAATGTAACATATATATTACTGTCATGGCAATAGAAGCATTCCTAAAATATTGTTGCAATATATTTCTCAAGTTGAACAATTCATTTGATAAGATTTGTTGAAAACCTTCTGTTTTGAATCCTGTTTTGAATTTGATTGGTGTTTGGCAACTAATCCTGTTTCTTATTGGTTGTTTAAAAACTAGAAACCAATCAAATTCAAATCAGGAAGTTAGCAATATTTTCATCAAATGAATTGGTCAAACAGCAAATGAGTTACAAAAATATTTAGGAACGCTTCTATTACCACGACAGTAATAATAATAAAAATATATAATAACTATTACAATTTGTCACCATACGGACATTAATGTTATAAGTAATAATTAGACATTAACTAATTAGTATTATTTTATATATATATATATATATATATATATACATACATTATTGTAAATATTGTCTTTCCATACTCCATAAATACAATTTGTGAATAGACTCTATGCAGTATTAACAACTCGAGAATGTTTTGTTTAGGTAAAGCAGTTATGTACAAGTTTAACTGTAAGAGAGCAGCTGGTTTTTACACTGGTACGTCTACACCACTGTCCAACATTGGTAATGTTGTGTGATTGGTTTGGAATATCTACTGGTAATGGAAGCAAGATATTTATTACCTGGGTATTATTTCTGGAGAAGGAGTTAGATTTTTTGATAAAGTTTGCTACACTGTCTGAGATGGAAGGGATTATTCGGCTGCTCTCTTACAGTTAAACTTGTACATAACTGCTTTACCTAAACAAAACATTCTCGAGTTGTTAATACTGCATAGAGTCTATTCACAAATTGTATTTATGGAGTATGGAAAGACAATATTTACATTAATGTATGTGTATATATATATATATATATATATATATATATAATAAAAACAGGATTCAAAACAGGAGGTTTTCAACAAATCTTATCAAATGAATTGTTCAACTTGAGAAATATATTGCAACAATATTTTAGGAATGCTTCTATTGCCATGACAGTAATATATATGTTACATTATTATTATTTATAGGTAATAAATTATTAATATTATTATTATTATCATCAATAAAGAATATTAAGCAAGTTATAAATTATGACAAATTGTTTCTTACTATCACAAACTAGTACAGCATTACTTTTAATTTACCATACCTTAGTGTATTTCTCGCTCAACTTCTTTGCATTTTTCCTTGTTCTCTTGAACCCTTTCCACATAATTAAGTGCTTGGCTTTTTTCTCGACTGCATGGTAGATTAAATCCAGACATCCCTTAGACACACCTGTAGTAAACATCCAGGTGACATAGATTTAAATTCAATCTATTTAATTTTTGTTTTTCTTGCTAAACAAAATGTCTTTATTTAACATGTAAATTACTAATGACAACATAAAGTGGTAAAATACCTGTATAGTGGTATGTTTTCTTTTTATCTTCGACTAACTTCATAAATAGATAGCGCCGTAAATTCCTGGTGTTTTGCAATTCTGCATTTGAGTAAAGACGTATATCTTCTGCAGAGATGGTTGTCTACCAAAGAAATAAAAATATGCAGATGTTAATTTAAAGTTGATGATCAAAATATAACTACATTATAATAAGACTATTCAGAAAGAGATTATATATTAAATAAAATTACATTAAATAAACTGTCCACACTGCTTTAAAATACCAAAGGCTCCATCAGCATTTTTCCTTAAAAGATTTCTCTTAATGTTTCGTGAAAATGTGAAACAATTTACATATTAATTATAATAATTAGTGGATGCAATAATGTTTACAAGCTAGTATTTCACTTTTCAGTGGTGTCGACTGTCGAGAGACATTAATTTATGGCCTATTAGTAGAGACTACACGGCCATACCTGTGTAGTTTTGTCTTTGGCCAACTCTAGACAATCGTCTTGATCCGTAAATTTATCACAGGTTTCGCTGTTTGACGGAGAATGTGAGGTACAGGGTACTTTATTTTCAGTCGTTTGCTGTTTAAGGTTGCAATCTGAGTCGTGCTTTGCCAGGTTTACAGTCTCGCCAAATGCCACCAAAATTTCTGCAATTTAGATAATTCCTCCTCCACTGGTTTTGGAACTTCGTTGTGAACAGATTCGGCTAATTTTAAAAGAGAAACGGCAGTCTCTTTCTCTACTGACAATCGTCTTCGCTTCTTCGCGGGATCTGTTTGGACCAGCTGTCTGCGTTTCTTTTGATGTCGCCTTGTCTAATACAAAACAATGATCGAGTGCTTAGGAACCTAAGAAAAAGTACAATCGATATACTGAAGAAAAAGACAACTTACCTGTTCTTTGCTGGCTATTGCCGAAACGGGATCCGGGTTTTCTGATGTACAGATATAGCTGTCTTTTGAGCAGACAAACGAATCGCCTCGATGACAAGCCGCAATCCATCGCAGTCGCTTATCCACGAATCTTTTCGGAGCAGGGAATCGAACAAAGTGTACCGGATCGCCATTCTTATTTTTTACCATTAAATGGGGGTATCTAGAATCGTTTTTACAAGTTCCCCAAGCGCATCTCTTAGTGGCCACCATATTGACGCACCGCGCTGAATGTCCGCATTTTTCGACTTTGTTTACGTTTTGCATCACGTGACACTACACGTGGGTTTTAGCGTTGAAGTGGTGAATTAAAAACATACACTAATCTAGTCAATTATATAAGAAGTTTGGCGCTAATTGACTAGATTAGTGTATTTATATAAAATTGACTAGATTAGTGTATTTATATAAAATTGACTAGATTAGTGTATGTTTTTAATTGTTTTATCTTTTAATGTTTTATTAATTTATACTTTTAGCTCTGAATTTAATTATTGTAATCACTACAAATATTCTGAACAGTTTGATTTTTATTTTGACTTGAAAATGACGTTATAGGTTCGTCGAAACGTTGTCACTTTTTTTAATAAAATGTTCTTATCGTTTAATTTTGTCTTAAGTATCTTAAGTCTTAAAGAAACCGTTATTTATCAAAATAATTTAATATGTTTCAATATAAAATCTAAATGTACAAAGGACATTTATATAGATCTTAATATTATGAAAACAAATTTAGAGAAGATTTTGTTTGTTTTAAAGTTCTTTGAGGATGGGTAAACAAGGTTTTGCCTACTCCAGTTTGTTTTAGCTTTCAGTAGATGCTATATATACTGCTGTATACACCGTGTATTACAATTTAAAATGTTGCTGTTGGCAGTAAGCTGAAAATCAAAATCAATAAACCATTTACACATTCAAAAATAGAACGCTATTAACTATTATTTGACTTCGGTTATTAACTATTATTTGACTTCATGTTTTTAGAGACAGCTAGATTTAAACTTTTTGCTATATTTTATTTCAAAATACCTGTAGAAACTCTTCATCAGCTTCATCTTGTCCTTCATCATCTTCTCCTTCTTTGTCAGTATCTAGTTCCATTGCTGTTGACACACGCTCGAAATACAGCTGAATAACAATCTTGAAGATAAGCGTGAAGGCGAGTGGAGGAATAGATAATACTGACACTACTGGATTCTTCTTTAAACCAAATACACCAATCATTAAAATCTGGAAAACTATGATAGCCACGATCATTCTTGGTATCAGGAGGGAAAAAGAGAAAGTAATTTTGTAAGCATTATTCAAAATGTTCTTGATTAAGTAAAGAGCTTCGTTCAAACCCAAAGTTTATTAGCGATAAATATATAATCCCGGGGACGAACTTATTTATAACATGATCAGGGACGTTTTTTAAAAAATTCAACAGGAAAAGAGCTTACTACGACAAGTTTAACATAATAATAGAATGGTTCTATTGTTATTAATATTGCTAGGTTTATAAGATTGGAAGGTTCATAACCTGTATTTATATCACGATTGAGTCGGTTTTCTTTGATGTACCGCGGGATATATACAGGTTATATCCCGTGAATAAATAATTAGATAAAACTTGTGTGAATATAACTCGAAAAATCTTGATCGAAACTCTTCGAAATTTACGAAACCTTGTTCGAAAACCTCCTCAATCGTGATATAAGTCGGTTATATACCTCGAACTTGGGATATAAGTCACATATTGACCCTCGGGACCTTCGGCCCCTCGGGTCAATATATGACTTATATCCCGCGTTCTCGGTATATAACCTATACATAAACCGCGGTACAACAAAGAAAACCGACTTGATCTTATTGTAACTTGTTCTACTGGTACTGTATTTCATTATCTATACAAAGACTTGGTATAAAAATTTAAAAAGTTTCAAAATTTTAAAACGTTCTGTTTTACAATGAATTGAAAGAGTAATATAACGAGGCATGGGTGGCACAAGCTGTTAGCGCCCTGCCTTTCTCCGCTGAAGTTATAAGCCCGGTTAAATGCGGTTACCGGAAATACTAGGATGGTTGACCACCACAGCTTCATGTGATTTTCCCTTGTGCCTCAAAAGGTTTTTCACCGGGTTGTCCAGTTTTCAGTCTTCCCTCCGCAAAATCAACACCATAGTTTCCCAGACTCCCAGTTAATTCTACTAACTGGTTCCATCAAGGGGCGAGGGCCTTTGGGTTATCCATGAGTATCTAAATACTGTCATATGTTACTCTCAATAAATAGTCGTTTGACTTTTTAAATTAAATTGGTGTTGCTGATTGTGTAGTATTTAAGTTGGTCACAACAAAATGGTTATTTTAATACCTATTAAAGACCTTTGGCCACATTTTACCACCCGATGTAAATGGAGGACGCATAACATAAGTCATTGAGTAGAAATGAACGATGTAACCAAACCCAAAGTAGAGCATGACGAAAGGAATGACAATTGGAGCTTGGACAGAATAACAAACACCAATGACAAATATGTAGAGATCATTTGGAAACTAAAACAAAAAATTAGAAAAATGAGTTAAATTAAGCATAACACGTTACTAAATGTGTATATGCGTGTACTCAAAGAAACGTATATAAAACGTGTATCAACTACCTTAAAATCGCGATTTACAACTTAATGAATTAATATTAGGGGTACTTTTTGTCAGTCAAGATTGAAGTATATCGCTGAGCTTTTAAAATCGTCTTTTGGACTCGTATTATTTTGATAATTAATCTTTGAAAAACTCACTCGTGCATGTTTTTTTACAAAGTGCACTCGAAGCCATACTATTACCTATACTAATACCATGATTGACTCGGTTTCTTTTGTTCTCACTGGGTAATTTAATCTCTAATTTCCCCCAGACGTGGGGAAATTTCTAATTTTCCCCTCCAACAGGGCAAATTTCTATCCCCTCATTAGCATGCATGACCAAACAGTACTCTTTCACACAACAAAGAAATGATTATCATAAGATAATCATGGTATATATTACAAATTTAATACCATGACATGTTGGGAAATTAGTGATTAAATATCCCCTTAAGCCTCGGGAGGATTTGTAAAAGTTCACAAATCCTCCCTCGGCTTTCGGAGACATTTAATCACTACTTTCCCTCGTGTTATGGTATTACTTATAATTACTTATCATGTAATAATTTCACGTAATGTAAATTTATTATGTAATTTTAGTAATAATTTTATGTAATAACAAGATTGATTATTATAATTATTATAATAAAAATAATAATATTAAGAGTAAGGTACGCTTACGTCTGCATGGGAAGGGGGAAGGGGAACCTTATAATCCGAACATATTCTTGCTAAAAAGCGCACGGGTGGGTTTATGTTCATGATTTTCAAGCGCCTAAACTATTTAAGGAGGATTTAAGATTTAAAAATCAGAAACGGAGAATTAAAGAATAAAAAAGGAGACAAAAATAAAAAACAAACAAACAAACAAAAACAAAAACAAAAACAAACAAACAAACAAACAAACAAACAAACAAACAAACAAACAAACAAACAAACAAACAAACAAACAAACAAACAAACAAACAAACAAACAAACAAACAAACAAACAAACAAACAAACAAACAAACAAACAAACAAACAAACAAACAAACAAACAAACAAACAAACAAACAAACAAACAAACAAACAAACAAACAAACAAACAATCGAAACACGTTTTAAGTTTACCATAACGCCATAGTTTGGGCAAGGTGGAGCCCAGACATTTTTCAACTCTCGTGGTGTCTTTGCTAACCTGCAAAATAAAGTGAAATATTGCCTGAAACTTTATTAATAATTTCATCGTACGAAATATAATAAATATTCTATCGTGCGAAATAAGTAAAAGGGTTAATCAATAGTCACGAGTGTGTGAATTTATCATCGCGAATGAAGCTTAACAGCCACAAAACATTTAACGCCCATGCACTATGAGGCTAAACCTTAAGGTGAAGTTACACGATGCGACTTTGCTTGCAACTACTTGCAACAAATAGACTGAATGTTGCAGGTTGCAAAAAAATTCGCATTGTGTTATTTCTGTCGTGTTGCAAGTTGCAAAAAAAATTGGTGGGGCTTCTACTTTTCGCTGCAATTTCAAGTTGCAGAACGTGTTACGTGTAACACCCTTTCCGCAACTTGCAACACATTTTTTTTCCAATGCTAACCAATCAGGTGTGAGAACTTCAGGACAGCGTGCGCACTCGAACCTGGGGCAAAACGCTCCTGGAACAAACAACATGGCGAATCAGTTGGATGGTGACATATTCGAGGAAAATTCATCTGCGTGTAATGTGTTAGTACTTTATTCAATTCAACTATGAATAAGCATACTCCTTTAGTGGACGTGTTTAGTAAGACGACGATTTGTTTACCAGGATGGATGAATAAGGATATACGTGCTGCTGGTCGTAAAAGAGATAATTTTCTCAAACTCGCTAAAAATTCACTAGATCCAATTTTCTGGTCTCAATATAAATTATGGCGTAATAAAACTGTAAACCTTTTCAAACATTCTAAAACCAGTTAGCTACTATAAACGACTTCTAAGTGAAATATTAATAACCCAAAACAGCTCTGGAAAATGTTTTACCTACAAAAAATACTCACCATCCCATTATCCTTAAGGTTGACAATACAAGATACGAAAAGCCGGAAGAAGTCAGTAATATTTTTAATGATTTCTTTGTGAATATAGCTGTTATAGTACTTGTCAGACGCAACCTGGCAGTCAAAGCTTTGAACCCTCAATGTCAGACAAAGTTATGCATCAATTTCCTATTCCACCACTTACAATCAATGAGGTACGAAAATTGTTAAGTGAATTAGATTCAACTAAAGCGACTGGTCTTGATGGTATTCCGGCACTTTTTATTAAGATCTCAGCACTATCAATTGCCAACATAGTATTAAAACTATGCAATCTCAGTATAAGTACTGGTATTTTTCCATTAAAGTGGAAAAAAGCCAAAGTAATACCCATTTATAAAGAAGGGGATGCAATGGAAAGAGGAAATTTTAGACCTATTTCTATTCTGGTGATTCTTTCCAAAATAGTAGAAAGGAATGTCTTTCAGGCATACATGTCACATTTATTAATTAATAATATCCTCTGTAATCAACAACACGGCTTTAGGGCTGATCACTCCTGTGAGACATCACTTTGTATGATTTATGAATTCTTAGTCACCGCGATTGATAGTGGCAAGATCAATGGTATGATATTGTTAGACTTTTCCAAGGCCTTTGATCTCGTTGATCACTCGATTTTGCTCTTAATCAAATCTTATGGCATTAAAATGTTAGCTTTAAAATGGTTTACCTCACATTTGACAGGTCGGTCTCAAACAAGCTGAAATGAAGGGTTGCCTATCTAACTCACTTCCAATTAAATCAGGAGTGTCACAGGGTTGAGGGTTCTATTTTGGGGCCATTGCTGTTTCTTCTTTTTATAAATGACTTTCTAATGTCAATTGTGAATTCGGATTTGTTTCTGTTCGCTGATGATTCAATTTTACTTATACACGGTTATAAAGCAAATGACATCAGATGTAATCTCAATAATGATCTGCACTGTGCATCCGAGTGGGCTAGTATGAATAATATGTCTCTTAATAAAAAAAACCTAAATCCATGAAAGTCTACTCTAATCGTAAATTCTCAGATCTAGATCCTCTTACAATTGTAAATAATTCTGATGAAATCGATGAAATTTCACATGGCAAACTATTAGGAATCACTTTTTATAGTAATCTAAAATGGGTAATCAAATTGACAATGTTCATAATAGTCACTTCAAGGCTATACTTATTTAAACGTATTCGAGATTGCCTATCTACAAGTTCAAGAACCAAATTCTACCATGCTTTGATACATATGGGGCAATGCGCGGATGTAGTTAATCATTGATCTTTTAAAACTACAAAAACGAGCAGCTCGTTTGATTCTGAATGTAGGCATTGAGACTCCCTCTGTCGCTTTGTTCCATAAATTAAAATGGATTCCTATCCAAAATCTTATTAAAATGAGAAAGTTACTACTCGTGTTCAACTGTTTGCGAACTTCAATACCTACAGTGTTCACATTTTCCCGAGATGCACATAAAATTGATACGAGATCATCTTCCACTGATTTAAAGCTACCGAAAGTAAAGTTTAAATTAGCCAAATCAAAACTCTCATACAGTGGAGCAATGCTTTTTAATTCATTGCCTACTAAGTTGAAAAATATTAATGATTTCACTGTAATATCCTACAAATCTAAATTGAAACAATTTTTCCTCCAATTGAATTATAAAGTTGACAATTCAGAACAATTTTCGTGTTCTAATTGCAAACATCTTGTTGAATGTACCTGTTACTCTTAGGGTATTTTATTATATTTAGTCAGTTGTAATGCATGCATGTTATTGAATATTCTTATTTTTATTATTTGTCAAAATATTTATTTATTTACCGTCTTTCCTTTGTATTTAGTTAGAGGGACATTAGGTAATATTATTATTATTATTATTATTATTATTATTATTATTATTATTATTATTATTATTATTATTATTATTATTATTATTATTACACCCCTCTAGGCAACTTGCGAATGTTTTTCAATGGTAATATTTTTGCAAGTTGCAAGAAAAATTGCATCGTGTAACAGCAACTTTACATAATTTCATATCTGAATTGAAACGCTTCTTAATTATTTAAGGTTGAACAGGTTGCAAATGTTTCCCATTACTTTACCATTTTCTCTTGATATGGATAACAATTAAAGGTCCAATGCGAAGTAAACGTAGAGCATGGCCCATTAAACCTTGAAGCATGGTGAAGTTAGTGAAAAACAGTGCCATGGCTGGTAGAGACTGTGCCAACAATGAAGGCAATAAACCAGGATCATCAAGTACCTTCTGGAGTTGGTTCAAAAATGCTCCAGCCAAAACTAACAGAAGAAATTTGTTTACAATCTAAAATAAATTAAAATAACATATTATATAACATCGCACTAATCATATTTAATTTGTCCATTTGGCTAATATTATAGAAAACAGAATTTACATTTCTGTTGATGTCCGGTCCTACTTTTGAACTCATGCTTGGCGCCATCTGATCGGACTCTTAAGTCTTATCGATTTTATACTCTGACAAACGCAAGACGATTTTACTTACCATAAGGAAAACCCACCGACAAGAAAGGGTTAAATATAATACAGTAAATACTGGCTGCACTATATATTTCTACATAAATGTCACTACAGGATACCTTTACTTGTCTCAACAATTACCATTTTAGAGCTAATGTCAATCTTTTACCAACACAATATACAGTGTAATGATAAGAAAAAGAAGCTGAAGAACAGCAATAAGAATGCAAAGTAAAATGTTCTAGTTTGGAGAATTATACACAGTATTGTCAGTAATAATTACCGTAAAAATGAACATTTTTCCAATGACCGATTTTACCACCTCACTGTTGCTCAAAATTCCTTCTGTCTTGGACATAAATGCCAGCAGCTATAACAAAAAACACCAAAATAGGAGCACGATTTAATTGAAAATTAACCGACATACTCTAGTCTTTTTATACGAATTAGTGTATATTTATATTGTAATAGTCCGGTGTCACAGCGGATAGTGTCCCCCACATGTCAGTCAAAGAAAAAAGCTCAGAATTTTTTTTATTTCTTTTATCATTTGGTTTAAGCTGTTGCAAAATAAGCTGGCTCTTTGAAGCCTTGACCATTTTTATACGGGCAGTTTGCGACTTCTCGCACCATGTCTCCTCCTATATAAACAGCCCTAATTAAACCCATGCAAATTCAACATTGTAAATACTGATCTTAACTTCCTTCGTGACCTACATATATTAAGTTGGCTTTTTTAAGGTTTAAATTAATCCATTTTTTTCATGTTTTTATAAAAAAAAAACACGATTAGGACTGTTATCTCGACTTTTTTCTTTCATTTTTTGGGGGTAGGGGGAAGGAAAGGGGACGGGAATTCGCGATAATGGGGGTAGTATATATACGCGTCGCGAATATTACTGGTACGCAGACTCTGTGGGAAACACTATATATCCGTTCGGTTGGAATAAAGTTAAAAAAGATAAAGAAAAATTAATAAGGAATTTCTTATGAATTAGTTCCTTGCGTAACAAAGGTATTGCAAATGGTAGTCCATAATGTAAATTTATAATAACATTATTCTATCCTAGATCTGCGTTAATTATTCGCTATACTTGAGTGAGTGGTCTATAACCCTACGAAACATTCTGCATCTTCAAAATTACAAAAGATCTCGCATACCTTTGGAAGAATGGCAAAAAATATGACCAAGGCAAGAGTAGACAAAACACCTTCGATGATTCCTTTAACGGCGGTTGGTAAATCGTTTACTGAAATACAATTATAAACAGTAATGTTTAGTAAAATTTAAGACAACATGTTGAGCAATGAAAAATAGCAATTTTATCTTACCAAATTCCAGGAATTCCACTTTCTCTTGAAGGCTTTCAAGTGAAACCAATGAAGAGACAATTCCAACAGGAATCATCCAAAATAAAACGAGAAGAAATAGGAGTATCGTAATAATTGTCCATCGAATCCATCTATAAAAAAGTGTTCGTTATTAATATTTTAAAAATAGAAAATGGCCGCCTGGGTTTATATATATATATATATATATATATATATATATATATATATATATATATATATATATATATCCTAGAGGTGTGCAAACTCCGGTTTTTCAGCTCCGGCTCCGGCTGTTTTACAGCTCTGATATCCGACTCCGGCCTCGTTGGTTAACAACTTGGGACAAAGTCCAACTGGGTATAACTTTGTCCCAACCGGCTCAACTTTGTCCCCAGGGTCTTCTCCCAGTCACCCGGTGAAAGCCGCAAAACTGTTAAGCGACTCAGGCCCCATTTGCACTAGAGCAAAAGTATCCGGATTCACATTGTTTTTCATCCTCATGGGAATAAAAAACAATGTGAATCCGGATACTTTTGCTCTAGTGTAAACGGGCCCTTAAGCAAACGCAGTGCGACAACTAGTAATGCCAGGAACGAAGAAAACGTTATAGAACCGAACAAGTTTTAATTTGTTTTAACTTTAACTTATTAAAATAAGTTATGCTACTCAGTGGCGTCGCCCGACCTGGGAGAGTGGGGGGGGGGGGAGGGGACAAAATGATGACGTCATCGGTATACGACGTCACCTGTATATGACGTTATAATTGTTGGTACTTCATGTTAATTCTATATAGTGTGGACATAACACATAGTATGAATGCCCTAGGGGGGTCCGGGGCATGCCCCCCGGAAAATTTTGAAATTTAGAGTCTCGGAAATGCCATTTCCTACATTCTGAGATATGATTTTTAACATTCTGAGGGGTGATTTTTAAATTCTTGTACGGTTTTTCTCAGATTGTCGTACATAGTTTATATTCTTGGGCACCTAGTTTGGGCGCCCAAACCGGTGTACCGGCGTCTCAAACCGCCTGGATACGGCCCTGAATCAACTAACGCAAGAAAAGATATGAAAAACACATTAACACACTTGTAAACTATTTTTCCAGCTAGCGGTGTGAGCTGAGCACTTGGAATCATTACATACCCCCCCCCCCCCCCCAACGTTTCTCACCGGATTTGGAAGAATCTCAAAACTGGTCTTGAAGAGAACTGGGGGGACGCGTCCCCCCCAGTCCCCCCCCCCTAGCGACGCCACTGAATTGCTACTTCGCTACTACAAATAAGAAATAAACAAAATACAAAGTATAAACTGCCAAGGGTTTTTAAAAATTTTTATAATTAAATTTAATAAAAGCTATAAGCGATCAATGTTGCTGGAAGGAGCGTGCAACGTTTCTTTGAGTCGATGTTTCCCGTCAATGAAAATTAAGACTCGTTCAGAAGTGACAGAGGACGGTGGACGAGAAAGATATGATAGAGCTAGACGCGTCAAAGCAGTGATTGGACATGACATAGAAACTTATCTTGTATCAAGATAGCTCACAGACTTGACTTATTGTAATTTGGTGGTTTGCGGTAACTGAAATAGTTTGACTCAACAAAGTGACCAAAGCTTTGTTGATACTTGAACAAAATTGTCATATTTTTTTGTCATTCTGACTTTCCAGCCGGAGCAGGAAGAAAGCACCCCAACTCCGGTTCCGGTTCTGGCTGACCAAAAAACGCTGGAGCTCCGGCAGACCTCCGGCCTATAGCCTGATACAAACACGAGAAGTGGGTTGGGAGAGTTCTAAAGTTTACCCGATCGAAATAAGACTATGGGGGCTTTCTATTTGCATGGCAAAGCCGATTAGTCCGTGTAAAATGGAACACGAAACGTTTACGGCTTGGGGATGTCAGACTGGGAAATTTGGTCCAAATCAAAAGCTAGTCCTTCTAGCTTCTTACACGATACCGGACGAATTCGAGACTGGTCTCGAATTCGTCCTATTTCGCCGTGTAAACAGGAGGAACCGTATACTAATTCGAGACCGGTTCCGAATTCGTCCGGTACCGTGTAAACGGGGTCTAAACATATATAGGGTCCAAACATACTTGTTGAGCACCGACTGGTTTAAATTACTCCAAAGAATGTCCTTTGATTCTGGTGCAGGGTCAACAAATGTGCTGTACGGTTTCGCTTGCCACAGAATCTGGCTGGCAATCCTGGCATCACGAAGAGTTTTAAATGTTACAATTGCTGCTTTCACCGTATCTGGTGTAGCGCTCTTCTCAGTCTCTAATTCCGTTTGAGTTCCCTGTAAAAATAACGAGCAAGCGCATACATTTATATTTCGTAGTGTTATTAAAGCTGTAAGGTAAAGAAATATTACTGCTGTGACAATCACCTCTTTTTGACTGTATGAAATACATTTAAATTGCTTTCTTAATTTTTTTTTATTGGATTATATTTCCTATTAGTATAGGATATAAACATTCTTATACCATACATATTATACAGTTTATATGCACACATATAAAAATACACACGCGCGCTTATACACAAACAAATGGCAGTATTTGACAGAACATGCATCAGCAGTAACCGGTCGATCGTTTCGCCCACAACTCAAAGTCGTTTCGCCCATAACTCAAAGTCGTTTCACCCACAATACAAAGTTGTTTCGCTCACAACACAAAGTCGTTTCACCCACAATTCAAAGTCGTTTCACCCATAATTCAAAGCCGTTTCACTCACAACTCAAAGTCGTTTCACCCACATGCAGTCATTTGGCCTACAACTCAGAGACGTTTCACATTATCATATCGGTATAGTAAACTCGTAGAGATTAATCTAAAATTCTATCCTGCAAGCCACTTTAATTTTTAGATTAGTTTTTGTCAGAAAATTTTGAAAACTATACTATAATTGGTAGTAGTGCGGTCCCTGTTACGTTAAAATAATGCATTATTAAAACAGCTATAGGGTGTGGTCGTATAGGCAGCAGAACTTTGACTATAGTATAAACAGAAAATTACCGACTATTTCTTAAGCTCGCATAAAAAATACAATAATATATGTACATATATACATGGGTAAAATCCAGTGAACAAATTTTAGCAATATTCAACACGGTTTTGGGCCATAAAAGGGATTTTTCTCGAAGAATATAATTATGATAGATCTAAATTGAAAAACAAATCTATAAAACATCAAAGTTTTACACTCTCATTTTTATTTATATACCTATATGCCGTCAGCTCATTCGTCTCCGCTGTAGATCAGTTAAAACTACAGTCTACAGCAGCACATATTTTGACATGTAATTGAAAGCATACCCGAAGTTCTTCATCAAAGTGATTGATCGAATCCACTTTCTTGCCAATAATCGGCTTCAGTTTATGTTCTGGCCTTTCTCCTTTTTCCTCAAACACCGCCTGAAGAATGTTTGAAAATGAATGTGAGACAACGTCGTGGTTCTTTTAAGCAAACGCTACACTGACTTTCCTAACTTTAAATCATTTTGAAATTTCTAAACTATCCACCCAGCCTCTGCATGATTTTAAATAACCTTTGGGAATAGAGAAGACATTCACAGAACGTCAGCTCGTAGCTAGGTTTTATAGTACTGCAGGCGAGTTACATGCATTGAAACACTTGCATATCTTTTCAAAATTAGTTACTGCTTCAGTCGACTTTCTTTCAGATCCTGCATAATGGTGGATGCATAGTCTTTACCATTTCATGTTTTTGGCTTTTTTGTATTTTAATAACTTTAATGTACCTGGGCATGCTCAAGCTTCAAAACCAACTGGTCATGTTTTTGAACCAACTCGCGCCACTCATCAAGGTCTCTGATAAGATAGCTATTGGCCACCTAAAAATAAAATAAAATTCAATTTAATGCACTAAAATGAAATGGTTAACCAAGAGAATGAAATGAAATGAAATGAAATGAAATGAAATGAAATGAAATGAAATGAAATGAAATGAAATGAAATGAAATGAAATGAAATGGAATGGGATAAAATAACGTTATAATAAATGTCAACTAAATGTCGAAAATTGATGCAACATCAGTCATCATTCATACAAATAGTGTTTATTGACGTATTGCTAGTCCATATTTTTTCCAACAATCACATATATAAGTACGGTTTAAAACTAGAGTCAATATGGCATTTTACACCGATCTAGACTGGCTAGTTTGAAGACAAACGTCGTTTTTTTTATCAGAAGAAATGAACAAAGTATGTAGTATGACGTAGTATGTAGTATGACGTACGTAGTATGACCTTTCTCTCTGACGAAGGGCCTTCGCTCGAAATGTTAGACTCCTATACGTTCTGTTTCGGCAGTATATCTAACCTTACTATATTTCGAAAGTACGTATAGTATCCTGTGAACAGGCTCTCTCTGTGGGGCGGGGCGTAAAGGGAGAAGGAGAGAGCCTGTAGCCAAACTTTCAAGCCGCGGTTCTACATGATACCAGAATCTGGTATCATGCTCTGATTGGTCCGATCACTGATTGAATGATTCATAATATTAAAATAGGGGCGAGCCTGAATGAACCTTTGTGTGTGCAACTTTTTTAATCGAAAGCTAATATTTCCAAACGTTTAGCTAAGAACCTCAGCTCATAAACTTTACGAATACGAAGAGTAGCATTTCGACTGAGTATACTCTTTCTGCCCATGCAACTAAATGTGTGTGAAAATCAATGTCAAGCGTATGAGCGTTAGAGAAATATTGTAAAAACATGTGCACGGAACGGGATATAGTCTGAAGTGAAACATTATAAAAAGTCATTTGTTTACTCGAAAGCTTGTATTTCGATTACTATAGCTTAGAAATTCACAAAATTTCGAAGATTGAGATTTTTATTATGTTCTTGCTGCTTACATGAATAAAAACCAGCCTTTGAAAAGGCTACAAGTGTTAACGAAATTTTGTAAACAAGGTCTGGCAAATAATAAAATTTTACGCCTTTTACGAGCATATGCTTGCATGCGTAGCAAGTCGAGGCTTGACCGTTTTTAATGAGAAATAAAATGTGGTTGTAAATGGCAATAAATGTACATGAAATAAAGATAAAAGTACCCCTGGAAAATGGAAAATAATATCACTGAGGTTGCGAGGTAAAATATCCGCTGACGGGCACTTCAACCTAAAGGACAATATATTTTCCGCTCTAAGTATCCCCCTCAAACTCGCTTTAGGAAAACTAACTATATACTGTTTACCCAAAACCTCATATTTCGGAAAGTTTAGCTTGGAACTTCATGAAATTTACGACTAAGAGTATTTCGACTACTCTTTCGGCCCATGCAAATAAATATGCACAAAAGTCAATAAAATCTTCTCTTCTATCGCACTTTGTATTGACATTTTCTCAACGGAAGTATAAACCGATTACAGATTTCTCTCCTCAACCTCGTCCCCAGGGCCATTTGTGGTGGCTGGGCCAAGATGGCGGCCAAGAACAAATGGCCCTGGCATAGGCTATCACCACATCTGATTGGTGTGGTGATATTGCTCCCCCAGAAAATTTTGAAATCAGGAGTCTCTGAAATGCCATTTCCTGCATTTTGGGGGAGATTTTACAGAATTTTGAAGATTATAAAACGTCATAGAAAACACTAAAAACTACACATTTCAGGTCTTTGTACGGTATATTTCATATCAATTACCAGATACTGTCACTGAAAATTAATAGAGATATCGATCTGACATTTCCACTCTATTTCGAATCATCGATATTAAAAAAGAGATAAAATTAAAAGTCGAATATATTCCGGATATATAAAACGATCAGGCCTCGGGTTTCATTCGGACGTTGTAATCAGCGCCTGCGATACACTAATGATATATACTGCTTAATTAAAAAGTTGATAAACCGAAGGAAGACTATTCATGGAACAAGACCAACTCAAGTGCTTTTTACTTGTCTTCATTCTTATATTCAAAAGTTTATTTAGGTAGGTTGCCTGCCCTTATGCCAGTAGTTCCCATGAGGCAGTCAAAAACCTAACACCCCCCCCCCCCCCCCCCCCCCCCCAACTTTTCTCCTCGGATTTGGACGAATGGGAAAATCGACCTTGGAGAGAACTGGGGGGACGTGTCCCCCCAGTCCTCCCGTGGCGCCGCTACTGATTAACCGTATGTTATCACTACCTAAGCCAAACACAAATGCAATGAAGAAAAGTTTCGGATATAGGGGTGCCATGATCTGGAATGCTTTACCTTCAAACGAAAAAAATCCGAAGTTTTTAATTTGGATAATCAAATAAAAAGGTTTCCTGTAAATTTTAAATTTGTACTAGTTTAAGTTTTATTCTATTATAGTAGGTAGATTAGTGTTTAAAACATTGTATTTTTAACTATTTTATATATTTTATACTATATTTGTAATTGTTCACACAGCCCTATGAAAAACAATCTTTTATTTTATTTTATTGTATTTTATATGATTGATAAAATAAATAAATAAATAAATAAACTGCCGCCATTTTGAAAACGATTTTGGGGACACTTTTCCTAACTCAAAGGTAATAGGACCACGCAGTCCAGTTACATATATATAGGTCAGTGGGTTGGCTCTCTCCTTTCTCCCTTTAAGCCCGCCCCAAAGCTCGCCCTCGTTTTCAGTATGAGCGACAATCAACTAAGCTTTGTCTCGTTGACTATCTGCTCTTAAAACATCAGGTTCATTGTCTAATTGTTAGTTCCAAAATCGCACTCAAATTCATACAAGACCATGATATGATCAACAAATAGAAAATTGACTGAAGTAATGCGATTTATGTTTCTATCATAGAGACACTTTAAAGGCATTTTCAATTTGTTTTATAAAATAATTAACTGTTTTACGAGATAAAAAGCTGGCGAGGAAGCAACAAAGTGCTGAGGCTGTGCTGAAGAATAATGGCACAGTCAATACGTATGTAATTTAACCAAAAACGTGTCTTTGCACTCTGAACGAAAATGGGGCTCGTCCAATCATGCAGAGCATGCGCACGCACCTTTTGTTTTATAATAACCTATACCAATAGTAATCTTAAAGACTGGCATTCTAATTAATCATTAGTAGAAACTTACTAGTATACTATATTGCAAATGCTGCAATCTGATTGCCTACTCTACTCGATATCTATTCGTCAATAGATAGTGAGTAGCAAACTGAGTACCAGTACTCGCGCAGCCCTGCAGTAAAACAACATGGAGGCCACGAGGAGTGAAAGATTTGTTTGCCTTGGTTTTCACACAGAAACAATGGTTATGCTTCGTTTTTTGAAATAATTTGAAAGAACGAAGGTACACGAGTTTGTTTCTAATAAAACAATTAGATTATTCGCTCTCAATTTCTACGAAATGATAGTTGACTCGAGCTCCGCTCTCATCAACTATTCATTCATAGAAATTTCGAGCTCATAATCTAATTGTTTATTTAAACAGAAATATGTTTAGAGTAACTTCAGTTCTTACCTTTTCTGGAAATAGATTGTCAACAAATTTTCTCAAACTTTCATCATCTTTTGAAACCTAGAAAAGAAACGACATAAAGAATAATAAAAAAATGCTTTAACAGATCTGACACAAGTAAAATGGTTTTAAACAGTAAAGGGATAACTGGGACCCTAACAAGATGGCCACTTATAGAAGGTGACGTTGTGTATCAGCTAATTTATTGCCGTAAGACTGCATGACGTACAGCGCCTGCCATGACATTTTTTTCAGATTTGTCTATCGGATCAGAAAGTCAATTTAACGACGTTCACATGATCCTATTTGTTAGATCTAGATGTCAAAAACTCAATTTAAAGACGTTTTCATGATTAGATCTAGATGTCAGAAAGTCAAATTAAAGACGTTCTCGTGATCCTATTTGTTAGATCTGGAAGTCAGAAAGTCAATTTAAAGACGTTCCCATGATCCTATTTTACAGATCTAGATGTGATCAGAAAGTCGATTTACAGACGTTCTCATGATCCTATTTTACAGATCTAGATGTGATCAGAAAGTCAATTTACAGACGTTCTCGTGATCCTATTTGTTAGATCTAGATGTCAGAAAGTCAATTTAAAGACGTTCTCGTGATCCTATTTGTTAGATCTAGATGTCAGAAAGTCAATTTAAAGACGTTCTCATGATCCTATTTGTTAGATCTGGGTGTCAGAAAGTCAATTTAAAGACGTTCTCTTGATCTTATTTGTTAGATCTAGATGTCAGAAAGTCAATTTAAAGACGTTCACGTGATCCTATTTGTTAGATCTGGGTGTCAGAACGCCAATTTAAAGACGTTCTCATGATCCTATGTGTTAGATCTAGATGTCAGAACACCAATTTAAAGACGTTCTCATGATCCTATTTGTTAGATCTGGAAGTCAAAAAGTCAATTTAAAGACGTTCTCGTGATCCTATTTGTTAGATCTAGATGTCAGAAAGTCAATTTAAAGACGTTCTCGTGATCCTATTTGTTAGATCTGGATGTCAGAAAGTCAATTTAAAGACGTTCTCATGATCCTATTTGTTAGATCTGGAAGTCAAAAAGTCAATTTAAAGACGTTCTCGTGATCCTATTTGTTCGATCTGGATGTCAGAAAGTCAATTTAAAGACGTTCACGTGATCCTATTTGTTCGATCTAGATGTCAGATCGTCAATTTAAAGACGTTCTCATGATCCTATTTGTTAGATCAGTAGATGTCAGAAAGTCAATTTAAAGACGTTCTCGTGATCCTATTTACACTTTTCAGGTTAGGATTCCCCCCGGGAACTTCACATTTTTGAGATTAAGGTTAGGGGGTTCGGAGAGGGGGGGGGAGGATTTCATTAATAATCTCTTTCAGCATTACAATGCAATAATTTATTGTATACAATGCTCTTACAATTACAATTACAATTACAATAGTTTATTGATTACAACATGAGGAACGGTTGTTGGAAAAACACAGACTATGAACCAGCTAGCGCCGCTTATCGTGTTCTCTGACGTGGCTACTATCCGAAATTTAAGTAGTTCACTGTGATTGGTCATCTTTTAAATCAAGTCTACTACACGACATTTAATTGGTTAATTGCGACGGTTTCGTTTTAAATGTTTTGTTCTTTACACGTCACCAAATTATAAAGGCAACGGATCTATGTCTCACCGCTAGAATTTTAAGATTTTCACGGGCTTTATAGCCAGCATATTGCTGTTTGAAAATGATCAAACAGTTAGGAAAGATGTGGGAACTGAACGAAGTTTTCAATCGAATCAAACATCACAGTGATATACGATACTTTATTATTTTAGACCACATAAAAACATTTTGAAAATGTCGAAGAAGCGGGAGGTTTATATTTTATAATAAAATATAAAAAATATTCCATAAAATTTTGAAATTGGAGGGAGAGGTGTACATAATAAAACATTTTTGTATATTTTCCCTCAAAGTCACACCAAGGTCCCACCATGTCCCCCAACACGCAATGAAATAAATTCTTGGCTTGGGACATCATAGCCTGTGTACAGCCGCTTGCCCTCCCCCCGCAGGTAAATTAATTGGGGATAGAGAGCGTCTGAGTTCGACGCGATAATCGTGTTCCAGGTCACGTGGATTTTCCACGGATTCGTGGAAACAGATTTGATTGGCCCTTACACAGTTTTATTGTATTACACAAGTTTTAAATGGCTGCTGAAAGCATAAATTATAATTTGGTTGAATGAAGAAAACGAACTCACGAGCGAAGTAAACAACTAACTGTATCTCGTTCGATTCTTCAAAATTATCTTCTGACTCGAAATACATAAACGCAACAACCCCTCGCCCGCTTTTAATACGTTAAATATACATAAATAACACCCCCCCCCCCCCCCGATTAAACTGTTTTTGTATACAAATAAAAAACCCTGCCCTCCTGGCCTCCTTTACATCCTGTTTTATCACTTTTATGAATGTAGTTTTTCTATTAATGACCAATTTCCAAAGCAATGTTTTATTCCAAAATAATAACCTATTACAAGGTGCCTATTAAACTGTTTGAATATAATTCCTCATGTTCCAAATATAATGTTGAACCTCAAAGAAAAACATCAGAACAGAAAAAAACGTAGGCTGTTACAGCCTGGTATATAGGTATAAGAGAGGAAAAACTAACCAGGGAAGAACTATAATGCAAAGTTTCACTCGAACCATGGAAAAAACGCCTGAGAAAATGTATATTATTTGACAAGATTTTTGCTGTTTTAACTCTCAGATGCTGCAAACACTGCCATACGGGCTACGGCGTTTGGTTTCCGCTGTTTTCTCGTTCGCTTCTTAGCAAAAAGCAATCAATTCTCTTCAAATATGAAAAGCTGTTTGTGTTGATGTTCCTTTCCATTCAATTCACTGTTCTCTCGAGCCAAGATATATCAGTGCATAAGTCTTTTGCTGGCTTTGAACAGACACACGAAGAAACATCTTTTTGTTTTTTTCAGTCACATTTGGCAGCATCTTTTCCGATCTTTATAGCAATTTTTCATGCTTTTTCAATGGTTTCTAGTTGTGTTTAGTTCAGTGTTTAATTGTTTGGTTCATCCCACTGCAACATCTCTTCTTAGCTTTCCTTTTTCGGTCATTTGTAAACCACTTTTTCTGACAAAGATTTTGTTTCGCTTGAGCCGGGAAAGTTGGCGATTCGATGGATATTTATAAAATAAGGTGCCCTCTACGCACGCTCTGATTGGTTGGGCTCTGTGCATTTATAAGATAACACAACCTCGTACCCAGGTCCATTTGTAGGGAACTGGGCCAAGATGGCGAATAAAACAAAATAGCGGGAACAAATGGCCCTGGTGGAGGCTACTGTAGCTCAAAATGCGCAGTAAATTGCGCATTTTATTAACTAGACCTCAGTTCTTAACACATTATACCTAATTACACCTAATTATTGCATGGTTTAAAATATAATTTCCCGTGCCATGTGCAGGAACAACCGACAAGGTCAAAATACAATTTTTTAAAACAAATACAAAATCAAACCGTCTGATTTACGCCATAAGCTCTTGACCAATCAGAGGCTGAGATACTGTAGCCTAACCTCCACCAGGGCTATTTGTTCCCGCCATCTTGGCCCAGTTCCCTACAAATGGCCTGGGTACGAGGTTGAAGAGAACATAGATCATGAATGACGTAAAGCTACCTCACTTTTAGTTTGATTTTTCTTCTTCTTATTTTACAAAACAAATGAAACATACCGCTCCTGTGCATATGTACTCTTATAAAGGTACGTTTGACGTCATTTGAACACGAAAGAAGTGTCATACTCAACTTCTTTCGTGTTCAAATGACGTCAATCGTACCTTTATAAGAGTACATATGCACGGAGCTTTATGTTTTATTTGTTAAATATAAATCTATAAACATCTCGCAGTTTCTTTCGCCTCCGCGTGTAATTTCGCGTGTAAGTGGACTCCACGCACGTCGAGATTAGCACCCTCACCCTCGGGGATTACACGTAATTTATGGCAGCCGCTGATACTGAAACCAAGCAACTACAAATATTACAGATTCAGATTGATTGTATTACTGAAATAGTATTTCCAACGGACAATCTATCGTCGGTATTAGACTACGATTTAAAAATACCTAATTTTCGACATTAGGACATTAGGAGTTGGTTGTTATTAATAATCATGGCACATCTGAATTGACAATTGTGATACTGGAATTAAAACATACAACGACATTTATGAATATGATACAGTCAATCGGATAGTGTGGACAAAACGCTATGTTTTTGAAGCCACACACATGAAATGCACTTGACCGTGGTCGTGAAGTACGTCTGACCTTTGGAAAAACTTATCTTGAATATTTATAGTAAATACGCTGTTCAGACTCTCGTTCTCGCACACTCGTTCTCGCACACACGGAAGAAAACGAGATTGACTAGTCCAGAAGTTTGGACTGCGGCGACTTAAAAGATTCAACTCGATTTCGGCAGAGCCTTATTTTACGAGTTGCTAGCGGCGAGTATTTATAATTAGCACATACCTCGCAGGTGAATAGTGCTTTTCACGCAATCTGATTGGTTCCTCTAGCTCGGGATATCCTGCACTATTCACCTGTGGGCAAAACAAAATGGCGGACGGTTTTGCTTTGTTTACCAACGCAGGACAGGGGCGTAGGAAGCGGGGGGGGCCGGGGGGGCCGCGGCCCCCCCAATATTTTATAAAGGGGGGCCGGAATAGCTTTCGGCCCCCCCAAAAAATAATTGAATTTAAAAAAATTGCATTATAAGTGCGACTTCGATTGCGCTGATCGGCCAATTAATAATAATAATCCATCCTGACTCACGGATAGCATAGACTCACAAATTATAATGAAAGAATTAATGAAAGGGCCTAACGAAAGAGGTAGAGGAGACTCTGAAAATGCCATTTCCGACGATCTAGAGACTCCAAATTTTCAAAAATTTTCCGCTCGGCGCCAACCATGGTGGCGCCTCGTGGGAGTTGGCCCCCCTAACTTTATCAAGCTTCCTACGCCCCTGACGCAGGAGATTTTGTTGATAAACAAGGCTGATGTTGTAGAATAACGCGAAAAGTCAACAAAATTAAGTAGAAGAGTGTCCACAGGTATGTTTCTTTACAATTTTCTAGCCATTAATATATTCAAAAGTTGTATTAAAAAACTGTTTTGTCGACAAATATCGAGTACGCCAAGTGTCCAAGTTGCTAGCGGCCGTGTCTTATATAAAATACCAAAAAATATAAGATAAGAATGTTAAACTTGTTATTTCATTTATGAGGTATGTGCTAAAACAATTATTCACCTCAGTGTCGGTGAATAGTGTGGATATTCACCTCGCCGAAGCGGCTCGGTGAATATCCAGCACTATTCACCTCCACTTCGGTGAATAATTGTTAATTATTATATGGCAGCAGCGCTGAGAGGTCCGAATACGGAAATCCTGTAATTTGATTGGTTCATAAGCGGTCGGATATTTCCCGTATCCGCCCGCTCAGAGCGGAAGCTGCCGTTCGGGACCGTAAGTTAATTTTATAAACAAAATGGCAGTCATGTCAGTATATCGGCAACAAGATGGATTACATGTATAATTTCAGAACTACTCATTGTTGAAATATATCGTGCAGGTATGTTGTTAGAAATTTTGTAAGCTTTCATTTGATGTATAGTTCGAGTTTCCACGTTTTGTGAAAGTTTTTAAAATGTCCAAAACGTTCGCAACATTTTTCGTAATAATATAACATTTACTTCTCACAAGTATTAGAATTTCAGATGATTTTTTATTCAACAACTTAACGTACGATCTTGAGCAATATGTCAAACAAAAGCAATTAAAAAATTCTATTTGGGGTAGAAAGTTCAGGATTCTAACTCAACGGAAAGTACTTTAAAAATGGGAAAATGTCTGTCATTTTCGTTTAGTTCGCAAGAAAGATAGATCGAGTTTTCACAGAATGTTTACAACATTTATGGCCATATAATAAACTACTTATTGACCTCGCTTGTTCGGTCTGTACTAGTGAAATATCGGACCTCTGTTTTTTGCACAGACCTCAACTCGCTACGCTCGTATTGGTCCGTACTAAAAAAACATCGGTCCGATATTTCACTAGTACAGACCTCACGCTCGGTCAATAAGTAGTTAGGCTCTGCTCGCAGGGTGTAGCTAGAGTTTCGCTGGATACAACGATGACTGTCATTGGTTGGTTTGTGGTCACATGACCTTAGCTAAATTTCAATGTCTACCGAGCAGGTAACAATTGAGAACTTATTGCCTGCTCGGTCCATAAGTTTTCAATTGTTGACCGCTAGAACTTTGAACTCTTCACGGTTTCCTATAAACAAAAGTTTGTTTGGTAAGAAAAAAAGAATATTTATAGGTCTTCAAAGCATGTAAATATCAAGACTCTCGGGAAAACAAAACTAACTGTTTCCCTCAGGAGCAGACATTAAGTGTATATAATTTACTGAAAACCACGTGACCTGGAACACGATTATCGCCTCGAACTCACAGACGCCCCCCCCCCCCCCAATTTACTTGCGGGGGGGGGGAGAGAAAGCGGCTGTACACAGGCTAGGGACATCAAAAATCGAATATAAAATATAAAAAAAATTAAATTTCTGCAGATTTTCGGTCGGGCTTATAACAAAGTAAAAACATTATGTGTACGCGGGCTTCAAAATGTGCATGGTCGGGCGGCCTTAGCGGCTCTTTGTTTGCTGGTGTTCGTTTTTGCTTTATTTATGCCTTTCTCTGAGGCTTCGAATGTCTTATTAATGATCAGTGTTTTCTCTTTATACGACGAGTATTGCTGAATTGCAAAAAATCGGAATTTAAATTATAGCTATTTGGCGCTGATATATCCTGCTGGCCTGCTAATACAGACTCTTCACATCACGCCCGGGGAAAATGGACACAGAGAAGAGTCTGCTATTTAACACCGCTAATTGTGTCCCACCACGTTTATGCAAATTTAACCCTGTTTACACGGCCACAATTTAAGCACGCTTAAGTAAGCACACTTATGCGTCCTAGTGATTCTGATTTCTGACTGAATTATTGAGTTGCACAAAACTATTAATAAGAATACTGTATTATAGTGACATGTAACAATGATGTATAACATTTAAAATAGATAAGATCGTTCAAGTCATGCCAGTATGATAATGGTATAGTAGTAGATTAACTGTTTTCAGATGATCATTCAGATTGTATGATAAATCATCCTGCCAATTCAAAAACTTAAAATATATTTAGTTGCCCTGTATTGTAGTCTTTCAACCTTACTGATTTTAGTTGTCTGAGGTGCCCAAATTTCACATGTGTAGGCCAGGAACAGATGCGCTAGCAAATAAGCAATAGGTGACTAGTAAAATATACCAACACCCTACATCTATGCAATATCTTCATACAACATGAATCCTGATTCTATGTTTTTGCTTTAGAGCATGTTGAGGAGGCTCTGACACTGTAATTTATCTATAGATTTTGATACCATTAACATATCATGTTATATATTATATATTATATAATATTATGTAATTTCTCTATAGATTTTGATACCATTAACATATAATATGTTATAATGGCCGATATGTCATTAAAGTGTAACGTTTTGCCGGGTTGTTAACCTGAGTGTGTTGATTGCCGCCCAAGCCGAGATAAAAACGACACAACAGCAGATTGTAAAAGGTGTACTTTACTGGACGACAACTCAACAACAACTGCCCTATCACGACAGTGCTCACGTTATTTACACAATCACACACGTCAACTATACAATCACGACTACAGTACATACGACTACAAACTAAGTACAAGTCACCATAGTGCCACAGAATAGTAAGACAACCAGAAGTCCGACTCGCGTGAAAACTTGTCCGCATTTCTTCAATGCGCATGCGCGATATTTTACGCCATCCGACACCATCCTACGCGATCCTACGCAATGTTCTACGCCATCCTACGCAATCCTGGCAAGTTCCCCCGGCAGTTTTAACCTTCTTTTGAAGGTCCAAACTGCCGAGGGAACTTGCCAGGATGGCGTAGGATGGCGAGGAATCAAGATGCGCGAGGCGACATGCGCGAGGACATAAACTTCAAAGGTTCCGACGCGAGTCGGACTTCTGGTTGTCTTTCTATTCTGTGATAGTGCTGGACGCTACAAAAGTACTACTGTTTCAAAGACTGGTTCAAAGTTATTTTTATGATATCTTTTTACTCAATCTACTGTATGCATCAAAATTTATATCAAAATGAACATCAAGATATGGATAACATACTTGTGACAAAATTACATACTCAAAGGTTCAAAGCACTTACAACATTGAATATAAATCCTAATGGGATCAATAAGACTACTGTCCATTGCCGATCTCAAACTTGGATTTTGTTTGCAATCATCATCATCTCTGTACCGGCGGTATTTAATACTAGTAAATATTTATAGAATGTAGAGACCTTCTAGCGTGAGAAAAATATGCAGTCAGTTGTTCAGTTGCCACTTGGATGCAGCTTGGATGCAACAGCTTTGGCCAGCTTCTCTCGAGCCTCCGCAGAGGTTAAATTTTGGAGATTGGAGGTTTTGGGGGTCATCGGAGATGTTCGGAGGCATCAGCTGGACATAAGTAGTGTGGGTGAAACTATTTTGACACATCTGATGATCCCCGAAATATCCGATCTCTGAAAGAACCTCTGCAGAGGAGAGAGGGTCAGCTTACATGCATGCAGTTTCGCAAAGTCTCTTGGGGCAATATTGCGACCAAAAAAAAAAAAACACTATAACACTAACAACCGTGCCAAAACCTAGACTCGGCTACCAAAGTAGCCAA
Source organism: Corallium rubrum (assembly GCA_964035015.1). Taxonomy (NCBI): domain Eukaryota; kingdom Metazoa; phylum Cnidaria; class Anthozoa; order Scleralcyonacea; family Coralliidae; genus Corallium; species Corallium rubrum. The sequence goes on from OZ035997.1 coordinate 27,725,183, forward strand.
GAAACTTTATACCTCTGTGAGCTTTATTTTAAGGCAGACCAGATTGTTCAACGTAAGTTTCTGATTTTCAATATTTTGCGCAAATTAATACTTATTGAAATATGAACTCTATCAGTTGGTCAAGGTGTATTTAAATACGCGTTTCCTTTTCTGAAAGCTTAGATACAAACATAAATAGAGTTTTGGGGTCTACCAAGCATTTACCAAGAAAGTCTGATGAGAAGAGAAAGCGAGTGTTGGATTCTTGTGCAGTACTTGATAATGTGACATAAGCATTGGACTTTCTGATGAAAACAGCACCATTTCTACATGTAAGTACACTTCACTTATTAAAACATATATTTACAACACATCCATGTGAGCTGAGCTACTCAGGACGTTTTCAGAGCAAGGCAAACTATAGCCTGCGATTTTCTCTCTGACTCTATTTCTTATAATTTCTTATGTCAGTGTGTATTTTGATGACTAACTTCCCTTTTATATTTCTTTACAGTCTTTTAATTTTACCAGTCTTTTGCTGGATTTTAAATCTAATAATATATTTTTTGGGGTATGAAAAACTGTAAGACAAACTGTTTAATAATATTATTCAAACAAAGTTTGTTGGTTGTGTTGGATACTATCTCTATTGACTGCATGATTGCATCTCACCACTATATGTTCTCCCATAGCAGTTTGACAAGTGGTGAATGCATTGCTGCATTGCATAAAGAGTCACAGGGAATTGCTTTCACAACAGTTTTCGAGTTGTTGATGAAATTTCAAAATACAATTTTGACGACTTGTAAAATTTTGACTAAATCGTCACACAGCGTAAATTAGATCACCTCTGCTGCGAGCTAATTTCTCTTTCGAGAAAAGCAATAATAGAGTTACAGAACTTCATTACCCCATAAATCGTCTTTTCTTATTGGCTTATTGCATTTTAAAACCGTACACCCCCTGTTGAGGACCTTGGAAATTCCAGGAGGGGGTACAAGTTTTAGCATGTGGAAATTCCAGTGGGGGTATCAAAAAAGTCAAATTCCAGCAGGTGTCTTTCCAAAAATGACCTGGAATTCCAGGGGGACCCCACAAAATAACAGTGTTTTTAGCATTTCCAGGGGGTCTTTCAGTGGCGTGTGGAAATCCAGGGGAGGGTCAATAATTTCTGAATTCCAAGGTCCTCAACTGGGGGTGTATGGTTTTTAAATGCAATAAACCATTTTGCGCTTTATTTTGTTGACCCTGTGGTCGACCATATGAGCACCACTCATCTTTAGTAAGGTACGACTTGCATATCTTCGAACAGCGCTGACAAGAATATTTTTTCGGCCTTCCATTTCACCCAATGCCCCCATCAATTGAGCGTCAACAGCTTCAGCATTTTCTTCAACCAATTCGACAGCGATATGAAGATAAAACGACAGTTGAACCACAGTTGCGTGGTTTCTTCTTCATTTTAGACCCCAAGTCACTAATCTCTCCGACTCAATATTCACCTGAATTAAATTCTTCTTCGAATGACTTAGAAACCACAACAACTGACTCTAAATCACTCTTTCCATGTTTCCCTGAATCCAAAATTCTTACTTACTTAGGGTGTCGCTTTTATTCTCCAGAAAATTTTGCTTTACTTCAAGGTACACCAACGACGCACTGCACTAACATGATTTGCCGCCGCGTGACTAATCTCTTTGAAGTTTGCCGGCTAGCTTTATTATTAAACTGTGGTACAGCTTATATATAGAAATTTTACGAATTTTTTCATTCTGAAATGGAAAGATTTAAAAAGACATTCTCTCTCAATGGCTATCCTGCAGTACTCTTGGACAGTTGTATTAGGACCTTCCTTGACAAAGTTTACACTTCGCAAGACTTAGTTCACACATGTGCTAAAAAGACTGTCTATTTCTGCCTTCCATTCACCGGTCATCATGGGCTACAGATTCGCTCACATCTCCATAAAATTCTCTCCTCTGCTTATCCACATATCTCTCTACGAGTTGTTTTCCATCCATCTTGCCGTCTCTCTAGTTTCTTTCCTTTCAAAGACAAAATCCCATTTGACCTGAGATCACGTGTTGTGTATTTGTTTAAGTGTCAATGCTGTAGCGCATTGTATGTTGGCCAAACACGCCGACATATTCACACACGTATCTCAGAGCATATGGGTATCTCGCCTTTGACTGGAAAGGATCACTCTGTATCAACTATGTCAAGTATACTTGCACATAAACATCTCCTCAAACACACTGTCTCCTCCTCTGACTTTAAAATACTTTCATCTGGCATTTCTGAATATGATCTACTTATACGTGAAAGCCTTCTAATCTCCAAACTTAATCCAGTTCTTAATGCCACTATGTTGTCTGTTATTGATATTCAATCTGTTGTCTGTTCTTGATGTTCATTTGTCCGTTTGAACTTTAAATTTTGTAACCGTTCTTGTAATTTTAAACCAGTATATCTTTGTAGTATATATAGTGAACCAACTGTAATATAGTTTAAATGCTCTGAAGATGTTGTGATGTAACAACGAAACGTCAGTAAATAAATTTTCTTTTCTTTTTATTATGTCTTGTTTCAAAGTCATTTGCTGGGCTCTGATATTCATTTTTAAATTGCGTTTTCCGCCTGGTGTGTCTATCGCTACAATTATATATAGAACTTTACGAAATTTACGAAGACTGGTATTTTGAACGTGTTCTTACTGTTCGTGTAAATGAATCTACGTGAAAGATTTTGAAAAGGCTACAAGTGTTGGCTAAATGTATCCAACAGATTTTACCGAAATGTCTGGCCATGTCTGATTGCATAATTATTGGATTTTTTTCAATAGCCAATGAGAGACAAATCTGGCTAAATAGCAGACTCTTCTCTCGCGTCCATTTTCCCAAATATCCTGCAACATCTGCTATTGAAATAGAAACGTCTGGTAAATGGCCCAAGTCTAAGCTATAGGACCCTTTGGTAACCACAATTATTAAAAATATTAGTTAAATTGAGGCTGGAAACCTAGAGACCAACCTACTGTTTACTTGTAAGTTCGCTGTTATGTTAGTCTGTTATGTTTGCTTTACAGAAATCTAGTCGAATAATTTAAACTACCGCAAACGACAAAAAATGCTTTATGGTTATTTAACGACTTACCTCGGCAGGCAACTGGGTTACTAAGACGGAGTAATGATGTTTCAACTTTTCCTTCAAATATCGCTGACGGTATTTAACGTAGACCTGCCATTCGGTGTATATAAAGTAATACAGGAGAAACGAGAATAGCCAGGCACCGATCAAATGGGCCCAAAGTTTGTGCGACTCATCAGGTATATTTCCTAACGTAAGTCGATCCATACCTTCAACATCCTCTATACCATCAACAACATTGACAGGAATAAGAACAACAGCAGCATACGGTAGTGAAAAGGCGGCAACCTTGAAACACAATCTTATGAATCGCAAGTAGACGAAAGCATCAAAGCCCACGAGCTCGTATAGTTCACTGTCGTTCAGTTTGAATGCAGGACTTATCCAAGCAAAGAACGATGATGATAGCGTCATTTTCCTCAGCAGCGATAATTTCTTTTCAGAAACCTTGTTGTGAAGGAACTCTGTAAGGAGCTTGAATTGAGGCTGGTAAACATAATCGTACTTCGGACGAAGAATAGAGTAAATGATCAAAATAATCAAGGCAATGACACCGTTAAAAATAAACGCTGTAACGAAGGCCGCAACGCTCGCCATGACTGCCTACAACTGTGCTATAGCGACAGACTTTCCTCCTCATATAACTGTGTTAAAAGGTGTGGCGAGTTTGTTCCAGAAGAAGCAGTTTCATTGTTTACAATATGATATTCGTAATTCGAATATGCTAATCTCCTTGCTGTCAACCAGGGGCGTAGGAAGCTTGATAAAGTTAGGGAGGCCGACTCCCACAAGGCGCCACCATGGTTGGCGCCGAGCGGAAAATTTTTGAAAATTTGGAGTCTCTAGATCGTCGGAAATGGCATTTTCAGAGTCTCCTCTACCTCTTTCGTTGGGCCCTTTCATTAATTCTTTCATTATAATTTGCGAGTCTATGCTGTCCGTGAGTCAGGATGGATTATTATTATTAATTGGCCGATCAGCGCAATCGAAGTCGCACTTATAATGCAATTTTTTTAAATTCAATTATTTTTTGGGGGGGCCGAAAGCTATTCCGGCCCCCCTTTATAAAATATTGGGGGGGCCGCGGCCCCCCCGGCCCCCCCGCTTCCTACGCCCCTGCTGTCAACAATCCATCCACCAATTGTAGGTCATGTATATATAAATGCTGTTAAATATTTACATGCGGTTTTTCAGTTCACGTCTCACTTGGCAAGCATTCTGGTTTTCTCGAAAAGTCGAGCTGCAGAATTATATTTTCTATTTGGTGAATGCCGGTGTATGTGTATCAGGACCAGATGCCCCCCTTCAGAATGCCCCCCCCCCGAATGCCCCCCCTTCAGAATAGCCCCCCCCCCCTCAGGACCAGTTGCCCCCCCCCTTGTGAAATCTTTTAAAATACTTCTTAAACCAAGTTCGAAATGTATTGAAACTTGTTTCGAAACAAACAATAAAACTCTTAGATGGTTAACTGAGTTCGCAAGCCTTCGATAGACGTTGAAATGTTTCCCAAAGCGCCGTTGAAATGTTAATTGCAGTGGTTTGGTGAAACCCGTGCCGAAATAGTGCCCGTTTTCAGAATATGCAAGGCCCGAATATATATATATATATATATATATATATATATATATATATATATATATATATATATATATATATATTCGGCAAACAAACAAAGTGTTGTTCACGAAATGTCGGAAAGTGCTCAATACCCCAGGGTGCATTCCATGTCAACCCCACGCCGAAGATAAGCCAAGGGAGGTCAAGACGAACGCCGACGCCGGCGCCATTCCACTGACTTGTATAGTTGTATGGCTATATATGTGCACCAACTGCAGTGTGATTGTGCACCAGCACGCCGAGCACTTTTGAAACTCACGCCGAAGATCTTCGGCGTGACCTACATGGAATGCACCCTGGTCAATACCGTAAACATAGGTACAATAAGTGGGTTTACCTCACATCTTGATGGTCGCTACTGTCAGTTTCACGCTGGGCGATCTTCAGGCGTATATATATATATATATATATATATATATATATATATATATATATATATATATATATATATATCGGCAAACAAACAAAGTGTTGTTCACGAAATGTCGGAAAGTGCTCAATACCCCAGGGTGCATTCCATGTCAACCCCACGCCGAAGATAAGCCAAGGGAGGTCAAGACGAACGCCGACGCCGGCGCCATTCCACTGACTTGTATAGTTGTATGGCTATATATGTGCACCAACTGCAGTGTGATTGTGCACCAGCACGCCGAGCACTTTTGAAACTCACGCCGAAGATCTTCGGCGTGACCTACATGGAATGCACCCTGGTCAATACCGTAAACATAGGTACAATAAGTGGGTTTACCTCACATCTTGATGGTCGCTACTGTCAGTTTCACGCTGGGCGATCTTCAGGCGTGTATATATATATATATATATATATATATATATATACTAATGTTTACAACACGAGCGGCCGTGTTGTATTGAATATACAATCACGAGCCGAAGGCGAGTGATTGTATATTCAATACAACAAGGACGCGAGTGTTGTAAACAACTTGTGAAATGAATAAATAGTAAAAATCCCTTTGGGATATTGAGATGCTAATTAGTTACAAGCACTAGTGGTTGTATCAGAGGAGTATACATCCACTAGTGGTTGTAACTAATTAGCATCATTGGTTTTAGTTTGTATGGGGTTTACAGGGGTAACATGTGACGTAATTTCTGAAATTGGATTGGCTGCAAAACTCATGAATTAGTAATGAATTTCACAAATATATATATATATATATATATATATATATATATATATATATATATATATATATATATATATATATATATATATATATATATATATGTTCTAAGGATTTTGGGTGAAGGAAAATTCGAGCTGTAGAATATATACATTTTAAGACCAAACCAGGACCAGTTGCGAAAATGCAAATACACGGCCTTCCGGCAGGAATTGAACCCACGACCTTGCGATTCTGGATCTAGTGCAATGCTCTGACCACTGAGCCACGGAGGGCGTTGCTGAGAGGCAACCTCAGCCGACCCCCGGGAAACCCACGGGAAGTCAGGGGCTTTTGTTGATTTTTTACCTTTCCTTATGTTCTCCCAGACCGGGGGAATTGGGAAATTTTGCTCAATCGTATATTACCCACAGGTCTTATACCCCGGGGTTTTGTCTTGATCGGTCAGCGGTTGGTATTATCATGGTGAGATTTCCTGCAATTCATGGGAGCATTATTTCAAGGTTTTGACAGCGTGCTATTTCGAAAGTCTTTTATAATATAGTATATACCCATACAAAACATGCCTGTTTATAATGCGTGGAATCTGAGTAGATCCGTAAAAAAGGCAGTAGTGGCAAATTCCATGAGGAATTTGTCAGCAAAGATATGTATGATATTGTCATTGATACATTAATATAATGGTTATATAATGGTTGCACTGTAAACTTTTATTACAACTAGTTTATATTTTATATTGGTCAAGGGCATCAATTGGCTAAAATATACAATACATGTACTGTCATAATATAACAAATTGTCCATCAAATGCCTCTATTTTTTTTTATTTATGAAAAATGCACTTCCGTGGTGGTTGGCCTCTTCTTTTTCATACGCCTCCATTTTTTGTGAAGTCCAATTTCGCAGGCGTCTGATATTTTCTCTTACTGAGCGCATATGGCTATCAGACTATTCCACATTATTCGATAGTTATGGTGTCAAAATAATGAAAGAGAAAGTCCGAAAGCCTGCACTCAGAAGTGCATTAAAATTTCAATTTTGTCAGTGGTCATGGTCATGCCGAATTTCCAATTTATTAAATAGCTGGATGTTCAAGTTTCGTTTTTTATTGATACGATTGTAACATCGTTCAGCTGATGTTTCGAAGCGTTGAAATAGACCTCGATTTTCGCGTCTGGCATACTCTGACAAAGGCACTATTTCAGCACGGCAGTTTTTCTCCGAAGCACTGTTTCAAAAATAGAAAACCATTATTAATCATTGCTGACCGCGATTAACATTTCAATGGCGCTTTGGGAGACATTTCAAGCGTCTGTCGAACGCTTGCAAACTCATTTAACCATTTAACCATTCTGAAGGGGGCATATGGTCCTGTTACTCGACGTGCATGCATGTTCAATTTAATCAGCGTTATCAGCCAGTTCAGTGGCGTAATCAATTGAACACAAGAAGGTAAATTCTATATCTTCAAGCGTCGTGTACGTATTATTCTGTTTATTTCATAAACATTAATATGGACAATCTAAACTAAGCCTCAATTCAGGTACTGCACTTGCTGGGAAGATAAACAATTAGCTCATTTTTTATTCACTCTACAATCAGTGACAAAATACCTTGGGACACCCCCCATTGTTGGTAATAACCTAATATTTCTTTCAATTTTTTTCGTAATAAAGTGTATCCCTCCCTCCCCCTCCCTATTCAATGTTGAATTTAATGTAAGGAACTCAGTAAACGTTGAAACGAACACCTAAAGGGTCACCAACATTGAACAGGGGGGCCGGGGGGTACTTAGACCGGAAAATATTGTCCTTTAGGTTGAAGTGTCCCAACACTTTTGTCACTGATTGTAGCTATATCTAATTTCTAATTAAAATTTCGTAATTTTCATACAACTTTTAAGTTGTAACCTAATATTTAAATATTTAATTGCTGCCAGCCGTAAGGCGAGCAGCTCACTAATCTTGACGAGGTCTGAGCCGAGTTTATATGCGTTTACAAACTCGATTCTTAGGATTTCGTGGGCGATGATCTTCGGTATACGCAATGTCTACCGATCAGCGGCAGGCATTATTAAATTGTGCGCTACGCTCACTGACCTGTATATAACTGGACTGCTTGCTCTTGCCAAAAAAGTGTGGCCATTTGAACATGGCGTCAAATGGCGAATTTGAGTCCTTCTGCTCATGGGAGAAGCCACTGACCAGTGCTTGACACTGGTCCGTAGGCGTTTTATGCTATGTTATGTTCTTTTCGTGAAAAAATTTTTTTCTCTGTTTGAAAATTGATCTAAAATGGCCAGTTTAATATATTTTTACGCTCCGTTGTTGGCAACTAGTGACACCTGGAGAACACCAGCTTATAGTAAGTGCAGTTAAAACTTTCAATGTAGTCTGTCGGAATACAAAATAAATGTTTTACATCGTACGTTTTTCAGTATATGATTGATGTTTCGGGTTTAAGTTTTAATCATCTTAACAGTTATGTTTACTTCGTATTTGCTTGCCTTCACTGGCCCTTCTGGTTCACATTTCAAACTCACTGGAACTTTTCAACATATGTGAGGACAGAATTTTTCGCAAGATTTGGACATTTGGTGATATGTTTTACAACGAGAAATACTGATGTTTTACAACAGTAAGCTCATTAAATCCTTTTCGAAAAGTACTAAAATGTGCCGAATGCCTACGAAAAGTATTAAAATACAAGCCGTTGAATTGCCGGCCTGGTATTCACTTGTCAGTTCAGTTGTCCCTTCTTCGTTTCGGCAACAAAAACAATTAAATATATGCAACTACAAAACCGAGTATTAACCAACAGGAATTAACAATGAAGCTGCTTTGTGTATTTATTTCTGCATCTTTTTTAACCTTTCAAAAAAGATTTGTTGTGTTTATCTTTGAAAATATCAGCGAGTCAAGGATTTTTAATTTTTCTCTTCATTTTCACGGGATATTTTATAAAGCCTGCGTCTGTACCATGAGCAGAAGGACTCAAATTCGCCATTTGACGCCACGTTCAAATGGCCACACTTTTCACAACTCAAAGATAATGCGCGGATCAAATCGAAATGTCAACATCCCCCCCCCGGGCACACATGGGGAATTTGGATTTTTTAATTATATATTGGTCAAATTCCCCACCTATGTTCTTTTCTCCCGTTCAAATATACCATGTTTTGGAAAAATTGGGGATCAAATGCCCCACCCTCAACGATTCTATACAAAAAATTGAAACAAATATTCGTTTAATGCGAACTCTGTGAACATAAACTTAAACATCAAAATCATTGTACATATCAGTTTCCAGAGTTGAAAATGTCTTAGTCCTTGCTTTTCTGTTTGTTTTCCCTTCTTGTTTCCCGTGCTTTCTGCGTACCAAGCTCTTTTGTGATAAGCTTTTTCTTTAAATGTTCCACCCAGATGGTCACTTCTACTTCTGATAGTAGACATCTCTTTGCAAGAGCAGGAATGTCTATTAATGGCTTCTCAAATTCACTTTTTACGATCTGACTTGGTGGCAATGGTCTTACTAACTCCCCTTTGTTGTGCATTTGTGCACATTTGTGCATTTGTCCATATTTTTAAATAAATAAACGTGTGGCAATGCTTTTAAAAGTTTCGAGTGAAATCAGAAATCGCCGCTATCGTGGCAAAACATTTTGGTTATTGTCACTGAGTATAGACATGGACAGTGAACATTTCAGTGAACAGTAAGAAAGTTTCTTACTTTCAAAGATTTGTTTTAACCTGACCAGACCGTTTTCTTCCAGCCACTCACAAACAAAAGAAATATTTTGACCAGAAAAATCTGACAAATTCGCCGCCGCCATTTTGAACAGAATCTGTTCAAATTCCCCACCCCCTAGCAAATTCCCCACCCTCCACTGGGTTAGAGCGTCAAATTCCCGCCACCCTAAAACGCCGAACGATCAAATTCCCCATGTATGCCCGGGGGGGGATGTTGACATTTCGATTTGATCCGCGCATAATAGGAGCAAGCGGTCCAGTTATATACAGGTCAGTGGCTACGCTACACCACGTTGTCTTTCTTCCTCGAGGACGCTTCTTCTGTTGGCAAGTTGGCATTGTTTGGCGCTGGAATATATTGATTTATTAAAGAGAAGTAAGTGTGACGTCCATGTTGAGGAAAACGTCGCCATGCTTAAGTTCTTTAATTGAAAATGCTTCGGACGATAACAAGTATTTTACTACTAAATACAGTAAATGGTAGCAACCCGCAGCACTTCACTATTGATAAAAACTTCTAGAATTTAAAAATATAATTGTCAATTTTATTTGGCTTGGCTGATATTATACCTGAGCCGGCATTTCTAATAATAACTGAGAAATTTGGAACACCTGGCGGTGGCGGCACGTGGAGGTATTCTCGCGCTAAATGAAAGATTAATTAGTGACCTTGAAGTTTTAAAGAGACCACGTGCTTGAAGAACAGCTGCTTCTTTAATACTTTGTTGCACATCTTTAGTCTCGACGACCTGAGCAGCAGTAGCTATATATATATATATATATATATATATATATACTGCCTTACATATACTATACTAAGTTATAGTTCAAATATACGAGACGGAGGACTTTACTGGGATTTCATTTTTGAAATGGTGAGCCAAAGGCGAACCTTTTTAATGCACGAGTGCCGGGCTTTGTAATCCCAGTAATCCGACGTCGAGTATTTAAACTGATCACTTCTCAAACTCAAAACTCCGAAGATACCTCTGAAACGTAATATAATTTGCCTTATTCCAAAGTCCCAAGACTTTGAAAACCTGATTTTGCATTATTTCAAAGCACTGATTAAACATTAATTTCTTTTGTTTTTGGTTCATTATTAATGAGTTTGATATATATACTGTATATATATATATATATATATATATATATATATATATATATATATATATATATATATATATATATATATATCCTGGTTGCTATTAGAGGACAGACACATGGATCACGTCAGATCACGTCAGATCATGCACGTCAGATCACGTCAGATCACGTCAGCTGGCTTGCTTTTTTCTTTCTTCATGCCCCAAAATCCGGCAAGAAGTATTGTGTAATTTTAATATTGTATAAAACAAATAGATTCCATTTTTTATTTTCTGTTCAGTTATAGATGCACAGAAGACGTCACAACGTGGTAAGAACATCAGTGACCCACTCGACTGCGTCTCGTGGGCCACTTTTTTGTTCTTACCACGTTGTGACGTCATCTGTGCATCTATGACTGAACAGACAACGGCAAAATGGAATCTATTTGTTAAATATACACACTGCTGTGAGTAACAAGTAACTAGTTATGTAATCGTTACTTTTTTGAATAACTTTACCGCTAACTAGTTACTTTTTTCAGAAGGTAACTGTAACAAAAATTAGGAATAAAAAGTAACGATAACTAGTTGCATTTGCCGTCGAAAACTCCATTACCATTTTTTTTATTTAATGATTCGCCCACATATACATAAAATTTAAAAGTTGTAAATTAATTGTTCTAGTTTTCGGGCTAGAGGTCTATTTGAAACCTTGATAGGCTTTTTTGCTAAAGACCCCTAGTAGAGTTTGTTAAAACATATGTTATTTTTTAGTTAGTTTTGTTAGTGTAATATTGTATTTTAGCAATCCCAGTTGATTTAATAAGTTTTTTCACACCCGACGTCAATGTGATTTTTCCAGGTTAGGCATTCATCAAGTATAATACCTAGAAATTTTGTACTTCTAACTTGTTGAATGGTTTAGCTGTTCATTTTAATAGTTATATCAGATTTAAGCCTTTTGTTGGTAGAATTTTTTGTCTTTGAAGTATTAATCGATAATTTATTGATATTCATCCAATTAGTTATCTCGTTAACCTCTTTTTGCATAGTTACATTCAAAGAATTAAGACAAGAGTTAGAGTAAAAGGCATTAGTGTCATCAGCAAATAACACAGATGAAATAATATTGCTACAGTTCTGTATATTGTTGATGTACAATAGAAATAAAAGTGGTCCTAGTATTGACCCTTGTGGAACACCAGTTTTAATTATCATTTCCTTTGATTTTTCCTGATTGTATTTTACAATTTGTTTTCTGTTCTTCAAATAATTTTGGAACCATGTTAAAAGTCAGCCCTCTTATTCCATAGTGTTGTATTTTTTTTATAAGATGTCATGATTGCATGACCGTGTCAAAAGCTTTGGAAAGAGGAATATACCAATTGTATATTTACCTTCCTCTAATGCTTTGGTAATTTTGTCAACAAGCTCAATAATTGCTAGTTCAGTTGACCTATTTCTTCTATTTTATTTTTTATTTTTATTTTAACGACTTTATTGGATATTTACATAAAATTACTTAAAAATACCCAAACGGAAAAAAGCGCGAACGGGACTCGAGGACCTATGCGAAGCGCTTTCCCGTTGTAATTAAAAATAGGTATTAAAACAATCAAAAATCAGTCAATACAGTAAAGTTGATCATAGACCAATTGCTCGAAATCCACGATGCACCAATACACACGCACAGCCCAAGCCCATTCCTATGAAGTCTATGAACTCAAAACTGAAAGAGCAAAATGAGTAACACTGAATGGAATTCATAAGAACGAAGCTGAGGTCACGCACGCACAGTGATGCACCGTGGAGTTCAAGCAATTGGTACATTGGAAAACTACTCTCAGTGACAGGAGCAGTTACGGTATAATGACCATGTACAGGTCATATGAACTTCAAAAGTAGATGTCAATAATGATAAATAAGTATCGAGTAAAAAAGTTTTGAGTGTCGCAAGATTGCAGAGGCTATTGGTTGGTGCAATTTTACAAACAGAATTCCAGAGAGGAACAATTCGGTTAAAATAGGAGGCTTGAAATGTACTACTTTTACAGGTTGGTACTTTAAGCATGAGAGTAGGATTTTTACAGATGCGGGTACGACTATGAGTAACAAACGAAACAAAGTTTAAAACATTCAAATCAGAGAGTCCATACAAGGCCTTATAAAAAAAACATAGATCCTTAATTTCCCTGTCATAAGACAAAGGTAACAGATTTAGGGCCAGGAGCCGCTCCTTGTATGACATGCCCCCTATCTTGGATTGTAAGATCCATCTTGTTGCCCGTCTCTGAACGCGCTCAAGTTTTGATTTGTGGGTACTCAGAGCCGGTGACCAGACCTCTGTGGCATAGCATAGCTGTGACTTGACCAGAGATAAATAAAGTGTTCGTCGAACATTTCGGTCCGTAAGCAGAGGACAGGTTCTTCTGAGTAACCCCAGCAACTTGTTAGCCTTAGCCACAACAGAATGAATATGGGAGTCCCAGGATAGGTTACTTGTTACTGTGATTCCAAGATCGATTTCTTTTTGGACACGTGACAGTTCAGTAGAGCCTAGATGGTAATCAAACAGTAGAGGAGATTTGGCCTGCGAGAAACTGTCAGAACCTTACATTTTGAGGTGTTAGATTGTTGACTCCAATGTTCGGTGTTTGACAAGGTTTCCTGCAACTGAACACAGTCATCGATAGATTTGATTCCCTCGTACAGCTTCGCGTCATCAGCGTAAAGCGACATTGAAGTGCCGTCACGTACCACATCTGGGATGTCATTGATGAAAAGTAAAAAGAGCATTGGACCCAAGATGCTTCCCTGCGGCACACCAGAAGTGACAGGAGACCATTGCGAAGCAGCGCCTTCTACAACGACACGTTGAGTACGACCAAGTAAATAATCGGTGAACCACTGGTGAAGATTACCAGATATACCATAATCTTTTAGTTTTTCTAAGAGGATACCATGATCCACCGAGTCGAAAGCTTTAGGAAAGTCCAAAAATAAAACGTCAGTCTGAGTATTTTTGTCAAGTAATTGTCCGATAGAGTGTAGAGTTGATAAAAGCTGCGTGACGCAGGAACGTCCGCCTAGAAAGCCATGCTGTAATTAGCTGATGATACATTTTACATGGTCGTAAAGCCTGTTGCAAACACAACGCTCCAAGACTTTACTAACAATAGGTAAGAAGAAATAGGTCTGTAGTTGTTGGCAGGTTCTTTCTCATCTTTTTTGTGTATTTCTAAGACCATATTGACTTTTTGACAAAATTTTATTTTTTTCAAAAAATTTGATTAGTCTTTTATACATCAGCTTTTCTAGTAATTTAGAAAAAACTTGTCAGTACTGATATTGGTCTATATTTCAAATTTATGCTTATCTTCTGCTTTAAATATAGGAGTAACCAGGACTGTCTTTAAACTATCAGCTCGGATAATTCCAGTTGTGCGTGAATGTCAAATTAAATATATGTGTCAGAGGTTTACTGATTTCCTTTGCGACTATTTTAACTACTTTTGCATTAATAATTACTTTTTGCGATATCCATAATACTCCCTAGCCTGCGTAGCCTGCGTAGCCTGCGTAGCCTGCGTAGCCTGCGTAGCCTGCGTAGCCTGCGTAGCCTGCGTAGCCTGCGTAGCCTGCGTAGCAGGCGTTCTGTTCTGGGGGAGAGGGTTGAGAGGAGCAGCGGAACGAGGCTTGAGAGGCGCCGGTGGAGCGCGCGCGAGAGGCGAGAAAAAAATAAAGCGAGGCGAGAGAAGAAAATAGGGGGGCAGGGAAAATTAACTTAAATTAAAATACAATCGAAGTACAATCCAGCCGCTTGTGTTTGGTTTGCAAGCTTTACACGGATGTATTGACAGGTTTCATTCAGGACTCACTGAGTGTTGACGCCAATACGCATATGAACCAATGGGAATTTAACTGAAGGTTTTGGACACAAAAGTCTCGTTTTATGAATGGGTATAGCCTGCGTTCAGATCCCAATATAAAACGCGCATGCAGATGGGTTAGGATAAAACGCGGATCCGGATTGGCGAAATGGCGGAATGGCGGAATGGCGGAATGGCGGAATGGCGGATTTGGGGATAAAATGCGGATTAAGGGATAAACGCGAATTAAGGGATAAAACGCGGATTGGGGGATAAAACGTGGATTAGGGGATAAAACGCGGATTTGCGGATAAAACGCGGATTTGCGGATAAAACGCGGATTTGCGGATAAAACGCGGATTTGCGGATATAGGGATAAAAACGTGGATATGGGGGTAAAACGCGGATATGGGTGCATGTTTAAATAAGCACAAAACAGAATTAGACACATTTACGCATGCTCGTATTTTGCTGTAAATGTGCTCATCCGCAGTGTCATATTAGAGTGGCACCAGTTCTAAGTTATGTAATTCGATACCACTTAGCAGGAGGTTGGGTTGTTGTGAGAGAGATCGGAAAGCGAAGAGATAATAAACAAGGCGATACACTTTGAGCGGAGCTAAACGTGTTTATATACTGTTATTAGATAGACAGACAGACAGACAGACAGACAGACAGACAGACAGACAGACAGACAGACAGACAGACAGACAGACAGACAGACAGACAGACAGACAGACAGACAGACAGACAGACAGACAGACAGACAGACAGACAGACAGACAGACAGACAGACAGACAGACAGACAGACAGACAGACAGACAGACAGACAGACAGACAGACAGACAGACAGACAGACAGACAGACAGACAGACAGACAGACAGACAGACAGATAGATAGATAGATAGATAGATAGATAGATAGATAGTTTAATAATTCACACATTTACAGTAGAAATTACTGAATTACATGGTGATTACAAAATTTTGCAGATCATAATAGTTATGTATAAAAGTTACAGAATTATTAAAATAGAATAAAGTTTAATTACATTAATTGCTAATATTAAGACTACTTGCTACTAAAAATGAGTTCTTGAAACGAACTGTGTTAAAATTAGGAATATGAATCTTCTTTATATTTCTCAAATTGTAATTAAGAGACGTATCTACTTTTGAAATAAGATTGTTTAATTTGTGATTAGGGTCTTCTAAAATTTGTTTAAAAAGTTTTTCGCATGCTTGTTTCCTTCTGTCATGAAGTGTTGCTAAGCCACTTTCCACTAACGCGCCTTCGTATTTAAGTAGTGGGTATATAATGGAGTGAGCACATTTTTGAATGCGCTCAACATCTTTACTCAAGTACTTCGGGAGTGAATAATGAAAAACAGTGGAAGCATATTCTAATATTGGATGGATACATGTAGAGTAAAATTGAGCAGGGGCGGATTTAGGGTACGTCAAACACGTCACGCGACGTAGACAAAAATCCCAGACTAATTTATTCATGAATTAATTAGTTGGAAACATTTGAAATTTGAAAATTTCAAATTTTAAAAATATTCAAATTTTTAAAAATTTTATATGAATTTATAAATTTTTGAAATATTCAAAAATTTCATTTTTGTACGTATTTAGCGCTGCTATATCGAGAAAAAATTAATAATTCTCTGACCCAGTCCCAGTCCTCGGCTGGAGGACACTTACTCTACTTCATGTAGCCTGAACGAAACTGCTCATACGGTAGGGATAGAGAGGATGCCATTTACAAATGTGGATAATTAAACTACGGCAAAATGGCCGTCTACGTCAAGATAACAGGGACCTTAAGATGCTAGGACGACGACGGCGGTTAAAAAGCAATTCAAATTTTAGCATTAAAAAGTAGTCACGGTGAACTGACTACTGTATTCAATACTTGAAGCTTGTTTTATAATTTTCAAAGTGTTAAAACGGTTGCAGTGTCAATGTTAAGGCAATCTCAGACAACAGTTCTCATCACCCCACGAGTCAACGTCGTCCTGAAGACGTGAAGATGCTCTGAGTGGCGTTGTATACAGAGCGAGGACGGTGTTCAGATTGTGACTAAAAATTATTCATTATCTTTGTTTTGCAAGAAAAATGACTTTGTTTGAAGGACGTCGTCCTCGAAGTTGCCGTCGTAGATCTTAAGGTCCCTAATGAGCACCATTGAACTCTAAGTAAACTGGAACGATAACTCGATGGCGTATCATGAAGCCAAAAATGGCGGACATGGGGGCCGCCATGCACGTCAATCCCAGTCCCTTTTACTACTGAAAATTGAAAAATTTAAAACCCAACTGTTTTTATAAACAACCTCTTCATTTTAAACCTGGGTTTCGTATGTATTTTCTTTATATTTGTCCAAACCAATGGCAATTTTGGTTGCGTATTGTTGACTTTCATTTGAGAGCTTATATTTTTACTGTTTTCCTTGTTTTTACTCGTCATGTCAGTGTTCACCTACTCTACGGTATATTGGAATTTGATTTAAGCCTAAAAGTGGTTAACAAGTTCAATTTTTGTTTGATTTCAAGCTGTTTTTGCAACCCAGTTCACCAAATTCAGCTTCATTTTCTCTCGGTTATACAGGAAAAAACCAACAAAATGCACTTTACCGTGTGTTATTACAGCTCTGGAAGATTTAGCATTTCCACAACTGAAACTTGAGTTAAAGCTATAATTTAGCATTATCTTATTACTAATTCTTGGCAAGACAACCTTCAAACGTTTGAGATAACAAAGAAAAATAAGAGAAACCTGCATTTTCCGTACGAGTTTCGGACTCGAATTTTGCTTTTGTTCGGCAGATATTTCGTCATTCAATCCATTTTCGTGTGTAGAAATTGTTCAGGTACAAGGCCAATAAACCCAATACATACTATCTTCTTCGTTATCATCTATAAAAAAACTTTAGGTCTAAAAAATAGTTGTTTTTTTGCAGCGAGTTTTCAGTTTTTCATTGTACGTGCCGCTCATAGGTTCTGTTGACGTCAGACGTGCAATGGCGACCCCCAGCGGCCGGAAGTTTGGCTTCACCCAATCATAGGGCCTTTCTTATGGAGTTAGCATTCCAGTTTATTTAGAGTTCAATGACGAGCACTGATTGGACAAAGACAATAGAGATACGGCGGAAGTAGTGGGACTACGTCGGAAGTAAAATATTTTGACGTTCTTGGCTTTTGATTGGCTAGCAAAGTATATTTCGACAATGATTTCGACGTACACGGACTACGCACTGATCTATATAAGAGATTGGATAGAGCATCTACCATCTGAGCGCCTCCAGAAATTGAAGCCGGAAGTTACGCCCTAATTTGTAAGCGACGCCATATTGGATGGCCCCACATGAGGAGTGAGTTGCTATATTTCACTGTTGTGAATTCGTTGTTTTCGCATATAATCACGAAATAGACGAACAACACAAGTCCATTTTAGTATTTCAAGCAACGGGACACATCATGGAACTATGGAGGACCTAAAAACGTGAAGGGAAACTGAATCGTAAGTAAATAAGTTGATATTTTGACGAAATTTCGAAGGGGACGGAGAGCTCCCAAAGGGTGATTTATTAAGAAAACGGGAAACCCAACATTGCAAACGGCCGGTGGTTAATAAACTGATTTGTAGGATACAAATGTGTGATAATACTGTAATTGTGAAATGTTCACAGTCGAGTAGATCATTTTAAAAAGCCGAAGGACGTGTAAAATTATGGGACAGAAGATAGTGGATTGGCTTGTAGAGTTGTGAGTAGATTTCGACAAGCAGCATATTTCTTTGGCAACATAGGAGCATGTTAATACTCTAAAGTTTGTAATACTTATCTTTGGTGCCCTCCATAGAAGTAACTGTAGCATACATTATAACAAGAACGAGCCAGTTTGTTTTAAGATACTCCATGCTCAGTGTCCAAGTCATGTATAACGTGTTAAGTTGTCAACATTGTTTCTTAACAGCTGAGCTATTTTACTCCCTGTCATTTTGATGAAAAAATTGTTTGTGAGTATCTGTAAAATTGAATGTGATATTTGTATATTATGTTGTAGGTAGTTTAAAATGAAACAACAATGAAGGAAGAACTTAAAGGTGAAGCAACATGACAACTTAATACAGAATATAATTGAACTGTGTCATTTATAGTTTTCAGACTTTGTCGACAATGATTTGATTAAAGAAAATTTTTACAATTCATGAGTGTATTTTGTCTTGTGTAGTTTGATTCTGTATAAATGTACTATATAATGATAAATTTTAAAAATTTAATCTGTTCTCTGGCTTCTGTATGTTATGAAAATTGTGGCAGAACCAATACTGTACTATCAGTGTGTACTACTGATCAACAAGGCCAGTGTTTGATGTTATATTAAAAGTCAAAACAAATCAAGCTAATATATATGTTAAACTTCACAACGATGTGGCGGATAACATAATTTTGCAAACTGGCTAAAAAAAAAGCATCTTGGCAAAGGTGTAGTTTTAACTAATTATATTGTAAAATTTATTCAAGATATTTAGTTGTTGGCAAATGTAGGCCCAATTGCCCAAATTAGATAACCCTATCTCATAGAAAATAATAAACTGATTCTGATTAATCCTCTGAATGCCAGGATAACTTATTTGAATCATTACCCCGAGTTTTCTGTGAGTGAAAATATATTGTTCAACTAGGCACATCAGGTAGTAAAAAACATAACAGTATTCTTAAATTAATTTAAATTTAATTGTTTGATTCTGGTCTTTTGGCTTATGATAATATAATACCACAGCAGTTGTTCGTAGTGTAGCTTGTTCAGTTGATCAAATTTCCTGGAATTCACTCGGTCCTTTAGCAGTATTTCCATATTTTGAGTAAATTCTGAATGAGAACGGCCTGGGAGTTCGCTCCATTGAACTCGCAAATTCCGTTTTTCCGCACATTTTGGGGTTAAACAACTACAATTTTTCTCTCCAAACGCTTCACGTGTCCTTTCTTCCTCGTGATAAAAAATTTTGTGCGAACCCAAAGGAGAAAAATGCCTTAATATACGAAAACTATAATTGTGCAACAGTAAAATATAGCGAAAGCGGGGCCATCCAACATGGCGGCTGTTGCCGAATTCCGACCACTTCCGACTTCAATTTCAGACAACGGATGCTCTATCCAGTCTCTTATATAGATCAGTGGGACTACGCAAGACTACGGCTAGCCTGCGTGCAGACACTCCTTCCCCCTCCTGGAATCGGGGAAACGGAGGTCTGCGAAACGGCGTTCGTAATCGTGTTCCTGGTCACGTGAACCAAAATAATTAATTTATATGCTAGCATAATTACCACACCAATACTTGCATTTGCAAGCCACCATTATTACGGCTTTCGATTATTTTCAAGTTTGTTTACGTTCGAAAGTTGCAAGTTTCATCTGAAAACGTTGAACCTTTAAAAACAATTCAATGAACTTGCGGCGTCGGATTTTGACAGGTTGCTTTGAAATGACGCCGCAAGTTGATTGATTTGTTTTTAAATTTCAACGTTTTCTGGTGAAATTTGCAAATATAGTGTTTATTTTGGTCGACAGTTCTGTGCTGAGAGAGATTATATTGATGAGAGAATGGACAAACTGGCGAAAAATCAACGTTTGGATGCGAAGAAATTGAGACTTTGTTGGTATCGATGTGTACTCGATGTTATTCCAAGCACCACGATGCTCACTGATTACCATGGGAATTAATTCGGTAGATCTGTGTTTTTTCTCCCAAACTGGTAAGTTCGGCTGTTTCTTGGTGTTAATTGCACTGTGTGGTTTTCTATTAAAGGTATTAACTGCTATTTCATTTAAAAAATAATTTATTTTGATGTTGAGCGGCGACAATACCGGATCCAGACAATATTAAATCGCAATCAACAAGTCGATCGTTTTGACGGAGAACGCGTGTAGTACTCACACAATCGATTTCTCTTTTTTACAATGAGCGGCTGGCATGGAAGTCTTGAATGATGTAAATCGTAGAGGTCGGCCTCGACTTTTCGCAGATTATTTATTATACCGCGGCGTTTTTTAAGCTTCTCGACACAAGATTTACAAATATATGGTGACTTCGAATGAATTATAAATTCAAGCGTAGTTTATTCTTCTTTCACTTTAAATGCACCTTTACCATCAACCAGGTTTTTGTCCTTATGTTTCAAAATTTCGCAAGAGCAGAGAATACGTGTTAACATTTCAAAGTAGGATAGACGAAGGGAGGCAATATAGAGAGGGAAACCCGCTATAGCTTTTTCACATGAGAATTTACTAATGATCAGAAGAAATCTGACCAATGAAATATCGGCTACTTAGATTATCTTTTGTCAACCAATCACATATTAGTCCTTAAAATGCAGTGACGACCAGTGTTCTCACTTTTTAAGGAAATTTCCTTAAAAAAGACCATCACTGTGGGGGGAGGGGTCAGTATTAATAGTATATAAAAAAGACCATCACTGTGGGGGGAGGGGTCAGTATTAATAGTATATATTATACAATCTTTTTAAAAGTTCTTTGTGTCTCTCTTTGTTTTAATCCCCTCCCCCGATGAGGACAGGACTATGCAAATAAGTTGTGAGAGCCCTGGTGACGACTCACCTGACCCGTTTCCCCGATTCCAGGAGGGGGAAGGAGTGTCTGCACGCAGGCTAGACTACGGCATAACCAAGCTGCCTGAGCCAGCAGTCAATCTTCTGCTTGAGTTCGATTATGGCGTTCTAAGAGACACAGAATGAAAACGATGAATTGTCGAAGACGATCTGTTGCGATTTGACAAAGAAACTCCAATCGTGTGGATTCCTCGTGGGTCAAGAGTTTTCGGCGCAGATTGGCAAGCCATTTATACATCGGGTGATCGGGATATCGACGCAGGCATATATTCCTCAGTATGCTAAAGCTGTTTCTTGAAAGAAAGTTAAGAAACGTTGTATTGCTTTAAGGTGAGTGGATACTATCTTATCTTTAGTTCCTCAGACTTGTGCAACCATAAAAAGCGTAAATTATTTAAATTAGATGGGATATGTAGAGCTCTCAAGTATATTTATGAATAATTCATCATATAATTATTAAGATAATGAGATGTGTTACAAATATAAGTAATCCATCACTGAATATTATAATTAAATAATCTTAGCTACTGTAGCCGAAAGTTTGGAACAATTTTAGATCAATAGCAACAGAATGTAAATTTAAAAAAAGGTAAACATTAAGTTATTAAAAAAAGGCAGAAATTAGGCTTATATACTATTTCATCATCATTATTATTGTATATACAATATATGTGAAGTAGCAATTTTCTAGGCCATACCAACGGTTATCTGGAAAACGCGGGTAGCGGATACCGGGTATGGAAAATGCGGGTATGGAAAATGCGGGTATGGAAAATGCGGGTATGGAAAATGCGGGTATGGAAAATGCGGGTATGGAAAATGCGGGTATGGAAAATGCGGGTATGGAAAATGCGGGTATGGAAAATGCGGGTATGGAAAATGCGGGTATGGAAAATGCGGGTATGGAAAATGCGGGTATGGAAAATGCGGGTAACACAATATTAATTCAATAATCATCTAAAATTAAATTGTAAATGATATCGATTAGGTTATTTTACAGATTTGTATGTCTATTTTTTTAAGGTTTATGTGTAGTTAATGGGAACCACATTGGAGTTTTCGTCGTGTAATTTTGAAAACCGAGGGGAATAATCATCTAAAATTAAATTGTAAATGATTAGGTTATTTCACAGATTTGTATTTGTATTTATATATATATATATATATATATATATATATATATATATATATATATATATATATATATATATATATATACAAGTGTATTTAAGTTCATTATAATTCAATCTTATGTGCGCAAAAACGATATTTGGAGATAAATCAGCAGTGAATCAGTAAGTATAACCTATTTTAAGTTACGAAGACCATTACCGATTGGGATATCTGTTCTGCTATAGTATATTCAGTCCACGATCGCAAAAACTGATTATATCATTGATATACTTATTTTTCCCAGTTTACAGGAATATTGCACTTTGTTAGGGGCGTGAACAACTCTTCAGAAAATAATGCGTTATCGTAATGCAACTAGCTTAATTAGTCCCACAAATGCCCCCCTAGCCGGTTTATTATGCTTTAGAAATTAGAACAGACAGCGTAGAAAAAAAATTTACACACAGTACAAGATTCGAAAGGGTAAAGAATATAAAACTGGTCACCATTGAATAAGTTACATACTGTACGAATATTAACATCGTCTTTAGTAAAATATGAAATGCAATCTAAACAATAATTAAATGAAAAAAATTATTCAGAAGCGAAGATAGCGTTTCAGTATCTTTCCATCAACAAAACAAAACAAAACAAAACAAAACAAAACAAAACAAAACAAAACAAAACAAAACAAAACAAAACAAAACAAAACAAAACGTTTTAACTATGCACATGCATGATGTATATAGTTGACTATGAAACATTGTCGTTGTTATTAATTGTTAAACCTGGATTGCTTATCTGTCGACTGTAAAAGTAAACTTTCTATGTGACAATATATTTAGTTAAGACATGCATATAAGGTTTGATGAATGTACATGTAATATGATATATGGTAACAAACAGAAAATATGTTCAACAATTTAAGTAACTTGGATGTTTCCGAATGTTTGTCCAATAAATAATCTGTGTTGTTGATTAAGAAACGGCTCAATCTGGCGTGGAACGAAACACTGATCTGGTTGAAAGTAAGGCTGCCTCCGTCTAATGCAGTCTGGGATGCAATGGAAATAAACATTTGCAAGTTTTCTGTGCATCTGTCCATCCTGTCTCCATTCTCTGTACATGTTCGAAACAACAACGAGGTCACCTGGAGGATTGCAAATAAGCCCACCTGGTTTCAGTGAGCTTCCACAACCAAAACACACTGAGGTTTGCTTTGGACAATAATTGAGCAGATATATAATGAAGCTGTTGGGAACAGGCGATGGATATCCAGGACGATTATTTAAAAGCGTCAGCTGTTTCAGAGCAGTCATATGAATATGGGTGGTCAACGCTCGGATTCATTAGACAGTAAAGGGTCATCCCAAAACTCCAGACATCCGCTTTTTTCATATCCTCCACCGTGGCTTCTTTTTGTGACCCTAAATTGAGCTCAGGAGGCATATATACCGGCGTCCCACGATCAACTCGGTTGGTGTGCGATTTGACCAATGTCTGCGTCTGAAGATATGTTGCTCTGCTCTCACCAAAGTCAGTTAGCTTTGCTTTGACAGGACAGTCAGCAAAGTTCTTGGAAAGTTCATTTTCTTCAGTTACCTGAGCATAATGCTGGTTGGTGATCAAGATATTATCTGGCTTTAAATCACGGTGAGCAATGTCTTTGTTGTGAAGAAACGCCAAGCCGTGGGCGATGTCTTGAGCGATTCGTAGTTGAAATCTTCTAAAAGTTGAGAAGTCAAGTTGCTCGTCGATAAAGTCAAGGAGGTTTCGCAAACAGCTTACTTTCTTATCGATTCCAAATGGATGGAAATCAAAGAAAATATACTCTTCCATGATGGCGTAGGGATCGGTAGACAATGCAATAAATTGAACAATGTTGGTGTTATCTTTCAACTCGTGAAGAAGACGGGCCTCTTTCAAAAATGCGCGCTTGCTTTCTCGGTTTTGGTCTCTCAGCCTCTTTACCACAACTTGTTGATGTTCACGGTAGTTTGCTACATAAACATTACCAAATGCGCCGCAAGCAAGTTCATCACGACGATAGCATCTCGCCAGTTAAATCTTGGTATATTGCTATGAAGATCAGGACCCTGACTTTTCAGTGTCAGTTTAGGAATTTTAAATTGACCATCCATGATTTATTAAGCATCAACGGCGCGCTCAGCCGTTGAGCTGTTATCCACGTGCTTGAGAAACCAAGACTGAGTTTAATAATAGACGGCAAGTAACTGAGAACAAGATTTAGAGTTGTTGAACACCACTGAGATGAAAACCTGATGAGACAGGGCCGCATATGAGTCGTGCGGCGTTTTCACACGACCGATAATAAAAACTGTCAATCTGTCATCATCAGCTTTTTATCCGACAATGTTCACACGATACCGGTATGAAAGAATAAAGGCAGAGTGTAAACCTGGCCAGCGCCATAGTTAACGCCCGCACTTTATTCATTTAAACTTTTCGCAAATTCAGCTTATTATATAAGGAGATCGATTCATCAACAGAAGCGAGAAACTAACGCCTCCATCAGCTTAGGCCTGTTCTATATTTGTGGCTTTTATTTAGTAAACGAACGTGGGTTCTGCCGAAACGACAACACTACATATACAAAAATTTAATTCCCTAGTGTAGACGAAGTCAATTCGTTTTTAATAGGCTGAAGCAAATGCGACGTAAAAACAGACTGAAGTTCACTGATGTTACACGCGGGCAACGATTTGCCATTTTTCAACGATTTTAACGAAATTTTGTTGCGGATAAAAATCGTCGCCCGTGTGTGTAACATCACCTTGACGTAAGGCATTTTATCGAAAATTATATAATATTTTGATGTCCGCGAAGACTAACTATTGTCTACGTTGTCCAAGCGTTTCTCAATTGAGCGAATCCTAATGACTTTATGGCCGTTTTAGTGAAATTCAGTTAAGGGATATTTTCAACAAAAAATAGAATATGTTTGTCATTTTTGGTTTGTTAGTTTCAGAAATTGGAGCTTGATGTCCTTGATGTTAGTAATAATTGTCAGTTGTTTGCTGTACAAGCTGTGTTAGTTAGAAATACTCAGAAAAACTCTGAGCTCTAAGCGGGACTCGAACCCGCAACCTTCTGAATGCTAGCCAGACGCTCTAACCATTGGGCCACTAGAACTCAGATAGCAGAGCAAGATTAATTCATAAAATCCATGCGTACTTTTTGGGAGACGTGTTTGCCCTAGGTTTAAATAAAAGAAAAGTAACTATTTGATAAATACTCGCGGAAATTATTGGAATCTTGTAAGCTCATGTCTTTGCGACTCAACCTAGTTGAAAAAAAATCAGGCGCAGGCCCTCCTCCAAGGTCTCTGCCTGATCGGAGGTTGCCGGCTACCGTGGTTTCAACTTTCAAGCCAAGCATGTTCGAAGAGTCGTCTTGTTCTTCATGCAAACTTCAAAGTTGATGTCCACTGTCTTCGGAATGTTTGATTTATGGTTCATTAGCTTTGTCAATTTCTAAATTCTGGCATTCAATTCAAATATATCTTGACGTCCTTCGTTTGTTCTGCCGTCGTCTGTGTCCCGATGTCCTTCAAGTTTTTTTGCCAGCGACATTCTGCAGCAAAGGAAGTTTCCTTTTTTTGGTAGTTTTCCTCACAAGCTTGCTCGGTCCTTTTAATTTTTTGTTTTCATTTTATACCTTTTTGCAATATATATAGTACGAAAATATGGTTTGTGAAAAACTTTCTCCGACCGGAGTAATGTCCTTAGCAACCGGTTGTCTAACAACGATATGCAAATATATATATATAAAATTATTAGTATTCATTAAAATTATTACCCGCATTTTCCATACCCGCATTTTCCATACCCGCATTTTCCATACCCGCATTTTCCATACCCGCATTTTCCATACCCGCATTTTCCATACCCGCATTTTCCATACCCGCATTTTCCATACCCGGTATCCGCTACCCGCTACCCGCTACCCGCGTTTTCCAGATAACCATTCACCTCCGCTTAGAGTCGCGGTTTGATAATTTTCTGAAGTGTCGGCCTGGTTGACTTGAACCCCAATTGGTGGTGATGACAGCTGAGTTGACAGATCTAATTGTTGTGCTGCACAAACAGTCTCGCCATAATTCGTCATGGGGCGCTTCAACAATTCTCTCTTTATTTCCAAGGACATTCCCTCGATAAATTGCTGTTTCAGGAGTGTTTCCCTTTCGGCTTCTCCGACATTGGGCATGGCGCGACGTAGAAGTGTTTCCAGACTGTAAGCGAAGCCCTGTACGTCTTCGGCTGGCTTTCTAACTCTTTGACGGAATGCCATCATGGCGGCGATGCGACGAGTAAACACGTAGCCAAAGGCAGCTAGGAGAGCCTCTTTCAAAGCTTGAATTATTCCGTTTTCTTTGCCTCTGGAAGTCGCTCAAATACCGCAAAAGCTTTTCCTGATGGGAGGGTTGGTATACGCTTTAACATTGTGGGGTCTTTCCATCCATTTGCTATCGAGCAAAGTTCAAATTTACGTACCCACGGATCAAAATCGCCATCAGAAAATACTTCAGGAATGGCCCAAGACGCAGTTCTTGTAGTAGATGTTGCCATCCTGGTCACGGCACCAAATGTAGTGTGTGAACCTTACGAATAATTACGGAAATGGAGCTTCTGTTCGAGTTATCATGTTTGATTACCAAAAAGCTTTTGATTATGTTGACCATACCATTCTTTTATCAAAACTTAATCGTCTCCGTGTCCCTACTACGACCATAAATTGGATTGCAGATTTTCTCTGCAATAGGAAACAACGGGTAAAAATGGGAAATGATTGTTTTTCTGAATGGAGAAATGTTCCTGCTGGTGTCCCACAAGGTACTAAACTTGGACCTTGGCTCTTTATAATAATGATCAGTGACCTGTCTCCAAATAGGGATGATCAAGTTAAATTTGTTGATGACTTAACTATTTCAGAAACAGTGCCAAAATTTAGTCACAGTAAGGTCCAAGATTATGTAACGGATATCCAAAAGTGGTCTGACACTAACCTGTTCCGCTTGCACGACGATAAATGTAAGGAACTAAGGATCGATTTTAAAAAGAATAACAGCATTTTCACTCCAATCCACGTAAATGGAAAACAATTAGAAGTCGTTGAGGAGGCAAAATTACTTGGTCTCACTTTTTCGTCCGATTTAAAGTGGAATAATCATGTGCATAACATTGTGTCGAAATGCTCAAAACGTTTATATCTGCTCGTGCAATTAAAGCGCGCCAAAGTTCCTGCTAAAGACATCACTCAATTTCAGGGGCGGATCCAGGAATTTTCCAGAGTACCTCAAACCCGGAAATATTATTTCTAGGGGGGTCCGGGGGCATGCCCCCCCCGGAAATTTTTTAAAATTTGGTTCCCTGAAATGGCATTTCCTGCATTCTGACAAGACTATTTAGAAAAATCTTACAGTTTTAACTTGTGTTTTTTATACAACGTTTTATGATTTTTTAAGGACTTGGCTTTTGCATTTTTTTTATCCAGCCAGTCACTGTCTGATTAGAAGAAGCAATATGAATAGACCATATGCGACATTTCATGGGCATCCTAGTCATCTTAATTCTTAACTACCTAATATTTACCCCTTATTTACTTTGAGTTGTCTGGTTTTGAGGCACCAGATACTCGCCTTAATACCTCTATCCAGCCAAACACTGTCTGGTTAGAAGAAGTTTTAGTATCAATAAACCACATGGGACATTTCATGGACATAGAGAAGCTCATCTCTCTACATCATTTTTTTCTCTCCCCCCCCCCCCCCCGAAATATATATATATATACTGTATATATATATATATATATACTTTATTTCATCACAAGATAATATAGATAGTACAAATAGATGTGAAAGAAGAAAATAATAATTTACAGTGATGGGGAATCTACAAGAAAGCAAAATTTGCTTGTTTGGTGTAGATCCCTTTTATTGAAAATAGAACAAGTATATACATTAATAATTAACAAACTATGGACAATATATACCCCCTCAAGCCCACTACACAACATCTAAGTTATCGATGTTGCATAATCAGCCCAAGAAGGTATTTACTGTCATATTAAGTAACTTAATAATATAACATTGTTGGTATGGGTTATCTGGAAAACGCGGGTAGCGGGTAGCGGGTAGCGGATACCGGGTATGGAAAATGCGGGTATGGAAAATGCGGGTATGGAAAATGCGGGTATGGAAAATGCGGGTATGGAAAATGCGGGTATGGAAAATGCGGGTATGGAAAATGCGGGTATGGAAAATGCGGGTATGGAAAATGCGGGTAATAATTTTAATGAATACTAATAATTTTATATATATATATTTGCATATCGTTGTTAGACAACCGGTTGCTAAGGACATTACTCCGGTCGGAGAAAGTTTTTCACAAACCATATTTTCGTACTATATATATTGCAAAAAGGTATAAAATGAAAACAAAAAATTAAAAGGACCGAGCAAGCTTGTGAGGAAAACTACCAAAAAAAGGAAACTTCCTTTGCTGCAGAATGTCGCTGGCAAAAAAACTTGAAGGACATCGGGACACAGACGACGGCAGAACAAACGAAGGACGTCAAGATATATTTGAATTGAATGCCAGAATTTAGAAATTGACAAAGCTAATGAACCATAAATCAAACATTCCGAAGACAGTGGACATCAACTTTGAAGTTTGCATGAAGAACAAGACGACTCTTCGAACATGCTTGGCTTGAAAGTTGAAACCACGGTAGCCGGCAACCTCCGATCAGGCAGAGACCTTGGAGGAGGGCCTGCGCCTGATTTTTTTTCAACTAGGTTGAGTCGCAAAGACATGAGCTTACAAGATTCCAATAATTTCCGCGAGTATTTATCAAATAGTTACTTTTCTTTTATTTAAACCTAGGGCAAACACGTCTCCCAAAAAGTACGCATGGATTTTATGAATTAATCTTGCTCTGCTATCTGAGTTCTAGTGGCCCAATGGTTAGAGCGTCTGGCTAGCATTCAGAAGGTTGCGGGTTCGAGTCCCGCTTAGAGCTCAGAGTTTTTCTGAGTATTTCTAACTAACACAGCTTGTACAGCAAACAACTGACAATTATTACTAACATCAAGGACATCAAGCTCCAATTTCTGAAACTAACAAACCAAAAATGACAAACATATTCTATTTTTTGTTGAAAATATCCCTTAACTGAATTTCACTAAAACGGCCATAAAGTCATTAGGATTCGCTCAATTGAGAAACGCTTGGACAACGTAGACAATAGTTAGTCTTCGCGGACATCAAAATATTATATAATTTTCGATAAAATGCCTTACGTCAAGGTGATGTTACACACACGGGCGACGATTTTTATCCGCAACAAAATTTCGTTAAAATCGTTGAAAAATGGCAAATCGTTGCCCGCGTGTAACATCAGTGAACTTCAGTCTGTTTTTACGTCGCATTTGCTTCAGCCTATTAAAAACGAATTGACTTCGTCTACACTAGGGAATTAAATTTTTGTATATGTAGTGTTGTCGTTTCGGCAGAACCCACGTTCGTTTACTAAATAAAAGCCACAAATATAGAACAGGCCTAAGCTGATGGAGGCGTTAGTTTCTCGCTTCTGTTGATGAATCGATCTCCTTATATAATAAGCTGAATTTGCGAAAAGTTTAAATGAATAAAGTGCGGGCGTTAACTATGGCGCTGGCCAGGTTTACACTCTGCCTTTATTCTTTCATACCGGTATCGTGTGAACATTGTCGGATAAAAAGCTGATGATGACAGATTGACAGTTTTTATTATCGGTCGTGTGAAAACGCCGCACGACTCATATGCGGCCCTGTCTCATCAGGTTTTCATCTCAGTGGTGTTCAACAACTCTAAATCTTGTTCTCAGTTACTTGCCGTCTATTATTAAACTCAGTCTTGGTTTCTCAAGCACGTGGATAACAGCTCAACGGCTGAGCGCGCCGTTGATGCTTAATAAATCATGGATGGTCAATTTAAAATTCCTAAACTGACACTGAAAAGTCAGGGTCCTGATCTTCATAGCAATATACCAAGATTTAACTGGCGAGATGCTATCGTCGTGATGAACTTGCTTGCGGCGCATTTGGTAATGTTTATGTAGCAAACTACCGTGAACATCAACAAGTTGTGGTAAAGAGGCTGAGAGACCAAAACCGAGAAAGCAAGCGCGCATTTTTGAAAGAGGCCCGTCTTCTTCACGAGTTGAAAGATAACACCAACATTGTTCAATTTATTGCATTGTCTACCGATCCCTACGCCATCATGGAAGAGTATATTTTCTTTGATTTCCATCCATTTGGAATCGATAAGAAAGTAAGCTGTTTGCGAAACCTCCTTGACTTTATCGACGAGCAACTTGACTTCTCAACTTTTAGAAGATTTCAACTACGAATCGCTCAAGACATCGCCCACGGCTTGGCGTTTCTTCACAACAAAGACATTGCTCACCGTGATTTAAAGCCAGATAATATCTTGATCACCAACCAGCATTATGCTCAGGTAACTGAAGAAAATGAACTTTCCAAGAACTTTGCTGACTGTCCTGTCAAAGCAAAGCTAACTGACTTTGGTGAGAGCAGAGCAACATATCTTCAGACGCAGACATTGGTCAAATCGCACACCAACCGAGTTGATCGTGGGACGCCGGTATATATGCCTCCTGAGCTCAATTTAGGGTCACAAAAAGAAGCCACGGTGGAGGATATGAAAAAAGCGGATGTCTGGAGTTTTGGGATGACCCTTTACTGTCTAATGAATCCGAGCGTTGACCACCCATATTCATATGACTGCTCTGAAACAGCTGACGCTTTTAAATAATCGTCCTGGATATCCATCGCCTGTTCCCAACAGCTTCATTATATATCTGCTCAATTATTGTCCAAAGCAAACCTCAGTGTGTTTTGGTTGTGGAAGCTCACTGAAACCAGGTGGGCTTATTTGCAATCCTCCAGGTGACCTCGTTGTTGTTTCGAACATGTACAGAGAATGGAGACAGGATGGACAGATGCACAGAAAACTTGCAAATGTTTATTTCCATTGCATCCCAGACTGCATTAGACGGAGGCAGCCTTACTTTCAACCAGATCAGTGTTTCGTTCCACGCCAGATTGAGCCGTTTCTTAATCAACAACACAGATTATTTATTGGACAAACATTCGGAAACATCCAAGTTACTTAAATTGTTGAACATATTTTCTGTTTGTTACCATATATCATATTACATGTACATTCATCAAACCTTATATGCATGTCTTAACTAAATATATTGTCACATAGAAAGTTTACTTTTACAGTCGACAGATAAGCAATCCAGGTTTAACAATTAATAACAACGACAATGTTTCATAGTCAACTATATACATCATGCATGTGCATAGTTAAAACGTTTTGTTTTGTTTTGTTTTGTTTTGTTTTGTTTTGTTTTGTTTTGTTTTGTTTTGTTTTGTTTTGTTTTGTTGATGGAAAGATACTGAAACGCTATCTTCGCTTCTGAATAATTTTTTTCATTTAATTATTGTTTAGATTGCATTTCATATTTTACTAAAGACGATGTTAATATTCGTACAGTATGTAACTTATTCAATGGTGACCAGTTTTATATTCTTTACCCTTTCGAATCTTGTACTGTGTGTAAATTTTTTTTCTACGCTGTCTGTTCTAATTTCTAAAGCATAATAAACCGGCTAGGAGGGCATTTGTGGGACTAATTAAGCTAGTTGCATTACGATAACGCATTATTTTCTGAAGAGTTGTTCACGCCCCTAACAAAGTGCAATATTCCTGTAAACTGGGAAAAATAAGTATATCAATGATATAATCAGTTTTTGCGATCGTGGACTGAATATACTATAGCAGAACAGATATCCCAATCGGTAATGGTCTTCGTAACTTAAAATAGGTTATACTTACTGATTCACTGCTGATTTATCTCCAAATATCGTTTTTGCGCACATAAGATTGAATTATAATGAACTTAAATACACTTGTATATATATATATATATATATATATATATATATATATATATATATATATATATATATATATATATATATATATAAATACAAATACAAATCTGTGAAATAACCTAATCATTTACAATTTAATTTTAGATGATTATTCCCCTCGGTTTTCAAAATTACACGACGAAAACTCCAATGTGGTTCCCATTAACTACACATAAACCTTAAAAAAATAGACATACAAATCTGTAAAATAACCTAATCGATATCATTTACAATTTAATTTTAGATGATTATTGAATTAATATTGTGTTACCCGCATTTTCCATACCCGCATTTTCCATACCCGCATTTTCCATACCCGCATTTTCCATACCCGCATTTTCCATACCCGCATTTTCCATACCCGCATTTTCCATACCCGCATTTTCCATACCCGCATTTTCCATACCCGCATTTTCCATACCCGCATTTTCCATACCCGCATTTTCCATACCCGCATTTTCCATACCCGCATTTTCCATACCCGGTATCCGCTACCCGCGTTTTCCAGATAACCGGTGAATGCAGCAGCATCGACAACGCAGCCAAACCGTGGGAAAAGTGGAGCGTGTTACAACAGTGGAAATTTGGGCACATAGCAAGAAAATGTCGCACAAGACACCAGCGCAATTTCCAAAAAGTGCAAAGACGGGATGAGAACATTTGTTTCGTTTGCGGTCAATTGGGGCACTTCGCGCGGGAATGCGAGTTTCGCTTCCAGGCACCTGCAGGCTTTCAACCTTCGTGGCAGGGAAACGGGCGAGGGCTGACTACTGCCGTTTTCATTAAAGGCGGTTTTCCACTAGGCGAAAAATGTCGCGCGAAGCGACATTTTCTTTTGTCTCGGAAGCTCTCGAGTGGAACTAATTAGCCAAGACAAAAGAAAAATGTCGAGTCGGTCGACAAATGTCGCCTAGTGGAAAACCGCCTGAACGCGGTAGTAGATCATCGAGAGCAGAAATGTTTGATTGACACTGGAGCGACTGTATCCTTGGTAAGTAAATCGTTGGTGAAAGGGCCTGTGAGATCGTGTGCTCTAAAGCCTCGGGGTGTTAGTGGGAAAGAACTACGGGTGCTGGGATTGAAGGAAATACCGTTAACGATAGGTAATGCGGATATGACGCATTCATTCCTCGTGGTGGCGATGGCTGACATCTGCATATTGGGTGCAGACTTTCTCAAAGAAACGACTGACATGATCGTTGATGTTGGAAAATGGTGATTGTCATGGAAGACTGGGAGCATACCATTACTGGTTGAAACAGCAAAGCCCACTGTGAATAAATTGACTGTCTTGCTAGATAAATACGCGGACGTCTTTGTGAACAACCCAGGTGAGCCTTTGGGAAGAACCAATGAAGTGGAACACTGCATAGATACCGGAGATAGCCAACCTGTGAAACAACGACCTTATCGAACTCCGGTTCATCTTCAGAACGTAGTAAACAAACAGGTGAAAGAAATGCTAGGAAAGTGGAACAACGTTTTTATTTGGTAAATAATATTTACAACTGGTAAGCGTTAATCTTACATTTTAACCAGGCCGGTATGGCAGCCAGCGGTTTCTCCCATACCGACCCCAGGGGGTCGATCCCTTCTGGCCAGTCTAATTCTTTCCTGGCACCTACTCTACCATGTTTTTTAATTACGCCCTTAACATAGCCCATGTAGTCATCAATTTTCTGTTCCAAGCTCCTATTGTCGGGTATCAACTCCATCCCATGCAACGCATCCTCGTCTAGAACGTTGGCCATTACCCCAATGCTTTCGGCCGAGAAATATAGCCGCCGGGGTAGTAGTGTAGGCAGAACCAACGGCTCTTCTTCCCCGGGCGTCAACCGCTTCATCACTCCATGTTCCCGCAAATACTTTTGAATACGTCCCGCCATCGCATCCCCGAGTAGGGTGGCTATCGTGTCTTGTATACACGGTCTGCTTGAAAATAAGCTGCAGTACCTGTCCCCATATGTTTTTCCTAAAACTGGATAGCTGTTGCCTTCGGAGGGGGGCTGCATTTTTTCTGCAACCACCCCATATCTGTCTGGAATAGGATTTGAAAACGCATTTTCGTAGTAAGTGGTATTAGGCAAACGGTTATTTCTCTTGCAACAGGAGGCCTCAAACATCACTCCAAATGAGCTTTTCCAGGCAACCGTAGCGGCAAAGTCCCCGAACATCGTGGTACGATTATTCACTATGTCTGCTGGGTTTGTCCTATAGGAGAAAAGCATCAGTTTCCCAAGTGCCAAATACGTTTCGATGGAGTAGCTGTCTATTTCCACTGGTTTCCTGAACTCCACCCACTTGCCTCTAGCTTTGAAGTTGGGAAGCTTCTCTGCTTTTTCCATTTCGTCC
Organism: Corallium rubrum; assembly: GCA_964035015.1. Taxonomy (NCBI): domain Eukaryota; kingdom Metazoa; phylum Cnidaria; class Anthozoa; order Scleralcyonacea; family Coralliidae; genus Corallium; species Corallium rubrum. Next base: position 27,759,906 of record OZ035997.1, read on the forward strand.
TAAAAACAAAAGTGTAAACATTTTCTTCCTTTGGCAATTTTTACTCACTTCATCTTACCTGATTCATCTCGGTTTTTGGTAACCTAGCCAGACCACTGTTTGTCGTGATGAGCAGCGGCCTTCCTTCTACCCGCTCGGGATGGCCGTACAGCCTTCGGCCTTGCAACGCCCGCCCCTCGACAATAATGCGATTCCAATCCACGAAACGCAAGGTTTCGTCCGTCGCGTCGCCCAACAACATGAGGTCGGAATGCTCCGCATATGCGATATCGCGCCCGACGTCGTCCTTATTCAACATCGGCGGATCATGGACGTCAAAAAGGTCCTTCACCGCCGATGCGAAGGGGCTTTTGCCGGTCCGTGGAGGGCCCTGAATGACCGTTACGTTTAACCGGTTATGCCCCCCCATTAGAGAGAGGAGGAAGCCTCTACAGAATTCAAAAGGGGAAAGCATATTGGAATGAAAGAAATCTACCCAAAACCGCAACCACCTACCCATTTTTATCCCATCCACCGGTGGCCGCGTTTGTTTTACATGCAGACGCATACACTCCCAGTTATCTGGCGCATATATAGCATCCAGCAAGTCAAGCTTGTCCAAGGGCGACAATCGTGCGCCAGAGAATATGACACTCCGGGCCGTTTCGGTCACCTCTTGCAAAAATTTAACATACTTGACATCCGAATGCCAAAGAATTGTATGCTGGACGTGTAAACGTCCATGGCCTTTTCCAGCCTCGATGTGCTGTTGCAAGGTCTTTTGAGTCGTCAGACCTTTCTTTACACACAACTCACGCCAGAAACGCTTCTGCGGCCTCATGCTTGCTTTCATTAACAAAAACGTACCATAGACACACAAAGATTTTTCTTCAAGCAAGGGGAAAAAACCAGGAAGGTCTGAAATGGTATGCCTTTCCAGGCAACCACCTTGGGGAACATCCACAATGTCGTAGGCCAAAGCGACAAAAACCGGATGCGGCGCGTCATATATATATACAGCTTCAAAAACACGCTTTAATTTTGTTACAAACAAACTGATCGCAGCGATGTCTTTGAAAGGCGCCTCCCAAGAACAGGCAAAAAGGACATGCCGTGCACGTTTTTTCTGCCCGCGAGCACAGAAATCGAACGAGGTTGACATCACTTCCGACCGAATATCGCAGGCTAGAAAGCAGGCGAAACCATACGCCACGAGCAAGGGATAGGGGAAGGACTTTGCAAGGAACTCAAAGGCAGGCACAACGGCCATCCCCTCGCACTCCGGTGGCAAACAGCAACCGTTGTGGACATGCTCAACATCCAAAGCGTGGTGATTCTAAAATAATAAAATAATATAATAAAAATATAATAAAATAAAATAATAATAATATAATAAAATAAAATATAATATAATAAAATAAAATAAAATATAATCATAAAATAATAATAAAATATAATAAAATAAAATAATAAATAAAATAATTAAATACCTGCATTTTAGCCCAAAACAAATCCGTATTGAAGCGGTCCCCAGCCGCAAGAGACACTCTGTCGAAAAGTTCCTGAAATTCAGGGGTCAAACTTGGCGGTATATAATACTGAATCTAGAAAGAAAAAAAATCGAAATCGCTTTGTCTCTTACCTCTGTCCCTTCGTCTTCCTTTTCCTCGAAATCACTAAATTTTAGCGAAATCTCTTCGCTTTGTCTCTTACCTCTGTCCCTTCGTCTTCCTTCTCTTCGTCATTCTCTGTCCCTTCGTCTTCCTTCTCTCCTTCGTTCTAGAAAGAAAAAAAAATCGAAATCGCTTTGTTCCTTCCTCGACTAAATTTTAGCAATCTCTTCGCTTTGTCTCTTACCTCTGTCCCTTCGTCTTCATCGAATACTTGGCTTTCTTCCACCTCCGGCGGGTTGACATGCAACAAATTGCAAAGCAACTGTTCATTGAGCAATTCGTCAACCCGCCGTCTTTTATTTCTATACTCCCTCACCGCTTCTTCGTCTTCAATCTCTTCAATGTCAATGTCGCTTTCGCTGCTGTCGTTTTCCTCTTCCTCTTCGTCTGCACTAGCGCCTCCTTCTACCACTACCTCATCCATGAACTCCATCTCGATTTGAATTTGCCGCTTGTTTGGCTGTGCTTTTAAAGGTTTGAATTCGCCGCTTGTTTTTGAAAAAACCGTATTATATTACTTATACTCAAATTGCTTTTGAGGAAAATAGGGGGGGTAGTAAGTACACCCCCCTTAAAACCTCAGAACGGAAAGAGAAATCAATTCTTAAGTGCTTTGTTTACGTCTGGAAAAGCAGCGCTGCTTCTCTGAAAAGCAGCGCTGCTTTGTTAAATAAATTTCCGCATGTATTTCATTTTAATTTCTAGAATGGAGGCCGAAGACGAAAGGGGAACGTTCGAACGATCGCTTTGAAACCAGCCGAAAGGTAACTCGCTTTGAAATCGCTTAATGCCCTCCTAATATTCAGTTATTGTTTACGTCTGGAAAAGCAGCGCTGCTTCTCTGAAAAGCTGCTTGTGTGTCTATAAATAAATCGTTTCCGCATTGTATTTCATTTGACATTAGAATGGAGGAGGACGAACTTGGTGAACAAAGCGGCGAAAACAAGCGGCAAATTCTCGAACGAAGCAAAATGGAAGAACTTGGTGAACGAAGCACGGAAGAAGCTGAAAGCGACACCGCTGTGTATGGAAGGTGGGTGTTTTCCTCCACTTATTCACGATCAGCTTGCGCGTTTCTTTGGAAGCTGTTTTGACAAACATATTATGTTCCATCTCTCATACCATACGTGTTTACTGTTATTTGTTTTAACATCTCATTGTTAGCTGTGATCTACCAATTTGAAATAATTTATATTCACGATCACAGCTTTCAAACTATTTGTTTTAACATCTCATTGTTAAATATAATTTATATTCACGATCAGCTTGAAAGATCGACGCGTTTCTTTGGAAGCTGTTTATTCAACATACGTTGTTCCATTATCTACCAATTTGAAATATAATTTATATTCACGATCAGCTTGAATTCATCTTTTGTTCTCATTGTTAGCATATGTTGTTCCATCTCGTTTACAAATAACGCATTACAGGGTTCAATTCCTGCCGGAAGGCTTGTGTAGTTGCATTTTTCGCAACTGGTCCCGGTTTGGTCTCAAAATGTATATATTCTACACTCGAATTTTCCTTCACCCAAAATCCTTAGAATATTTTATTGCGATGTCTAAAACAACTAGTTAAGCAATACGAAAGTAGAAATATGATTTGGTGTACACGAATTGTTGTGCTATATAAATGCATATGTGCCATGGTGATATTTCTAGAAAACAACATTTGGGTAATCCTTTATGAACACAATATTATTGAATAGAAATGGTCTTTAGATGTACAGTAGCTGTATAAGTATGAAATCTCTCAAACCTGAGATGGTTTCAAGTGATATTCTAATAAAATTTATCAATTACAAATTATATAGTGAGTCATTTTCTAGTCAGATGTGATGTATTTTCTGACACCTAATAATCAAATATTTTCAATTTTTTGTTAAATTACAATAGCTATAAATTGCTTACTGTTGGCGTTTAATAGCTATACTGTCGCAATCTTACTTAAGAGGCTTGTGGAAATGCACGAGAACTTGTATTCCTTATAGAAAACTTGGTAAAATATCTTAAATTTACTTTGTGTTCTCCTAAGAATATAATTTTACCTTTTAAAAATTAAAATGAAAGGAGTCAAATGTAATCTGATACATTTTACAGGAGTGCAGGTTGAGTACTTCCTGTTCTTGTGTGTTGTAAATATCAACTGAAGTCATGTTAACAGTGTACAATATACAATATCTTATGTCTGTGCATGACATTTTTTAATCAATTACTATTTTGCCTGACATTTTATTAACACAAATACTGTGCAGAAATGTGCAATATGAATTATCAAAGTACCGAACAAAGTGAACTATAATTAGATATTTGTACGACTATATTAATAACCTGGGTAAGTGAAAATTTCTATTGATTTTCACAATTAATAGAGCAGCTCTGGATAGTAATTTCAGAAGTATTGAGAACATTTTACATTAAGCACATTAATTTGCAGTTACTCCTAAAGCACTCGTGTTTTATGATTAAACGCATAAAGTACTGGTACCGCAGTAAGTATTTCTTGTTTTCAGTTTTCTTACTAATAAAACAATGTTCTCGCTGTCTTTCGTGCATATTGTGTTACTTGCAGTCAAGGAATTTTGTAGTTATCAGCATGCAGTAGACACATGTACGCACTGCGTACCTATTTTTTATTTTAATAGTCGAAAGAAAGAATAGGTGTAATTTGTAATTGTAATTGTAACTAGTTACAAAAATTTTAAAGTAAGTCTGTAGAGATAATCTAATTGGCGAGCCTCGAGAGTAAATGGCGCGACTCGACTAATTTGCTACTGGGGGACAAATAACCTAAAAAGTAAAAACACAAATACAATAAATAATAGATTATCTCAAATTTCCTCAGCGTGTGTCACTGTGTTCAATTGTTTACGCACAGAGAATGGACAGCGATGTATCTTCTAAACGCTGTAATCGTCTGTCGTTTCTTTATATCGCGCTCCGTCCAACTTACCAATATTACTTAATAAAACTATATAGCGCGAAAATTAGCATAAATATATCTAGTATCTTAGAAACTCAGTATGAGCTTTGGTCGGGTCTGGCGTTTTTGTGCCTAGCTGGAGGTGGCGGTAAAATCTTTTCGATTCCGTTGGAAAATATGGTAGTGATGACATACATTGACAGCAAGCTAAGCAAGCTAAGATATTTATCAAATATGGACTAATATTCGGCCACAATCAATTGTCGAGATGAAAATCGATAGAAGTCGGTAAGTTGCTTCCAAATTAACTTGGCACGCTGAAAGAATGCAGATATTTTCCAATAATCTTGATCGAAAAGAAATTACTGAAAAACTTTTCCATTTCATGCTCTCACTGGATCCACAGCCATCGTTGTGGATCCCCAGGGGTAGGGGCTTCGTATAGTATCTGCAGTCTTTATGGTCAGCAGCTGTACACAAGAAAGCTTAAAGTGCCTATCTCAGGGTTGGGGACTTTGAATATTTGTAATCTTTAGATTGTTCTGAGAAAAATTGTAATATATCTTGTCAGACGGAAATTTCATCTTCATGGGCTTTTTCGCTGTTAAAGGTTCCGGAAGTGATGTCATTTTGACGTCAAAGCAGGAATATGTGTATATTAAACCCTATTTCTAAATCCCTGCTTTGACATCACTTCCGGGACCTTTAACAGCGAAAAAGCCCATGAAGATGAAATTTCCGTCTGACAAGATATATTACAATTTTTCTCAGAACAATCTAAAGATTACAAATATTCAAAGTCCCCAACCCTGAGATAGGCACTTTAAAATAAGCCACGAGGAAGCATCAGATATTTTCATCCTTTTGGATCGCTTTGGCTATTTGGCAGTTTGAAATTCTATTTTCTCGAGTATAAGGTTGTCTTTTACATATCTATTTACAGTATTTAAATATTGTTCAGATATACTCTGGTACAATATCTCAAAGTTTGTGTAGATGTATGTTTATTTAAAGGACATCATGTTATCTGCTTTTATAATCAGGGTGACGACCCCAGGTAGAGGCCTATTTGTTGAGTTTTGTTTTCGAAATCATTCCCCAGGTATGGGGGCTTTGGTGTGTATTTGGGTGGTGGCAAAAACAAATCCCCACCTTTCCCCGGGGTGGGGGGAGTGGGGGTTAATATTGACTCATGCATAATGACCAAAAGGATACTTCCGCACAAAACGAAAGTGCATGTTATCATTGATGTTTTACTGAAATGTTTTAAAATTTGGTGCAGATTAAAGACATTAAACGGAGACCCAAATCATATAATATGAGTATCCAGCAACTGAAGGAAATTACACATACGGACGTGTCTCGTTTCTCGTTAAAAGGAATAAAAACACGCGCGAAAGTTGTGGCAGTTCACGATGGTGATACTTGTGATTTGGCGTTTTATTATGGAGTTAAAATAGTACGATTTAAGTGTCGTTTAGATGGAATAGACGCGCCTGAGCTTAAAGAAGGAAGAAATGCAAAACTTTCCCGCGATTTCTTGGCCCATTTGTGTACGGGAGGTGATCCAGAAGAGTTTGATGATGACGGAACGTGGACAAAACCGCAACTACAAGAGATGCTGGATGAAAATGAAGAATTGGTGTACGCAATATTTGGAGAGTTTGACCGATACGGAAGACCTCTTGTTATTCTCAAGAAATCGAAAAGAAGCCCCAGTTCGTTTAACGATATGCTTTTGGAATACGGTTATGCTGACAAGTACGAATGAAGTAAATATTTTGATAACTGAACTCGGTTCATGCACTGATTCAACTGGCGTCGTTGAAATTTCACCCATATTGATATCCAGTTTGCATTACGGTGATATCATGCATGATACTGCTTGCCTGTACTGTATAGTGCTTATCGATTACTAAGTTCAGTATTTGAATAAAGTGTTATTTGGTACATTTCGTACATTTTCTAGACGCCTTTAATTTGTAAATATTTATTGATATTTGGTATTCAGTGAGTCGAAAGCTCAGCAAATTGAATCCGTGGTGTATCTAAACTCTTTAGAACTTTCTTGTTGCTTTTAATTTTATTTATCTGCTCACACTCAGTAATAACTCCTGATTTTATTCTTAAACGTACCTAATAATATATCATTTCGCATATTCTGGTCGGGTATATGGGTGTATCAAACATTCGTTCATCAACATTAATCATGCTGCACATCATTAAATAAATATGTGACTTGTCTCCATGCAGTTGTTTTTGTTTGATTTTGTATCACATGGCTAATGACAGATACGACCACTGACCTATATATATAACTGGACTGCGTGCTCCTATTACCTTTGAGTTAGGAAAAGTGTCCCCCACTGACCTATATATTTAACTGGACTGCGTGCTCCTATTACTTTTGAGCTGGGAAAAGTGTCCCCATTTTCACTTTCAAAATGGCGGCATTTATGGGTCCTTTTGCTAATGGTGAAGGCCGCTGACCGATACCTAAGATCTCTAGTTCGTGTTGGACATGTTCGGTATTTCGCTTTTTTTAAGAAAACTAAGCTATTTGGTCGGGTAAACTGTACGTATGTTGTAGCCAGATGAATTATCTTTCTTCCAGTATATTTGATAGCTTCTACAGTGGTTTATTTCTCGAGAAAACATTCGGAGAAGACTTTATAATACATACGGGGAAAAATTTCAAAATAGCGGCCGCTATTATGATTTGGACATGTTCGGTATTTCGCTTTTTTTAGGGAAACTAAGCTGTTTGGTCGGATAAACTGTACGTATGTTGTAGCAAGGTGAATTATATTTCTGCCAATATATTTTATAACTTCTACAGTGGATTATTTCTTGAGAAAACGTTCGGAGTAGACGGACTAGTACTAGGCAAACTTTGTCGAATTTTGTCAGACTTTTTGCCAAGTCAGCATAATATCGTCCTGGTCTCGAGTTTGTGTAAACAAAAATATTTGCTGAGCGGCCCGGGATGTTTTCATAAGAGTCTTATTGTAGTTCTGAACTACAATAATAAAAATCTTGGACAATTACTGCTGTAGCTTTCTAGCAGTCTGAATTAAAGACGTGCCGGCCGGCGGTACTACACGAACACTTAGCAATAAAATAAACAAGACTGTCAAAATACACATGGTCATGGAAATCTACAAACATTTCGTTTTACGAAGTCGCCAGCTCTATAAAGAACCGCTGAAGATCACGAGAAAATCGTAAAAAAGCGAGGCGTACCGACTTCTTCTTAGGGGATGTTTACATGGGAGGCGTATTCCTATTTGGTCAGACAAATAATCCAGCAGGCCACAAGAAATTAACGATGACCAACCTACATGCATTAACTCTTTCCTGTCCGAATTTATTGCTCTTTACTCTTTAGTAATTTTGTTCTGGCTAATAACGCCAGACGTTCTTATTCACCTCTTGGGGAAGGCTTCACAAGAACAATTTTTAACTATGTTTCTAAGTCTTTCCTGTCCGAATGGACAATTTGCATTACAGCAATGCATCATGGGTAGAATGGTAGCGCTTCACTTGCAGGCGAAATGGCCGTCACGAAACGAGCATTTTGCTTGTGAGAAGAATGGATTCTTTTAAGCACATTTTATGTAGCGCAGGAGAATTTCGAAAAGGGGAATGTATTTGGGGGACTATATAGAACGTTGTGTGCCAAGGACAGCGAAATCAGAGCAGAAATGGACGAGAAAATTGCTATAGAACTATTGAAAGAGTGAAGAATATGCTAGTAAATACGTTCCCGAAGGGAGGTTCTTCTCGACGTTTTCAGGTGAGTAAGCTTAGTGAACATCGGACAGCTCATCATTTTGCCTAACAGACATGTGTGTGTTGTTGTTCTATCCCGATCTCGTATTTTCTGAATTACCAAGTGTTCTGTAATGATTTTTTCGTTTGTTGAAATTGACAACCTTTGGCGATGATGTCTGTCATTCGTTCGATTAAGCATGTCCTCTGAAGATAATGTTTTTAAAGTCTCTTTAAACTTTTTGGCGCGAAAACAAACCGGTTTTATCGGCAACGGCACTAGCACTTTGTAAAAACACCAAGAAGAAAGCACTTTTGCGTGGGTTTCTACTGTTGTTTTTCTATCCTGCTTCCTTTGTTGTGGTCGGTTCATATCCTGTCAAATAAACCAGTAGGTTCTAGAACTAGTGTAGGCTGTAAATACATATTTATAACTATAAATTCGCTTAAAACGTTGAAAATTTACCGAGTTTTGTTGCTGTGTTGTAGGCAACAAGCTTTGTAAAACAGTGACTTGGAAATTTTAATTTTAGGCTAAACACTGTACGACATTCTTTAACTTATAAAATTTTTCTCAGTGTTCTATTCATAGATAATATAGTTATAGTTGATATAATCTTAACTTTGCAAATTTTAGTAGTAGTTTTATAAATCTTGATAGTTAATATTAAAATTTTTAGGTAGGTACTGTACATAAATCTGTAAATAGTAAATTCTAAAATATATAATTATAAAAAAGCATATTAATAACTCATATATAATTGTAAATAGGTTTTAATATTAATTTATAAAATGGATAATGAACCGTGTACTTCAATGGAGTCAGATAAAAAATTGGCAACTTTAGGAGCCAAAGTAACTACATCTTCAGAAAGGAAGAGAAAAGGAGGTGGAACATCTTGCTGTATTCCTACATGTGATAGCAACACAAAGCGAAATCCAGAACTTTCATTTTACCAATTTCCCACTGACAGAAAGCTGAGAAAGATGTGGTTGCATTGGGTTGGTAGAGCTGACTTTGCTCCAAATAAATATCACAAAGTTTGTTCTAGACATTTCAAAGGTGGGAAGAAGACTTCTATTCATAACATTCCAACCATTGTAAGCAAAGTTATATTGCCTACACCAACCAAACCTAGACAAACATCCAAATGTAGAGATAGAGCTAACACAAAGCAGGACATCAACCATAGTCAGATGAAAGAAGAAACCACACCATTGGAAGACATGCATCATAAGATCTCAGAACTTGAACATTTGGTTAACACTTTGGAACAAAATAAGAAAGAGCAAGAAGAGGAAATTTCCCATCTTGAGGAAAAGGTTCAGCAACATACTTTCTCTGTACATCGATTTAAAAACAGTGATAGTGATTTTGAGTTCTACACTGGGTTTTGTAATTACAATACATTTAAGGCATTTTATGATTATCTTTGTCCTGCTTGTGAAAGATTACAGTACATTGGGTCTTGCAACAGTACAACACAAACCACAACACGGCAGAAGGGTGGACCAAAGCGGTTGTTACCCCCAGAGGAAGAGCTATTCTTGTGTCTTTCAAGACTTAGATTGGGTTTGTTGGAAAGGGACTTAGCAAACCGGTTTCACATATCTGCATCTCAGGTGTCAAGAATTTGGGTTACATGGCTTGACTTCTTGTACAGAAGGTTAAGATCCATCCCCATTTGGCCCTCACAAGATTATGTAAGGGAAACAATGCCTCAAAGTTTTAAGGAAAATTATCCAAATACTAGGGTCATACTTGATTGTACAGAATTATTTGTAGAAATGCCCTCTGAACCAAGAAGTCAAAGTGCTACCTTTTCAACATACAAACACCATAATACTGGCAAAGGTCTGGTTGGTATTTCTCCCAGAGGTGACTTAACATTTGTCTCAGAACTTTATGCAGGAAACACATCAGATAAGCAACTGACAAACGACTGTGGAGTTTTGAAGTTACTCGAACCAGGTGATGAGATAATGGCAGATAGAGGGTTTGGAATTGAGGATGACTTACCAGCTGATGTGTCGTTAAACCTACCTCCCTTCCTTGGTGAACAGAAACAATTTTCTGAAGAGGATGAAGTAAAAACAAGAAGGATTGCCAAACATCGAATCCACGTTGAACGAGCCATTCGGAGAATAAAGAACTTTCGCATTCTTCAACATAACTTACCTATTTCAATGGCTGCAGACTTGAACAAGATTTGGGTTATCTGCTCTTATCTTACTTTGTTCTGCAGACCATTGATCCAAGAGCCGGAAGAGTGAATGTCTCGGACAAATAAGTAATTGTGCAAACAATTCTTTATCATCATGATATATACACATCACAATTGGTGTGAATGAAAGGTTACCAGCCATAATATTATTTGTGTACTTAAAGCAGTATCTTTTTATAAAGCAGAAAACTTCTGTGTACATATTATTGTATTCAGAATTTTTAATATGGCACAACATATTTTATCAATACTGTAGTAATTAAGTTCATTTAACAATTTCGTTTCCTATTATTTAGGATTAGAGTTTGATTCTTTAACAGTCAAATTGTTATTTGTTAATATCCACTTTTCTTGTGTTTAAATGCTTCAGCAGGCTTACAATCAGGTGTTTTTCAGACTGAAGGACTAAATGTTCTTCTAATTTTTTGTATGAAAATGCGGGAATATCTTTTAAGCTCTTTGTCCACCCATCTCCTAAAGTTGCCAATTTTTTATCTGACTCCATTGAAGTACACGGTTCATTATCATTTTATAAATTAATATTAAAACCTATTTACAATTATATATGAGTTATTAATATGCTTTTTTATAATTATATATTTTAGAATTTACTATTTACAGATTTATGTACAGTACCTACCTAAAAATTTTAATATTAACTATCAAGATTTATAAAACTACTACTAAAATTTGCAAGTTAAGATTATATCAACTATAACTATATTATCTATGAATAGAACACTGAGAAAAATTCGAAATTTATAAGTTAAAGAATGTCGTACAGTGTTTAGCCTAAAATTAAAATTTCCAAGTCACTGTTTTACAAAGCTTGTTGCCTACAACACAGCAACAAAACTCGGTAAATTTTCAACGTTTTAAGCGAATTTATAGTTATAAATATGTATTTACAGCCTACACTAGTTCTAGAACCTACTGGTTTATTTGACAGGATATGAACCGACCACAACAAAGGAAGCAGAATAGAAAAACAACAGTAGAAACCAAGGCAAAAGTGCTTTCTTCTTGGTGTTTTTACAAAGTGCTAGTGCCGTTGCCGATAAAACCGGTTTGTTTTCGCGCCAAAAAGTTTAAAGAGACTTTAAAAACATTATCTTCAGAGGACACGCTTAATCGAACGAATGACAGACATCATCGCCAAAGGTTGTCAATTTCAACAAACGAAAAAATCATTACAGAACACTTGGTAATTCAGAAAATACGAGATCGGGATAGAACAACAACACACACATGTCTGTTAGGCAAAATGATGAGCTGTCCGATGTTCACTAAGCTTACTCACCTGAAAACGTCGAGAAGAACCTCCCTTTGGGAACGTATTTACTAGCATATTCTTCACTCTTTCAATAGTTCTATAGCAATTTTCTCGTCCATTTCTGCTCTGATTTCGCTGTCCTTGGCACACAACGTTCTATATAGTCGCCCAAATACATTCCCCTTTTCGAAATTCTACTGCGCTACAAAAAATGTGCTTAAAAGAATCCATTCTTCTCACAAGCAAAATGCTCGTTTCGTGACGGCCATTTCGCCTGCAAGTGAAGCGCTACCATTCTACCCATGATGCATTGCTGTAATGCAAATTGTCCATTGGTGTTTAGTATTTTATTTTGGCCAACGCCAGACGATTTTATTCACCTCTGGGAAAGCCCTCGCTTAGGAACGATTTATTAATAAAGTAAGAAAATCGCTTTGTATTTACAACAATATTCTTTTTTCCTACGATAAGTACATGTCAGTGGTCGCTACCATTAGCAGAAGGACCCATAAATGCCGCCATTTTGAAAGTGAAAATGGGGACACATTTTTGGCCAGCACCCGCAGTCCAGTTAAATATATAGGTCAGTGGTGTCCCCCTTTTCACTTTCAAAATGGCGGCATTTATGGGTCACTGACCTATATATATAACTGGACTGCGTGCTCCTATTACCTTTCAGTCAGGAAAAGTGTCCGCATTTTCACTTTCAAAATGGCGGCATTTATGGGTCCTTTTGCTAATGGTGAAGGCCGCTGACCGATACTTAAGATCTCTTAGTTCGTGTTGGACATGTTCGGTATTTCACTTTTTTTAAGAAAACTAAGCTATTTGGTCGGATAAACTGTACGTATGTTGTAGCCAGATGAATTATCTTTCTTCCAGTATATTTTATAACTTCTACAGTGGATTATTTCTTGAGAAAACGTTCGGAGTAGACGGGCTAGGCAAACTTTGTCGAATTTTTGCCAAGTCAGCATAATATCGTCCTGGTCTCGAGTTTGTGTAAACAAAATATTTCGGTGGTTTTTCCACCATGTATTATTTAATATTTATGTTTGTTGCTGAGCGGCCCGGGATGTTTTCATGATAAGAATTTTATTGTAGTTCTGAAATACAATAATAATAATTCTAAACTATTACTATTGTAGCTTTCTAGCGTCTGGGGAAGCCCTCGCATAGGAACGATATATTAATAAAGTAAGAAAATCGCTTTGTGTTTACAAAATATTCTTTTTTCCTACGATAAGTACATGTCAGTGGTCGCTACCATTAACAAAAGGACCCATAAATGCCGCCATTTTGAAAGTGAAAATGGGGACACATTTTTGGCCAGCACCCGCAGTCCAGTTATATATATAGGTCAGTGTTATGGGTCCTTTTGCTAATGGTGAAGGTCGCTGACCGATATACCTAAGATCTCTACACAGCCAAAAATAGCACAGGTTGTTGCAACAATGATGGCTGAACAGCACTGTAACAAGGCGGCTATCATGCGTGAACAGCACTGTTGAACCAACAGTATTGTTCATCATTGTTCCAACAGCATTGTTCAGCAATGACGAAGCAACAGTAGCTGTTCATGGCTGTTGGAACAGGAGAGAACAACACTGTTAGAACAGCATTGTTCACCGTCGTTATAACATGGCTGTTCAGCACTGTTACTACATCGTGCCATAACAACCTGTTCTATCATGCATGAACAACACTGTTGGATTCACATGGTTGTTCAATGTTGTTTCAACAAGCGTGAACAGTGTTGTTGAACAAAAATAGTATGTACACGCGATTTTCTCGCGGTTATTTTGGCGAATCATTTCGTGAGCGATAAAAGAAAGGGGAAAGTGTCAAAGTAAACGCTTTCAGTAATATCTGGCATGGAAAAGTGAACAGAAGAGAGCCGAATTCTCAATTAAAGCACTCAACACTTCACGTCTTTTCAAAAATATAATAGTTCAATGTTAATTTCAAGTTGTGGCATCTTTCTGCAAGTGTTTTTGTCGCTGAAAATACGTACCAAAACCGTGTGGATTTACAGTGTCTTGAAGATGAAAAAAAGACAGTTTTCTTGACAGGCGAAGACTGACAGAAAGCTATTATGAAAACTATAAAGAAGTGGATGCTGTTTTTTTTTAAATACGAAGAAACACAAAAATTGTAAAGAGGTTAATAAAAGGTAAAATCAAAGATGGACTGCTTTACAAAAAGTTATGGTGTCAGCAGCAAGAAGTATTTTTTTAACTTTTTCTATTCCAAGACAAAGTGGTTTTGTTTTCAACTAAATAAAGGTGAGTGTCAACTATCCAAATAACTAATATGCTTAATATTTTAGTAAGAAATATATTAATAGTAGAAAATAAGTTTCTTCTGACAAATTTTGTCACCCTTCTCATTGACATAATGAGAAGTAACAACTATGATTTTTATTCCTATTTAATATTTTTTACCTGATTATGAGCTGTAATCATCAGAGCATTGTAGCTTCAAGCTCATGCATAGCTGACCATATTAAAAAGTGGCCCCCATAATAATTTCACTTGTTGAGTTTTTGGACCACCTTCATAATAGACCACATTTTTGTCATTTTTGTCAAAAATGACAGGTGGGTATATTAATTGTTGCAATGCCTTTTCACATGATGTACTATTAAAAATGATTCCTTGGCAAACTATGCCAAACAATAAAATTCAGTCCAGCCATTTTTGTATGAGGTGTGGAAGATTATTTATATTCAATTTGGAAGAAAATCAGCCATTCTATTAAAGGAAGTTAATAGTTGTTCAACTTATTGGGAGGCAGGGTGCATATGTGTGTGGGGTTTTTTCTTCATGTTTTTGCATTGCATTTCACATAATGCAAGAAACAAATATGGATCAGGCCCAAGGTTAGATACATGCATAGAGGGGGTGGGGGTGGGGTGGTGTGCATGGAGAACTTCCAAAAGTATTTTTTTATAACATTGCATGTTAGAAATTCACAAATCACAATACAGTATTAAATACTTAAAACCATTTACACATCACTATTAAAATAGCTAATTGCAAAGCTCTACACAGTACATTACTCTAATTTAAGGTCCTTTTATTTAAAATACAGGGAATACTACATCAGATACCCAAGAAATTTAGGACTAGCTAGCATGCTCCAGGATGCTAATCTGTCCTGTAGCCATTTGGACTCATCTTTCAGTTCAGGTAACAACATTCCTTTAATATCAGTGTACATAATAATTGTAAGAGAACTGAAATTAAACTTCTCTTACAGCCATTATGAAAAATTTTGATGAGAGGAGCTTGGTTGAGTCAACTCATGTAAGCAGCCCCTAAGATTTCCTTTTAGATGTGCCAAATGACTGCAAGATTACTCCAAAATTTTTGTTAAAAAATACAATAAGCATTTAGCAAAAAATACATAACAAAATATGTAAATACACCAGCACTGCACAACAACATGATGCAGTGCTGCAAGGAAAATATTTTGGTTTTTACAGGAAATGTTTCAGGAAAAAGACAAGAAAAGAATGAAATATTTAGGTTTGTCAACCAACATTCATTGCACTAAGGCAGAAAAATCCCAACTAAGGTTTCAAGAACTAAATGCGTTCTCTGTTTTCTCTTTCTTTACAGTATACAGTACATGGCTTGATTAACAGATATGGCAACAAAATACAATTGATGCTATTGTAAGTATATGTGAGTAAATGCATGAAAAAATAAGACCTTAATTAATTGGCAATTTAATTAAACAGGTTTAATTTATTAGAAACTAAATACCAGGTTTGATATTTGTCTTTTTATATAGCTTAATGGCACTTGGGCTAATAACAAGAAGCTAGGATAATAGGATATAATGTATGTAAGTATTTTGCTTTATAGCACTGGCTTCACATGGGGATAATTCATAGCTGATAGCAATTTACAACTATAAAAAACTGATATTTGTTTTTCTTCATTACTGCATGAGTTCACTTTGTAAATTTCAGTTTTGCCAGACAAGAAAAAATATATTAATTAGAAGACGAATTTGCTTACATTCAACATATGTGGCTGAAAAATAATAGAAATTGGAGAATTTGTTTACGAATCACGAGTTCCAGGCACTAATCAACTGTTTCTTTTTCTCTTTTAATAGAAATAACATAGTTTGGAAGAGAATTTCAAAACTGCGACCTGGAGATCAACTCATAGACAGAGTAGTTTGGCAATGAGAAACTTGGGTTTTGAATAAAGACTGTTGCAACTTGCAAGCAAATATATTGCACCCTAACATTGTTTACGTTTTGTTTTTGTTTTTATACATATAAAAGAACATATATCTTTTTTCATTGTTCTAAAACACATGATATGTACGTTTAAACAGAATAAAGTTTTTACATACCTGTTGTTTCAGTCGCAGAGTTTTATTTGTCTCCATCTCGAACCCGTTTCTTCTGTATTGGCCACAAACTAATACAAACACACTGACATACCTACTTCCCAAAATACACAACCCAACATACCCATACTTTTTTCTATTAAAGTCAATAGCTTGTACACAGACATATTAAATGATGAAGGCGTTAAAACCTCCGTTGATATGCTTAAGGTACCCAAAAGTGTTGACATCTATACAGACCACAATACCAATTTATACACTTCCACTTATACATACATCAAACAATTTACTATTTATATCCTGACATTATCCCACAATTACCCCTAAGGACAATGACTACCCCCGTTGTTGGCACCATGCACGCTTCACTGTGACCTGGAAACGAATGACGTAACACTACTTAACCCTTCTCTTACATACGGACACCCTCATTACATATCCGAAGACTGACAAAGTGGGAAGAGGTTAGATGGGATGACTCTCTGGGACCTTTTCCGAAGATGTAGCCTTACGAAGCATGGATTTTAATGAAAACCTATCCCAATACCCCCCTAACCCTAACCCCCTAACCCTAATATCAAAAGTGTGGAAAGTGTGGGGTTTTGGGCCCTATTCTTCGGTCCTAGGAAAAATAGGATCGAAGAATAGGATCGCCATAAGAACGGCTGCGAAGGAGACTAGCTCTTTGCTCGTTGTCGAAGGCTCGAAGCAACCGGGGTAAATTTTCGTACCGGAGTTTTTTACGTCCAGGAAAACATCCCTGATACAGCCTGTTGCAACAACATTGTTCACGTCTGTTGGCACAGTAAAAACAGGATTGTTATCAGGCATGATAAACAATGTTCGAACAGCATTGTTCACGCCTGTTGATTCATCATCCGTGAACATTGTTGTTCGAACAGGCATGAACAGCACTGTTGACAATACTGTCCACAGGGTGCAGCACAGCATTGTTCACGGCTGTTCCGAACAACACTGTTCACCCCTGTTGACAACTTGCAACAGGCTGTGCGTTTTTACGCGTGTAGTTCGTGTTGGACATGTTCAGTATTTCGCTTTTTCAAGAAAACTAAGCTATTTGGTTGGATAAACTGTACGTATGTTGTAGCCAGATGAATTATCTTTCTTCCAGTATATTTGGTAGCTTCTACAGTGGTTTACTTCTCGAGAAAACATTCGGAGAAGACATTATAATACACACGGAAAAAAAATTCAAAATAGCGGCCGCTATTATGATTTGGACATGTTCGGTATTTCGCTTTTTTTAGGTAAACTAAGCTATTTGGTCGGATAAACTGTACGTATGTTGTAGCAAGGTGAATTATCTTTCTGCCAATATATTTTATAACTCCTACAGTGGATTATTTCTTGAGAAAACGTTCGGAGTAGACGGACTAGGCAAACTTTGTCGAATTTTTGCCAAGTCAGCATAATATCGTCCTGGTCTCGAGTTTGTGTAAACAAAATATTTCTAGTATTTATGTTTGTTGCTGAGCCTGAGCGGCCCGGGATGTTTTCATGAGAAGAGGCTTATTGTAGTTCTGAACTACAATAATAATAATCCTAGACAATTACTGTTGTAGCTTTCTAGCAGTCTGCATTTAAAAGACGCGCCGGCTGGCGGTAACAGCACGAACACTTGGCAATAAAATAAACAAGACTGTCAATACACATGGTCATGGAAATCTACAAACATTTCATTTTATGAAGTCGCCAGCTTTATAAAGCACCGCTGAAAATCACGACAAAATCGTAAAGAAGCGAGGCATACCAAGTTCTTCGTAGGGGCTATTTACATGGGAGGCGATATTCCTAGTATTTGTCAGGCAAATAATCCAGGAGGCCTCTTGAGTCGTTCCACAAGAAATTAACAATGACCAACCTGCATGCATTAACTCTTTTCTGTCCGAATTTATTGGTCTTTACTCTTTAGTATTTTATTCTGGCTAACGCCAGACGATTTTATTCACCTCTGGGGAAGCCCTCGCATAGGAACGATTTATTAATAAAGTAAGAAAATCGCTTTGTGTTTACAAAAATATTCTTTTTTCCTACGATAAGTACATGTCAGTGGTCGCTACCATCAGGGCGTCTATAAGATAGGGCGGTGAAACGCCGATCTGACGTACTGAAACATGTGTGATGCACTTTAGGCATGGGGCGAGCGCGGCCAACTGCAAATTTTGATCAAAACAAAAAATCCATGTGAAATTCAAGGACGTTGATTAAATCTCTTATAATGCTGCAACTATTGACTCGATTGCTGGTGTAAGTTTTTTGTTTTGTTATCCATACGTTGTACTGTTCATATAACATGGTGGAAGGCATTCTTAAGTATAAAACGACTAAAATTTCCAATGTTGAAGCCGAAGACATTTATGGCTTCCTTGTCTAATTTTGCTCCACGAATAGAACATTTTAATTATTTCCTAACTCAAAAACGAGCCAGAACTTAGCTTTTTTAAAGACATGTCTGGAAGGCATTAAACTTTATTCCTCTCAAATTTTATCGCGTAATTTTTTGAGCTTTTTTAGCAATAGCGTGTTGATTGCAGCCTAAAAATCTGGTTACAGTTGAGACATTTTCCTGGCTCGAATGTTCTGAAAATGTACGTATTTGAAAGGTAGTTAAGCGTCATGTGGTCACTTTTATATTTTTAATCAACAAAAGAATACATGTTCTTCTTACCGTATGATCATCCTTCACCAGAAACCAAAATATTAAGAGGAAATGTGAATTCTCTTCCAGCAAACTTTCGTTTCGTTCATCATGGCGGCTTCCGCAGTTCCAACTCGCACTCGTTTTGTAAAATATTTAATAACTTGCCCTGGCACCAGAACTTAGCAAATCCAAGGACGGTTACTCCATTAATAGATCTATCTTTGGTGTAAATATTGTTACTTAATTTTTTGAGCTTTTTTGCTGCATGCGAACAAACACGTCGCAAAGGGAAAAAATATATTTGGCAGACAATGCCCAGTCCTCGCGCGTCTTTAGCAATGTCTGGCAGGTAAATAATCTCCTTCAATGTTCGAATATTCGGGGGGTCCCGCGCATCACACATACTTCAGGGCACACGGCTCGTTTCCCCGCCCTATCTTATAGACGCCCTGCTACCATTAACAAAAGGACCCATAAATGCCGCCATTTTGAAAGTGAAAATGGGGACACATTTTTGGCCAGCACCCGCAGTCCAGTTATATATATAGGTCAGTGGATACGACGAAGGCAAAACAGAGACATCGACAATTGTTCCATCGCTTCCGAAGCGACAGTTTCATTTTCAAAGCAATCACGTGGTGTATTATTATGTACGTAATAGCTTGTTTACGCACTTAACAATTGGATGTTTATCACGTGGTACATGTGAATACACCACGTGATTGCTTTGAAATTGATCTGCGGTTAACGAAAGCGATGAAAAAATCGTCGATGTCTCGCTCTACTGGTTTGAGTATTATTAACATGGTCTATCTATATAGCCTATATAGAATCCAGATCCCTTGATCTGGAGCTAGAAAAACAACTTTGACGAACAACGGATCAAACTATTCGCACGGTAGTCGATATATCGAGAGAGATCGCATGCGGATATCAGTGGAGTCATAATCCCGAGAATTGTATTTTAGTCAATATTTCTTCTTCCTCAGCTGGTTGCCACCAAACAACTGGCTCTCAACATTTTTTTGTTCCTTCATTGATGCTTTCTAATGTTATGTCTTTAGCGCCTAAAATCGACGAAGTACGTGAGGTTATTCATCATGCTGACGTGGACCTCGTTTGTATAACAGAGACGTGGCTTCGAGATAACATTCATGATAATGTCGTCGACGTGTCTGGATTTAACCTGACGCGACGAGATAGAACGGAAGGTCAACACGGAGGAGTCTGTATGTATATTAAGATCCAATTTCACTTGTTAGACGATCTTATGGATGGAAATTTTGAAGTTATCTGGGTTCATATTCGTCCCTCCCGACTCCCAAGAGGTATACCCTGCATAATTGTAGGCAATGTTTACCACCCACCAAGCGCTGACGACCTGGCAATTTTGGATTACCTCCTTAAATGTATGTCGGCAATCGAAGCTCGTTTCCCTAACAGTGGTGTTATCCTACTTGGCGATTTTAACAAATTGAACATCTCTGGACTCAAAAATAATTTCAAGCTTAAGCAGATCGTCAAGTTTCCAACACGTGACCTAAACACCTTAGATCTTATCCTCACCAATTTGAATGATTATTATGACACTCCAATTAAGCTTCCCCCCTTTGGGCTCTCTGACCATGTCACTATCGAAGTTCAACCATTAGCACGACCTGGAGTCCACAAGTCAAAAATTACTGTAAAATACAGGGATTCACAGCCAACTAAACGTCTCGCGATGCGAACATACTTAGAGTCAATAAAAATTCAAGATTTGGTCAACAGCAAGAGTTCGTGTGAAGAACAAACCAACATGTTAGAAAAGATTGTTAACAACGGTATGGATATTCTTCTTCGTATGAGATCAAAAACTATTGTGGCTAACGAGCCCCCTTGGATCAACCAGGCCTTGAAAAAGATGATCCGCGCTAGGCAGAAAGCCCTAGCTGAGGGAGACTTGGCCACTTTCCGAAAACTCAGGAATCGTGTAAACCGCGAGAGGAAAAGGTGCCGCGCAAAGTATTACGATTCCAAGGTGAGGCATTTAAGGGGTATTGATCCGGCTGCTTGGTGGAAAGAAATTAAGAAACTTAGTGGAATGTCTGCCGCTATACGTGATGATCCAACAACAGTACTACAGCACATCGACTGCGGTCTAGAAAATCCAACTCCGGTCAATCTAGCTAACGTTATTAATAAAGCTTTCCTCTCTCCGATGAGTGATTTTACACCCTTACCACCCTTACCACTCAGTATTCCTGTGGTTACAGACTCTGACTGTGTACTTACAGTCACAGAAGAATCTGTTTTTAAGAAACTCACTGCGTTAAACCCGACAAAAGCAACTGGCCCAGATGGAATTCCCAGCTGGCTATTGAAGGAGAACGCCGATATTCTTGCGTGTCCAATAACTAGCATTATGAATAGTTCATTTCGCGAAGCCCGGTTGCTTCAGTCATGGAAAGAAGCTGACATCACTCCAATACCAAAACAAAAACCTGTGAAAGACGTAAATAAACACCTACGACCAATTTCTTTGACTCCAGTTCTCTCTAAGGTTGCAGAAGATTATGTTGTTGGGAGATTCTTAAAACCAGCTGTGTTAAAGAAAGTCGACCCCCAGCAATTTGGAACCGTGCCAGGCTCAAATACCACCTACGCCCTTATCAGCATGTTACATTCGTGGAACAGTTCCACTGATGGGAATGGTGCAACTGTCAGGGTTGTACTATTTGACTTCAGGAAGGCCTTTGATCTTATAGACCACCACATATTGGTCCAGAAGCTAGTGTCCTACGATATCCCATACGTCATTGTAACCTGGATCATCGACTTCTTGACCAGCCGTAAACAAAGAGTTAAACTCAGCCAGGAATGCCACTCGGAGTGGGGTGCGATCCCCTCTGGGGTACCACAAGGGACGAAATTGGGTCCGTGGCTATTCATCATAATGATCAATGATCTTAACATCTCTGGTGTAGATATTTGGAAGTACGTTGACGACTCAACGTTTGCCGAAGTTATTCAAAAAGACGAAATTAGTCATATCCAGGCAACTGTCGACGATCTTGCCAACAAATCCAGAGTTGACAAGTTTCAGCTTAACGATTCTAAATGTAAAGAATTGCGTATCAGTTTTTCAAAATCCAATAAGGAATTTGATCCTATTATGGTAAACAACACTTCCCTAGAAACAGTCGAACACGTGAAGATTCTGGGTTTGAATGTGTCAAACAATTTGAAATGGAACGTCCATATCAACGAAATAGTGAAGAAAGCATCAAAGAGACTTTATTTTTTAACCCAGTTAAAACGCTCAAATGTAGGTTGCAAGGAATTGGTTCAGTTCTTTAAATCCTGCATTAGATCCTTGATAGAGTATGCTTGTCCAGTATACCATGATAGTCTTCCTGAGTATCTCTCAAAGGACCTTGAAAGAATCCAAAAGCGGGCTATGCGCATTATTTATCCATCTATACCGTATGACGAAGCCCTGACAACTGCGGAACTAGTCCCTCTCTTTCAACGTCGTCAAGAAATCACCGATAAACTTTTCCAGCAAATCCTGAACGATGATACTCACAAATTACATAAGTTATTACCTACTGTAAATAATACTTCCCTAAATTTAAGGAAAAAGAGTACATTCATACTGCCTAGGGTCAAAACGGACCGTTTTAAAAAAAGTTTTATTATTTTTAATTCGTTGAAAACATAACCTGATTAATGCTTTCTAATATTGTACATATACATTTTGTGATTTTAAATTTTCTACTTATTTTATCCTTGTAAACTTAACTTAATTCAGCATTTTTGGCTGCAATGTTATTGTTAATAAACTATCTATCTATCTATCTATCTATCTGACGACAATGCCAATGGCGTCAGATAAAAATAGGTACGCAATGCGTACTTGTGACTACCGCTATTAAGCACAGAGAGATATAGACTTAAGAAGCAATGCATGAAAATGTGTGAAAAGTACACAGACATACAAAAAAAAGAGTTATTTTAAATCATTTTATACATGTGTTGCCAATTTGAACATGGCACATACTATACATACATCTTTACTGGCTGTTTCCATATATTAATATATGACATAGCATATATTAGCATTATAAACATGCCCCAAAGTTTTACATGGAGCGAACTTGTAAAATTCAGGTTTTTGTATGAAGCCCAGATAGCTCATCTGGTGGATAAATCCTAGCTAGAGAACCACTATAGTGGTGCTTTGAACAACCCAATTTAACTTTTATCCACTGAACAGCACTATGATACATAACTACACGTATTCAGTGGATAAAATTTTATATTAGGTTTTCAAAGCATGATTAGTGCTGTTCTTTATCTCAACTTTGTACAACTCACCCTAGATCATGTAGATTATTTTTGTGGAAGCACCACGTAAAATATTTATTTGCTGAGCTTTCGGCCTGTTGACTCAGGTCTAAGCTTAGGAAATAAATATTTTACTTGGTGTTTCCACAAAAATAATCTATATTACATTATCACCATGAAAACTTTCAAAGCATTATCACCATGAAAACTTTCAAAGAATTAATCACCCCAGATCATCAACATTGTGTTCCAAAACGACATTTTACCCGTCATAAATATGCTGTCAGTGGCATTCAAGTGTTATGCATATCATTAATATTTTGTGATTCTGCTAGTATTTTAAATAAGACAGTATAATACTCGTATTGTAGTATTGTAGTTTCAACAGATATATTTCTTCATTTCAAGGCTTTCAACATATTCGAGGCTTTAAGTTTCCCAACAGCTCACAATAGCTTCTCAACAATTTATCAAAATGTACAATTGGGTGACACTTAGACACCAAATTATAGAATATTTTAGTACTTTCACAAGAGTCAGACGTCAGGTGTATCTACTATTCTGCGGTCAGACCGCTGTAGCAGCTCTGGTGTGTATAAACTTTGGTTTCTTAATTTCATTATACAAGATATTGAATAACACCTAAAACAAGAAAACAAAGCACCAAGTCAAGGTTTTGTAATGTCGATATAACAGCCAAGATATTTTGTGAGCATAAATTTCTTATATACAAGTATATAGTGTAAATACAGGGCACTGTAATCATTACCAAATCATTAATAATTTATAAACCAAACACATAGGAAAATCATGAGTGAGACAAAGGTTGGATATGTGATAAACATGCACTTAGATAGATTAAGTCAACTCTTACCTCAAACTTATCTTAAAATACTGATTTATTTGACAACTGATTCATTTCCTGATTTGTTTGATCATGAAACATTCGAAAGTTGTTTCTGATCTAATATTAATTAAACACCTACCACTATATACACATGTACATGCAGTAACACGAGTCACTGACCAGTTAGCACAACACACAATTCAACCAAAATGAAACTTAAACTCAGAACGATTTTATCATTATAAATAATTTCTATCAAAGACTATTGACAATTTCTTCGATAAAAGAAGAAGAGCTTTGAAACAGGACACAGTTGAAGGCCCAACTTCTAGCGAACTTTATAAGCTGAATATTTCTAGTACTGCTATATAAGTACCGAAGTACGACGGACCAAGTATTTATAGATTTTATATATAGTATATAAGATAAACAACGTCACAGTTTTGAAACTATTTCTTACCTTGTATAAGCTAATCAATGACAGAAACCGTTCCAAGAAGAAAAGATTTACAAAGTAATCATTAACACTTTTCAAAAATCAAAACTGTCCAAAATGCAAAGACGGGATTCACTATACACTTGTTGACTACACTCTAAAAAATATCTGGTGAAAATATCCTGGTGAATTTTTTTTAACCCTATCCTGGTTGTTTGTAACAAAAATCCTGGTTAATATCGTAACAAATCTTCACTGCATAATCGCTGCGAAATCGCTTCAACACAAATCTGGTGAAAAAATATCTTGCTTGTGATTGGTTGTCACCCGATCAGCTGATCCGATCTATTCACGGTCACAGCCATGGTCACAGCCAGGGCGTTTATATAGGGGGCGGTGAAACGGCAATGGGCGCGCTGATCGATGTGTGATGCAGAGGACTGGTAACAAGCCCCCTGTCACCATAGCGACGAACGCTAAGTCAGGGAAAGTCCAAAATATGGCGGGTAAAATACGCTTGATGTGGAAGTCTCTGAGTTGAGTTTTAGAGGACGTGGATGAAATTGCCGAGCCATACGATATATCAGTGGATTCAGCTACTATATTCTCTGGTGTTACTTCCAAAAATTCGGAGTCGTTGCTGAAACATGAACAAATATGTTGCTGAAAAATATGAACCGTACCGTTGCTTTCGCAAGAGAAATGACGCAAGAAGTCTTTGGAAATCTTTGTTTGTGCACGTTATCATTCGGCCATGTTCGATAGAAGATAACATTTTGCATTGAATTTTAGCTGGTAGGTCATCTTTCCAATTGAATATCAAGAAATAATCAACTCCAATTTGCATTTTCTCAATGAAACCTAACAAGAAGTCATCTTGGCTATCTGATGACAAAATTACAAGGTGTGGACGACAGTTTATCACATAATGCGCTCGGCATGCGTCCCAGCAAGTCGTATTTTAATAAATTGATCGGAGAGTAAAATTTGTTTACAGCTTACAGTTATTCTAATCTAATGCTTCAAAAACCCGATAAAGTTATTGATATAATTACTAAGAATCGTAACATGGCAAAACTATAAGTTTTGTTTACTTCTCTTGCAGCAATTGAGGAACTAAACAGGCAAGAGTTAAGCCATAAAAATACCTAACATCCGAACGCTATATCTTCAAATAATCAACTCCGATTTTTATGAAAACTTTAAGATATAACCACACTATTATAATCTTCAACATACCTGAATTCCTAGGCATGGACGACCTGTTAACATGCTCAACTCTTGTAATGAAATTTTCCCTCGATAGAAGTCATCAAAAAATCGAGTCATTATCCATAATAACTCCTTTATAGTACAACTTTTTACGCCAAACAAATATTCATACATTAAACGAATAAGTACTTCGTCGGTACATTGCAAAAGGTTCCTCCGAAATTACATAGTTTAAGAAAAAACAGCGAGAATATCACAGTGCCCAAAAATCCACTTTTGATCAACTTTTGCTCAGAAGCACGCTCGTGCCAGTCCTTTTGTGCATCACACATCGATCAGCGCGATATGAGCGCGTTGCACCGCCCCGTATATAAGCGCCCTGGTCACAGCTCACTTTTTCGCCGCCATTGTAAAGAAAGTCTGCTTTAGAAGCTATTTTTCGAAGGTATTTGATGCTTTAATTCACGCAAACGAAATGGCACGGTAATATGATGGATAGTTTTGTTGCCGAAAAACTGGAGGAGTGGAAGTTGGCCACTCTAAAAGACGTATTTGAAGGTAAATTTAAAAAAAACTTGATTTTATGTTTGGGCGGGAAACGATGACAAAGCACTTTTTAACTATTTATTTTAATGTTTTACACCTTTTGTTGATGTGTTGACTCTTTATTTTGATGTTTTAACGTTTTAAACTGTGTTTAAAAGGTTTACAAGCTCTTCTGTTTTAATGTTCACCTCTGGTGTTTTAATGTTCAACCTTCTGTTTAATGTCCAACTTTGGTGTTTTAATGTTTAACAATTTGCTGTTTTAATGTCCAACTCTGGTGTTTTAATATTTTATTCTTGTGTTTTAATGTTTTACTCTTGTGTTTTAATGTTTTATTCTTGTGTTTTATTGTTTAACTCTGCTATTTTGATGTTTAACTCTGGTGTTTTGATGTTTTATTCTTGTGTTTTGATGTTGAACTATGGTGTTTTAATGTTTAACTCTGGTATTTTAACGTTCAACTCTAGTTTTTTAATGTTTTATTCTTGTGTTTCAATGTTTTACTCTTGTGTTTCAATGTTTTACTTCTGTGTTTTAATGTTTAACTCTGTTGTTTTAATGTTTAACTCTGGTCTTTTTTTCTTGAATTGTGTTTTAGTGTTGAACTGTGGTGTTTTAATGTTTAACTCTGGCGTTTTATTCTTGTGTTTTAATGTTTAACTCTAGTGTTTTAATGTTGAACTGTGATGTTTTAATGTTTAACTCTGGTGTTTTATTCTTGTGTTTTAATGTTTACCTCTGGTGTTTTAATGTTGGACTCTGGTGTTTTAATGTTTAACTCTAGTGTTTTAATGTTGAACTGTGATGTTTTAATGTTGGACTCTGGTGTTTTAATGTTTAACTCTAGTGTTTTAATGTTTTATTTTTGTGTTTTAATGTTTTACTCTTGTGTTTTGATATTTTACTCTTGTGTTTTATGGTGTTTTATTCTTGTGTTTTAATGTTTAACTCTGGTATTTTAACGTTCAACTCTAGTGTTTTAATGTATAACTCTAGTGTTTTAATGTTTTATTCTTGTCTTTCAATGTTTTACTCTTGTGTTTCAATGTTTTACTCTTGTGTTTTAATGTTTAACTCTGGTGTTTTAATGTTTAAGTCTTGTATTTTAATGTTTTATTGTTGTGTTTCAATGTTTTACTCTTGTGTTTTGATGTTTACTCTTGTGTTTTAATGTTTAACTCTGGTGTTTTAATGTTTAACTCTAATGTTTTAATGTTTAAGTCTTGTATTTTAATGTTTTATTGTTGTGTTTTAATGTTTTACTCTTGTGTTTTAATGTTTAACGCTGGTATTTTGTGTTTTAAAGTTTAACTCTGGTGTTTTAATGCTTTACTCCTGCATGTCTTATGTTTTATGCATCAGTCAAATCCAGAGATTTGTTAGGATACGTTAGTCATGAAGAAAAATCATGGCGTGTAGATGGGCCTTTTACAAAATCGTTACAAAATACATTCTACATGCATCTACCACTAACTTTACTTGGGGAGTATATTTTAATCTACCCCCAGGGTGGGGCATTTGTCATGCACCTTTGGCCCCATGGTGGGGGATTTTTAGCTTTGATGGTTCCCAACTCCAAGGAATTTGTATAGGTAATAGCATGGTTTCGAGTGCAATTTGGAAAAAACATGCACGAGTGAGTTTTTCAAAGACTATCAAAATTGCACGAGTCCGAAGGACGAGTGCTATTTGAGGTCTTTGAAAAACTCATGAGTGCGTGTTTTTTTTAAATTGCACGAGAAATCATGCTATTACTTATTAATAATATACATGAAAAAATTTATCATAAAGAGAATCTTTCTAATCAAAATGCTTTGTTCAAATAACATACATGAAAAAAAAATTTAACAGGAAGAGCTTTTTTTCTAGTAAAAAATTTGCACTGTATTTCATTTTTCTGCACTGAATTACACTAAAATTGCACTCCTCTCAGCCAATCAGAATTGAGAAATTTTTTGATGTGTATTATTAACATTAAAATATGAAAAAATTACAAATGCCTGGGGGTTGGCCTAGGGGGTGGGGGGGGGGGGGGGTTGAGCATCACTGGAATTGACTGATGTTGACAACTCTGGGGTTTTTTTATGTTTAATCTTGTTGTTTTTTTCTTGTGAAGTTGAAACATAAAAATACCCTATTACCCCGCATATAAGCGCAGCGCCTATAAGCGAATTTTCTGGAATTTTGAAAAAATTTTGGTATAAAAATTGCGCATGCGCCTATACAATTTCACTTATAGGCGCACCCGACTCTCGTACCCAGACCTACGCGCATGGGGTCTGGGTACGAGAATTGGCGCATCCTTTTTAATAGTGCAAAATATTAATGGTATTATGAATACCTCAGACGAATAAACCAAAAACAATAACTATTATCATTAACCATATAACTACAATTTATAATAGACAATGTTGATATTTTAAAACATAAAAAGTATTTGTATCATTAAAAAAGGTATTCTGTTCATGTCTGTCTAACTCGCAAATTTTGACGGTTTAAAGCCGCATGCGCCTATATTCGGATATAAGCGCATGCGCCTTTATCTGCAGTGCGCTTATATGCGGGGTAATAGGGTACAACTAAAACAATTACCAAAGCTAGTGCCTTTGTTCTTTAAGTGCTCATGCATTAATTCCTCAGGAAATCATTACTTGTGGGACTGCATGCTATAATTCTATAATTCTATAAATTTTAACCTATTTCTTTTTTGGTTTTATAGATAATTGTATTGACGAGGAAGAATTTCTACTACTGGACGACGAGACAATTAAGGAGATGATCAAAGCTGTTAATCATTATTATATAATATGTCATTATAATCATAATCATTAATCATATGCCATGCAGTGAGAGTGTTTGATGAATATCTCAATATATGTAGAAATTACTACCTGTAACTCGCAATTAATAAATGTTCGTTAGGCGTCGTTAAACATTTGCTTTGTTTATCTGTCGAGTAAGCTTGTACATGTTAGATTGTGGATATGAATTAGTATAGGTACGGTATATACACTAGATTAACCGTGAATGATGATCGAATCTTGACTAGTAAAAGGTGTGAGAACCTGATGATGTTCAAATCAGACATAGAAGCTACTCGATTCTATAACCAGGAATGCACGAGGTGACAAACCCTGTAACGTTTAGCATAATAGTTATCAAATTAACGATAATATGGTGACATACCCCATGATCTTTAACATAATAGTTGTCAAATTAACCAGGAATATGGTGACATACCTGGTGATTGTTACCACAATAGTTGTAAAATTAACCAGGAATATGGTTACATACGCTATGATCTTTACCACAATAGTGGTCAAATTAACCAGGAACATGGTGAAGTAATAACGAGATAACGATAACAAATTAACCAGGACAGATTGTTGAGTTTAACCAGGAATTGGTTAAAAATAACCAGGAATATTCACCAATGTTTCCTGGTAATCTTCACCAGGATTGTGGTTGGAATAAATTCACCAGGAATTCCTGGTGAAAATAACCAGCATAATGTAGGTGCAGTGGGCACATGGAGCCTGGTGAAATTTTCACCAGTTTCTGGTGAATTTTCACCAAATATTTTTTAGAGTGTAGCACGGAGGGAAATATCGAGTTTTACGGAGCCTAAGGCTTCAATGTCACCCGAGGGCTTTAGCCCTCGGGTGACATTGAAGCAAACGGCGAAAAGACTTACCAAACGGCGAAAAGACTTACCAAAACACTTTGACTTTGTTTTCGTAATTTCAATTCAAGTCATTCAACTAAGCAAATACACCAGACTCAACACTAAGAACAGCTTTAAAGTTCTCCAAGTGTTTTTCAGACCTTTGAAGATATGTATAGAAATTCTTTCTTTCAGAAAATGGACTATTTCGTA
Organism: Corallium rubrum; assembly: GCA_964035015.1. Taxonomy (NCBI): domain Eukaryota; kingdom Metazoa; phylum Cnidaria; class Anthozoa; order Scleralcyonacea; family Coralliidae; genus Corallium; species Corallium rubrum. Next base: position 27,790,029 of record OZ035997.1, read on the forward strand.
CCAAACAAGCTCGAAACAATCTCTTCTTTTCAAAATGCCCGAAGAGTCCAAAGTTCTTGATCTGATGCAATAATCGTGTATTCACGTGAACAACGCATGATTAAAGCGACGTCAGAGGGAAACATTGCACTGTTTCCCTCTTCATTGTTGACGTCAGAGGGAAACAGTGCAATGTTTCCCTCGGCAGAAAGAAACATTGAGTTTGTTGAACAACACGCGACCATGATTTGACCAATAGGATTTCATTATTGGCAAACGAAAGTCTTTGGTATATAACAATTTAGTTTATTCCCCACGAAAACAACTCGAGTTCTTCTCGAATACCTGGCGATCAATGGCGATCTTCTCGACTATATGGCGATCGTGCCGAATATCCGACGATAGCTGTCGAGTATGACGTAAGTGAGGTCCAAGACACTCAAGCAATCAAGCAAGATTTCGCCGACATTGTGGCTCCCGCTGACAGGTCAGCGGTAGTCACAAAAATGGTGTGTTCATACGGATATCACAATTATTCTTTTGGCGTTGCAGCATTCTTATACGGTTAGCACTAAAACCCGGAAAATAAGTACCTCAGAACAACACACCCACAACGCAAGTACTTGAGAACAGAAAATCCGGGACGCACGTATCTCAGAACAGAAAACCTCGAACACAAATACTTCAGAACAGAAAAACACAAGTATAATTCAGAGAAAACCTGGAATGCAAGTACTTCAGAACCGAAAACCTGGCATTGCCCCTCATATGAAAAATGACAATCATTCCAAACGAATGAGCAGCAATGAAGCAGCATCCGAGGCTCGCTAACATTTTCTGATTTTTCTGATTTTTTTGAGAATTGATTTCACATACACTAATTCACACATAAATTGCATGCCCTACTACAGTTTTGAACACTAGCTTAAGACGCTTACACAGCAAATAACGCCATAACTTGCCATAATTTCATGTCTATATACTAAGTCATTAAAACTGCTGGTTATCCACGCTATTCATATTAACACTGCCTGTTGATTCTCCAAAAGATGGCATGTCGGATTTCTCTTCATTTCTGTTTGAATCGCCTTCGTCTGTTTCATTTTGAGGATCATCACTTGTCAGAGCAAACAGAGAGGGGACTTTTTTGTTGCGAATGTATTTCTCGTGGACAGTCTGTAAAATGAAATAAAATAAAAGTTAACTTTAAAGTTAAAACACTGAAAAATAAATGAATAGTGTATATGGTGTGTTTTTAAGTTCGTATCGTTCAGAGAGGTTTGTACATGTCATGGAAATTTTATAGCTAGTTTCCAATCAATTCATCTGGTACTTCCAGAAATTATAAAATATCAACTGATGTATGTATGTTGTCATTAGCAGACTAACAGTTCTAATGATTTTTGCATACGGACCGTAGAATAAGAACGGGGACATATAGACAGCTGGAAACGCGCAGTCAACGACACGCACGAGAACGCAGTTTTAATTCCCTTGCATTTTTGCTTTGTTTCTTTGTTCACTCTCTGTATTGCCAATGTCCCCTTGTTCTCCCATACTATACCAGCGCGAGAGCATGCAGTGACGTATGAAGAGGCGTGGAGAGATATAGTTTTTATCCAAGAATTTTAAAATTTGACATCTAATTTTCTCTTATTTTCACCAAACGTTTTTAAAATTTTCAGTTCGAACGCTCTGGGAAGATACGGTGTACACTATTGTTAGTATTGTATGGAAACCCCTCACAAACAAGCACATGAACAACATGCACTGTAGTCTGTAAATTTGCACAACAGCATTGCACAATGCTTTTAAGCAGTTCTTAACCAACCACAAAATTGATTAAAATACCTGCAAATAGGTCTCATCTACCCCGTCGTCAGGTGATGGGCATCCGTCTAGTTCCATGTAAATAGAAATTCGTTTCCAGTACATATTGATGAAAATGTAAAAGATGATTGTCAGGAAAAGCGGAGGAATAGAAAGAGCAGAAACAGTAGGGTTGTTTTTCAAGGCAAAAATGCCGATCATAAGAATTTGAAAAACAATGACGGCGAACACCATCCTAAAATTAAAAAAATAGAAGATTTTATTTGTTTTGCCAATTTATAATATGCGTAACCGCGCCATAAAATAATGATAACTACGAGTGCAGAATTTAACATAATTTGAAATAAAATAGAATTATACGTAAGTTTAACTTTTAGTACCCCATAAAGTAAGATCAAAGTACAGTTTGTTCAATCAATCAATCAATCAATCAATCAATCAATCAATCAATCAATCGTTCGTTCGTTCGTTCGTTCGTTCGTTCGTTCGTTCGTTCGTTCGTTCGTTCGTTCGTTCGTTCGTTCGTTCGTTCGTTCGTTCGTTCGTTCGTTCGTTCGTTCGTTCGTTCGTTCATTGCCCTTTCGTTTCTTTGTTTCCCTATATGAACACATTATTAACCTCATCTGTTTGGTCTGTACGCTGCTATTTGCTCTTCTGTTTTACTTCTCGAGATCTCACTTCTATAGATCGTTTGCAGATGACGTCACTTCCGCCATCTTGATTGATTTTTCGGTTGGCATTGCAAACACTGTCAGTGAACTCTAAATAGAGTCTTTTAGGGTTCAATGAACATTGTTGACAAACTGCTGACCACCATGTTTGTTTTGGCACGGGTTTACAATGTAATTGGAAATCAACCAATGTGACGTCCGATGTCACGTAATTGCAAACGATCTATACGGTGCGATAGCACCATCTGCTAAAAAACTCAGATAAACCCTATATATATATATATATATATATATATATATATATATACTTATAGTTAATATTATTCATTATACCTGTTGAAAACTGTGACCCACATTTTTCCACCTGAGTTAAAAGGAGGTTGCATGACATAAACCATGGAATAGAAATGTACGATATAACCAAATCCAAAATACAGCATGACGAAAGGAATGACAATTGGAGCTTGGATACAATAACAAACGCCAATGATAAAAACGAAAAGGTCTGCAGAATACTATAAAGATAAAAACAAAAGAATTAATATGCAGGTAAACATCTGACAAGTTAATTGTAACAATTTCAGAATGAATTATCCTCACACATTTTTTTATGATTTTAATATATGAGAACATTTTATGATTTTCTAAAATTGCAAAATTTTCACTATATAGTTAGCGACATAATTAATGTTTTAAAAATGCATGCTGAAGAAAAGTCTCACATTTACTAGCTTTCACGCTAACGTCTAAAAGATTTTATGCTAGCGATATTTACAGGAATTATATATAAATTAGAATGCTCAATGTAGTCCTTATAAATATTGTTCATGAGATTAGAAAAGTTACAGTCATTTCCAACTCACTTTTCACCCAAATCTTTGGAAGTTCGTTCGGAAGTTCTCAGGTTCGTTGGGAAGTTCGTAGTTCGTTTTGAACTCTGCATTTGATTGGTTGCTTGGTTCCTAGCAGCCAATCAAATGCGTAGTTCAAAACGAACTTTGAACTTCCCAACGAACTTCCGAAGATTTGGAAGAAGTCAGTTGGAAATTACTGTAATGCATATACGGATATAATTTTACGATGAGGTTTTCCTCGTAGATACGCCAGTAAAACGTTCATATAAGTTTCATTCGGAGTTTTATACGCTGCTATGTTTTAAACTGTCTTTTTATTTAATAATGGACATAGATTAAAAAATATTGCTTTTGTGACAATTGAAATAAAAAGTTACGCCAGATAACTTGCCTATGCTCAGTTTTTTAACTTAGATTTATTAATATTCCTTAATTTTGTATATAGCAAAGTATTCAGTTATATTATGTACGTAAAGTTGTTGGGGTTTTTCCTCAAAACATTTATTCAAAATTCACCCCGAGTGAGGCCCTCTGGTTTTAATTAAAAAATTCACAACTATTAACGGTTTGTGTTTATCGCGAAACCAAAGACACCATTGCATTCTACAAATTCATAGTTTTCTAACGATATATATTTTATATGTGTGGCATAAATTCTGATGAATTGAGAGCACTTTACAGAAATGACCCTGCAAGCCTTAACGAAGACCTTAAAAGACTTAAAACCTGTCTATGAAATACCAAATAATTACCAGTTCTCCATAACTTGGCAAAGGAGGTGCCCACACCATTTGATGTTCACGTTCAGTCTTAGCTAACCTAGTTTTAGAAAAAATATAGGTTCAATTTCAAACTGGGGACAATAACCACGCACGATTTAGGCTAATTCTAAAGAGATGAGGTATCTGAAGCATGAAAATACGATATAAATACAATAGAATCAAATATATAACTCCACTCCAAATTAGAATATACTCTACTAATAAATTCTACTCAATGATTAGAATATATATCTCTACTCAAAACTAGAATATACTATATATACTCGAATTAGAATATATAACTCTATCCCACATTAGAATATATTCTATTAAACTCTACTAATAAACTCTACTCGAATTAGAATATATATATATATATATATATATATGTGTGTGTGTGTGTGTGTGTGTGTGTGTCTGTCTGTCTGTCTGTCTGTCTGTCTGTCTGTCTGTCTGTCTGTCTGTCTGTCTGTCTGTCTGTCTGTCTGTCTGTCTGTCTGTCTGTCTGTCTGTCTGTTTGTCTGTCTGTCTGTCTGTTACTGGGTGATCCTAAGATAAAGATGAAACATGAAGTTATAAAGCGTTTTTGTAAGGCAAAACTCCATTGGGAAGATCATATAAATGAAATATTGTAAAAAATTGTACCACAAGTGTTACGGGCTTGATTATGATTAGCTATATATTTAATGTCAAATTTATCTTATAACAAACAAGAAATCAAAGAATTTTCTGCGCGGGATACAAGCTTGATGGTTACAAGCTTGATAGATAGAGTTATCAATATAAAAAAGTTAATCTGCAAATATTAGTTACGAATGCCGTGTGCTCATGGAAACTTATAACAGGGTCCTTGGGACGTACGAAAACCACACTCTATTGCCAGTAAAACATTCAGCAATCGTTTCGTGATTAACTTTCTTCTCTCCCTTATAACTAGATAATCGTAAGCATGCAGCACCTCTTAATTGATGAGTTTGTAACAGACAATTACACTTGAATATCTGAGTTTGTTCAGTTATTTTTTCGTAATTTCCTGCAGTGCTACAATACAGTACAATAATACAGAAATTTCTGAAATCTAACAGTTAATTTGCAAAACCTCAAGGTGCTTGTGCAATAATAAAAGTAATAATTCCAGATCTTACCATTTTTTCTTAATATTGCATATGATAAGAGGTGCAACTCGTAAAAGAGTTAAAGCATGGCCGGTTAAAGCTTGAAGAATAATGAAATTAATAAAAAACGTTGCAACAGCAGGTAGAGACATTGCAAGTAGATTTGGGAGAGTTGTTGGGCTGTCAATAATTTGTTGAACTTTGTCGAAAAATGCTCCAGCCAAAACGGAACCAAGAAATTTGTTCACAATCTGAAAAATAATAAAAAATCATCTTAAATCTTTACCATTTATAATACCTTTTACATTACGTTGGTCTGTCTCTGTCACCATACTCATAGTATAACCGTAACCTTAACCATAAGCCATAACCATAGCCTTTTCATAGCCATAACCATTACTTTTGCCATTGTAATGCTGTTGAGAAAGTATAAATTAGTCAGTTTGTTTGTTTGTAGACAAAGACTTACCGCAAAGATATACAACTTTGCAATAACTGCAGTCGTTACATCACTTGATGATAATAGACCTTCTTGGCGCGACATAAATTGCATTATCTGAGAAGAAAAATACAAAACCTTTAGACAATCCACCTAGTTAGAAAAAAACAAACAGTTTATATATAACAATAGGCTAACCTATATGATTAAGCTATCTTACATGTAGCAAAAGTTACACAAATAAAAAAATCCCATCTCCGCATAGAGAACGTACCTTTCTTTCTTCCTTTCTTTCTTGCGACCTGGTCGTTTGCCTTTGGTCGTTCCTTCCTTCCTCTCTCCCTCCCTATTCCCTCTCTCCCTCCCTATTCCCTCCCTCCCTATTCCCTCCCTCCCTATTCCCCTCCCTATTCCCTTCCTCCCTCCATATTCCCTCCCTCCCTATTCCCTCTCTCCCTACCCCCTCCCTCCCTACCTACTTACTTCCCTTCCTTCCTTCCTTCCTTCCTTCCTTCCTTCCTTCCTTCCTTCCTTCCTTCCTTCATTCCTTCCTTCCCTTCCTCCCTTCCTTCCTTCCGTCCGTCCGTCCGTTCGTTCGTTCTTTCTTTCTTTCTTTCTTTCTTTCTTTCTTTCTTTCTTTCTTTCTTTCTTTCTTTCTTTCTTTCTTTCTTTCTTTCTTTCTTTCTTTCTTTCTTTCTTTCTTTCTTTCTTTCTTTCTTTCTTTCTTTCTTTCTTTCTTTCTTTCTTTCTTTCTTTCTTTCTTTCTTTCTTCCTTCCTTTCGTTTTTGTTTCCTCATTTTCTCCGTCCATTTCTCCCATCCTTTACTTCAAACGCAACACTTCACTATTTACTCACCATAGGAAGAATAGCAAAAAATATTGTAAAAGCTATGGTAGATAGAACTCCCTCAATAATGCCAACGACCACTGGTGGCAAATCGTTCACTGTAAAATTCAAAATATAGATATTGAAATTTTTTAAGTATTCTAGAGATCACAATTATTAAAGAATACCGGAGAACGGATGGGCACTTCAAGCAAATTAAACTAAGTGTATCAAGTCAAAAAAGCATACCAAAACTAAGAAATCCCACTTTCTTTTGAAGACTTTCAAGTGAAACCAATGAAGCAATGAACGCGACTGGTATCATCCAAAATACCACGAGAAGAAACAACAAGAGCGTGATAATTAACCAACGAAGCCATCTACAGTATATATGGGGAACACGATTAACATTTATAGGCCTTCATGTTTTATTATAAGTAAATTTATCACGATCGATCAAGCTAAAAACCCTTTTTTTCAATGTATGTTTCATGGTCTAACCCGTTTGTCAAGAAACAAAGGAAACAACATTTGTCAAGAAACAAAAGAAACGTTGAAAATAGACTGTTTTAAAAGTTTATAGCAAAATGTTGAACATAACAAATTTCTAAAGTTTTCACATAATTAAAGATCTAAAGATAGTGGAAACAGTCGGAACGCATTTTATTAAATTATGGAACTGTAAAAAGTCGCTTGCTTCTGTTTTTCATATTCTCAAGTGTAAATTACTGAGAGCAGAATGCTATATACGAGATCACGATCTAGAATTTTGATGGTTTAGCACGAGTCTATTTAGGAAGAGTTGTTTAATGTTTTACCTTTTCCATATAGGAAATTCAAGATTTTTCCAAATGATGTCTTTTGGTTCTGGTGCCGGATGTACCATAGTATTGTAAGGTTTGGCTTGCCATAATACTTGACTAGCTATACTGACATCACGAAGACTTTTAAACGTTATAATGGCAGCTGGAACAACTCCACGTGTTTCTGAATTCTGCTCACGAAGTTGATCTTGCAAACTCTGAGTTCAAAAAATTAAAAAATATCAAACGTTAAAAATAAATAAAGAAATGTTAAAGGAATACTGACATAGAATGCGCATTGGTGAATCTTTGATGAGAAATATGGCAACATCTATATTTAGTATACGTATACGCCTAATTTCGGAAATGTTTGGTCCTCACTTCCAAATAATTTTGTGCTATTTTGCTACCGTTTCCTTTGCTGACAAACGCGTACACGAAATCAAGCAGAAAATACTTGGAACGTTTTTGGCGAATTTTCATTTATCATCAATCACGCTGCTTCGCATGAGTAGATACAAAAATGAAAATTGTTATAATATACGATGGCACACATACCCTCAGTTCTTCATCGTAATAGTTAATGGAATCAACCTTTTTACCAATGAGCGGTTTTAATTTATGTTGAGGTCGTTCTCCTTCTTCGTGAAACATAGCCTATAGTGAACAAATTAAAGTATTTATTACCAAACATTATAAAATAAATATCATATATTATGTATCATTATACGACAACCTGATCTTGGTTTAACAAGTGGTTCACAAATTCTGTCAATCTGATCCTGTACTGATTCGCTGGAAAATTCTCATGCCATTTCAAAATGTACTTTCATTTCGCGCATTAATATGATGAATTGGAATACTTTCACTTATGAATTGCCCAATTTTAACAATTTAGACTCGATGTAGTGTTAAATACTTCGCTTCTTTAATACTTGCGTCACGAGCTATACGTAAGTGACTCAGGAAAAACCCTGAGCACCTAACCTTGCAGACGAGAATTGAACACACAAATTAAGTTGTGAGAACTTCTGTCACATATTAAGATACTGATACTGAGCAGTCTCAGTTAACAGAAGTGCTACTGTCACGATTCATGTCATGTCATGTCATGTCATGATTGGGATCAATGTCTTGTCTGCGTAAAACTATTCCCTCCAATTCCCCAAAACTTGGGATTTACTGATTTATGCAGGACAAACAATGCTCACTACTGCATGCATGCATGCATGCATGCATGTATAACGAGTTTAGGTCAGGGGTGTGACACGTACCACGCTATTGGTTAATATAGGCCCATTGTCCATTTGTCCGTTGAATTTACTGGGTTGCGACAAACGTTGGTTGGTTTCCGCTGTGTTTAACCATTCATGATTCATGGGCAATAATAGACTAGCACAAATTCATATACTCAGGTTGTCAAAAGCCGAGTCTTACAACAACTTTATGAATGAGAAAACCAATGCCGTTTAAAGAACACCCAAGAACCCACAATTTCGCTCGGTTCTTCTCCATCCCTGCGTAAATTGTGTATGCAACTCAAACTATGAAAATACTCTTAAATATTGTAATGTTTTAATTTATTTACCTTAGCACGCTCAAGTTTGAGCACCAAGTTATCGTGTTTCGCTAGAAGTTCTTGCCAGTTTTCGGTGTTTTCAACCACATAACAAAAAGCCACCTAATAATTAAAATGTACATGCATGCATGGAAATCAATTTTGATAAATACGAACCCTATATGATCCCGTAGCGGATCGAAGGAGGGCCAAAGGAGATGAGGTAGTGCTTTTGGGCTCTGATATTCCAAAAGCAAATAATTACAGTCAAACCCCTATTTATAGCGAACACTTTTGGGATGTCCGCATAACCCTAGCTATCCCGCGTCGGTGACTATTTCCCTGTGATAAGTAAAATCATCTGGCGTTAGTCAGCGCAAAATACACAAGACTTGAGAGTCGGACGCCGTCCAGAAAGAGTTATTAAAAGGGCTTGTAAATTATATACAGTACTAGGTAATTTTGGTGAAGGAAAATTTCGAGTGTAGAATATATTATACATTGTAAGCTCAAACCAGTTGCGAAAAATGCAACATCAAGGCCTTCCGGCTAGGAATTGCAGTGCTTTGACCACTGAGCTACGGAAGCCGTTGCCAAGAGTTCTATATATATATATAATTGGCCACGAGTTCTATATATATATATATAATGTGGTAATGCCGGGAGTAGAATTGGGTATATTACAAGTAATATTTAGAATTTCACTCGATTTAATGTATATATTCTACACTCGAGTGAGATGCCAACTATTACTTGTAATATATACAGAACTTGTGGCCAAGCTCTTGGCAACGGCTTCCGTAGCTCAGTCGTCAGAGCACTGCACTAGCATCGCAGGGTCACGGAAGGCCTTGATGTTGCATTTTTCGCAACTATAGTCTTGATTTGGTCTTATAATGTATATATTCTACACTCGAAATTTTCCTTCACCAAATTACCTAGTATATGCAGTTTTATCGAGTAAAATGCCAAATATTACACTGTTTTGTAAATTATATATTATTCTACAATAGATGGGACCTCAAACAAATGACCGTTCGGTTAAAAAAAATTCAATTGGATTGCAAGCAAAGTGGCTTTTTAAAACGTGAACCCGCTCTAATCAATGAACATTTTTACTAATAGCGACGCCATGTTGAAATCGCAATTTACCATGGTTTATCGCAACAAAAAGTGGAATTTGTGGTCGTGTGTAAAAACGTGGTATACATATATATATAATATATGTATGTAATTTATATATATATATATATATATATATATATATATATATATATATATATATATATATATATATATATATATTAGTGGTGTGCGTCGGATCGGATTCAGTGACCCCTCATAATCCAAGGGTTTGCCAAAACTGTCAATCCAATCAGATCCGATCCGAAAACAGCTGCTCAAATCCGATCCGATCCGATCCGGTCCGAAAAAATTAAAACACCGGATATATATTGCAATAGTTCGGCGAACTTTCCGAGTTTCCGAAAAGAAAACCAATGAACAAATAAATTTAAGAGAACTACTATACAATAATAATCTTATGTAATAATAGCCTTCATTTGTTGTGCAACGTGCATACAACTAGTGACTTTGTTAATTTTGTGACAAAAACAATGTCAAAAGTGAATCTGATGCGGGTAAAAAGTACAAATTCCGATCCGATCTCAGAAAAAAAGAACAACATCCGATCCGACCGATCCGAACGATAAAAGTTTAGTCCGAATCCGATCCGAATCCGATCGGATCCGATCGGATTCGGATTCGGATCGGATTCGCACACCTCTAATATATATATAAGTGCATGTGTCTATTTTTTTCGTTGATATTATTAAACCATTCGATTACATTTTGTGTGTTTCTCCATTGATGGAGAAACTTTTAATCAACGAAAAAAATAGACACACTTTTATTTCATTTGACATTGTCGATTTCTATCCATCAATATATATATATATATATATATATATATATATATATATATATATATATATAACTACAGACGGTACCGTTTCGGCCTTTCGGGCCTCATCAGTGTAGTGCTGATGAGCAGGATGAAGGTAACCGCTATTTACAGTATATATATATATATACAGTATATACATATATATATATATATATATATATATATATATATATATATATATTCTCTTTGTGTGTGTTGACACTAACGCTGGTTACGGTACGGTTTTCTTTGATATAACGCGTTTATTTTTAATAGTTACTCCCGACAAGTTAATTGCCCCTAGCCCGGGCAATTAACTTGATTTATGCGTGGTTGGGAAAACAAGCTTTAAATTGATCACAAATGTGATAAAGGATTTATCATCGCTTCATCGATTCATCATCTGACGTAGTTACCTCGGTTGAGGTAACTAACCTATACTTAACCATCCAAAAGTAAGCGGTCCCTAATGGCGCTAATCCGGAAAGTAACGGGGAGCCGCTACTTTGAGTTTGAGAATTCTACAGTATTGCGCCAAACCCCGTAAAGTCCTGAGAACGACGCCAAATGGAGTCGCACCACGTGTCTGGGCTATCTGTGCTACATCATACATAATAATATTGATATTGCATACCTGATCCGGAAACAGTTTGTGCATAAGTTTTCTAAGGTCTTCATCAACAGGGATTTGTTGAAAAGATACAACCTGCAGAAAGACATGCCTATTTTAAAAACACGATCGCAATCTGATATATTAGCTTATATTTTGCGTTTGCGTAATTATTGCAAACATGCATGTAGACGTGTCCATGATGCAGCTAGGTTACCACTGACAGTTGATGTATGTCTCGAAATTATGTAAACTTGACTAGTATAATTTACACAAACAAGTCAAGGAAACAGACGTTCAAAAATTTACCTCTTGGCGATCGCCGCGCGCGGTGTTAAACGTGGTCGCTTGTAAAAGCTATATAGAGGTATATATTAGTCTTTGCATTGACTGAGAAATTAAATTGGAATTTGGAAACTGGTAGATTTGATTAAGCTGCATGTTTTGATGTGTACCTACAAATTCGGTAGTGTATATATATATATATATATATATATATATATATATATATATAATTTATTAACTTTTAATGCTGAGTCGCTACTCAGAGTTTCACGCTTACGCGATCTTCAGTTGCCTGAAGATCGCGTAAGCGTGAAACTCTGAGTAGCGACTCAGCATTAAAAGTTAATAAATTATACTTCGCTCTGCCTATTAATGGTATTGAGCGCTCTTATACCTTACGCCAACCTAGTGATCTTTATGTTACACACTATTTTTGGTATATATATATATATATATATATATATATATATATATATATATATATATATATATATATATATATATATATATATATATATATATATATATATATATATATATATATATATATATATTTATATCACGATTGAGTCGGTTTTCTTTTGATGTACCGCGGGATATATACAGGTTATATCCCGTGAATAAATAATTAGATAAAACTTGTGGATATAACTCGAAAAATCTTGATCGAAACTCTTCGAAATTGACGAAACCTTGTTCGAAAACCTCCTCAATCGTGATATAAGTCGGTTATATACCTCGAACTTGGGATATAAGTCATATATTGACCCTCGGGACCTTCGGCCCCTCGGGTCAATATATGACTTATATCCCAAGTTCGAGGTATATAACCTATACATATATATATATATACATACAGTAGTATATTTACATTTTCACACCATTCAAATCTTACCTCAGAAGGCAGCTGAGTCACCAGAACTGAGAAATGGTGTTCTTGATTTTCCTTGAGATATCGCTGACGATATTCCACATACACTCGCCATTCAGTGTATAACAAATAATAAACAAGGAATGAGAAGAGCCATACACCGATCAAATGAGCCCAAAGCTGGTCTGACTTCTGAGTTACGTTACCTAACGTCAGCTGATCCATTCCACTCTGATCATTACCACCCAGTGCATTGACAGGAATTAGTACGACAGCAGCGTACGGTAATGAAACTGCAGCGATCTTCAAACACAATTTTAAGAATCGCAGATAAGCGAAAGCATCAAAGCTCACGAGCTCGTATAGTTCACTGTCGTTCAGTTTGAATGCAGGACTTATCCAAGCAAAGAACGATGAGGGTAGCGTCATCTTCCTCAGCAGCGATAACTTCTTTTCAGAAATCTTGTTGTGTAGAAACTCCGTAAGGAGTTTGAATTGAGGTTGGTAAACATAGTCAAACCTTGGTCGCAGAATGGAGTAAACGACGAGGATAAGTAGAGCCAGACAACTGTTGAAAATAAGCGAGGTAAGAAATGCTGCAATGGAAGCCATTAAAAAGATACTTGGTCCTGTTTATCCTGAGATGGAGTAATTGTTCCTTTCAGTATGTGTTCTCATGCGGGGCTCGGACAAATATCTTTGACTTCTGAGACACTCGTGCGTGAAGATGAATTCGAAATTTGATACTAATTATATGTATAGCCTGACGAGTCTCAAAATGATTCTTTTGACTATTAAATTTTGGGAGCGAAACGTCACGAACCCTCAGGAGAAGTTATAAACACTAACAAAACAAACAACCGATGGAAAATAAAATGTTGTTTTTCATTAAAATTATAAGTAAACTATAGATAATTTATTCCAAACTTATGCAAAACTCCAAACTTGACAAATGGCCATTTGATGCTATACACACCGCCGACTGCATGTGGCTTCGCGCAGTAGGGGATATAGACTTTATAATAAAGTATAGCAATGATATTGTTATCGACTATATAAATACAACGTTTTCATACGAGTCGACTGTATTCTTTGTTATGATCTACACTCTGATCTGTAATAAAGAAAGTTGATACTGATCTGCTGCCGTGTGTCATTACTATTATGACAGCACTTACATTAGACCGTACAGCAACGCATCTTCTGTTGTCATGCACTTGTTCCTCTTTGTCGGGTGATCTTATCTTAATTTATGTAGACTATATGTAATATATAGTATACACACCTTCAAATTAAATATGTACGAAAGTAAAATAAAGAAATAAACAAATTTTCCCAGCAGGTTCTGTTCTACCGCGGACAAGTGATGAGTCAATATAATTGATCCTTGCTAATTATGCTCACTGCAGAAACATTCAGTTTATTACTGTCCAGCGCCAATGGTTGAGTCGTAGATAAATTAAGGATCTGAGTATATAAAATTGGAAAAATTGGTTTATGTAAAAATTTATATACAATATAAACTGATAATATGATAATTAATACACACTCTGAAACCTTTTAGTTTTGCAGAAACCTTTTCCACTGACAATGTGAAGTTAAAAGGTTACACTAAAAAATTAATGAAAGAGACAAGTATAGCGTAAAAATTAAAAAAAAAGTAAATTAAAAATACACTTGCACAAAAATTCCACATATCAACATAACTTTATCCTTTTGAATTCTGTTCAGTTTCATTCATTGTCCTTAACTCTTGTTTATTTCAGTTCAATACAATTCAAAAGATCGGTCCTGAAAATCTTCCCGAGGCAAAGGGGAAATTTAATCGCTAATTTCCCGAAAAATCATGGTATTAGTTTGTAATATGATCGCCAGGGAAAACTTTGAGAATCTTACCGACAGGAAATTTGCAACGGTTGATCAGAGAAGTTGCAGGAAAAATATATGCAAACGGGAAATTTAGAAGAAGACAAAGGATTTCTTTGTCTTCTAATTTTCCCTCATCAACATGCACGGGAAAATTAGAAGACAAAGGAAAAATCTCCCTCTTGCATGAACAACGAGGTGTACATTCCCTCGGAGACAAGGATTATTTTAACGTGCAATTGTGCAATGATAAATGAGATTTGTGCAGTGATAAGCGCAATTTTGTGCAGTGACAAATTTTCCTTTAATATTTAAGAATGGGTGTTATTCGTGAAATGATTGCATTAAATTAGCAAATACACAAATAAGACGATAAGTTAAACTGAGCAGGACCCCGGTCCGATATCTTCTGATAACGTTAAGCGTACCGCAAACTAACAGCCTTATGCCCTTGATTTCAACTTTCAAGATACATGAGTGTAGCCTGCCTCCCTAATAAACAAAACGCTACTAGTGTTCTTACTATTTAGCCAGACTACCCAACGGTGCCAAACCTGCAGCCAACCCCACATAACATGCTTGAGGCTTCTCTCACTCAGGTCGATGCGTCTGTGCCCATGTGCTACTGTTTGACAATGATTGTTATTTTGAAAATGCGAATGTATGCTGCGCGAAAGGATTAAATCATTAAAAATTGGGAAAAGGAGGGCTGCTTATGTATACTAAAGGCCCATTTCCACTCAGGAGAATTTTCCTCGGACAGGAAATTTCCCTTTGTCTTGTGAGCTCTTGGGCAGAACTAATGAGTTTGAGACAAAAGAAAATGTCCTGTCCGAGGAAAATTTTCCTGAGTGGAAATGGGCCTTAAGAATCCGAGGCGATCATGGTATTAATATTGCAACAGATCAGATCTAGATCTAGAGTTGTCTGTGAGTAGGCACTTCGCTTGCGATAGGAATATTGGTTGATGTTTCATGTATCGGTGTCATCAAATCAGCCAGATAAATTTTTATCTATACCACCCTAAAGTATCCCCTTGGTATAGTGACTTGACCTTATTGTGACCCAAATATGCTATCTTTGTTAACCCCAGTTATCCCAGTTATCCTAGTTATCTTGGTTATCCTAGTTATCCTAGTTATCCTAGTTATCCTAGTTATCCTAGTTATCCTAGTTATCTTAGTCATCCTAGTTCTTTTAGTTATCCTAGTTCTTTTAGTTATCCTAGTTCTTTTAGTTATCCTAGTTATCCTAGTTATCTTAGTTCTTTTAGTTATCCTAGTTATCTTAGTTCTTTTAGTTATCCTAGTTATCCTAGTTCTTTTAGTTATCCTAGTTATCTTAGTTCTTTTAGTTATCCTAGTTCTTTTAGTTATCCTAGTTATCCTAGTTATCTTAGTTCTTTTAGTTATCCTAGTTATTTTAGTTATCCTAGTTCTTTTAGTTATCCTAGTTATCCTAGTTATCTTAGTTCTTTTAGTTATCCTAGTTATCTTAGTTCTTTTAGTTATCCTAGTTATCTTAGTTCTTTTAGTTATCCTAGTTATCTTAGTTCTTTTAGTTATCCTAGTTATCCTAGTTATCTTAGTTCTTTTAGTTATCCTAGTTATCTTAGTTCTTTTAGTTATCCTAGTTATCCTAGTTCTTTTAGTTATCTTAGTTCTTTTAGTTATCCTAGTTCTTTTAGTTATCCTAGTTCTTTTAGTTATCTTAGTTATCTTAGTTATCCTAGTTATCCTAGTTCTTTTAGTTATCCTAGTTATCTTAGTTATCCTAGTTATCCTAGTTCTTTTAGTTATCCTAGTTATCTTAGTTCTTTTAGTTATCTTAGTTCTTTTAGTTATCCTAGTTCTTTTAGTTACCTTAGTTCTTTTAGTTATCCTAGTTCTTTTAGTTATCCTAGTTCTTTTAGTTATCCTAGTTTTCTTAGTTATCTTAGTTCTTTTAGTTATCTTAGTTCTTTTAGTTATCTTAGTTCTTTTAGTTATCTTAGTTCTTTTAGTTATCCTAGTTATCCTAGTTATCTTAGTTCTTTTAGTTATCTTAGTTCTTTTAGTTCTTTTAGTTATCTTAGTTCTTTTAGTTATCTTAGTTCTTTTAGTTATCTTAGTTCTTTTAGTTCTTTTAGTTATCTTAGTTCTTTCAGTTATCTTAGTTCTTTTAGTTATCTTAGTTATCTTAGTTATCTTAGTTATCTTAGTTTTCTTAGTTTTTCTACTTATCTTAGTTTTTCTACTTATCTTAGTTATCTTATGAATGAAAAACTGGATATTTTTATTTCTGGAATTATTTGTGGGAACAATTAAAGTTGTCTTAATCGTATGCTATTATAGAATACGCAAAATTAAGTACTGCATTTTTTGTATTGAAAATAGCTGTCCATCATGTTATAAACGAGTTGCTTACATTCAATCTGTGGAAATTAGTAGCGATATAGAAAATATAAACAAGACACAGACTCACTTGTGTTAAAAACTATAAGTATGTTTATTTACTATTTGAAACTACATGATGCACAAGGCGCCATCTTTTTTATGCTTATTTCATTCTAACGGCTTGTACTCGCGTTAATCACTGACTGATATTGCATGATTGTTCACAGTTTACTCTCTTTACTAATTTTGCATGTTTAATTTCATGAAAAGGACTCTGCATGGTTGATAAATGTAAAACTTTACTTAAAATGTTGGTTTCGTTGTCTTTTGTTGCCAAGAGGTTTACTGCAGGCTCCATCAAATAGGTTAGTTAGCATACGCGGTATTTTTTTGTGCGGGATTTCTGCTTCTTCCTCTTCCTGCTCTGATGCAGATTTTTCTTGGTCATCCTTTTCTTGGGCTGGACCAGAACTGTCGTCACGTTCTTCATCGTCGACCATATCTTCATCAACAGGCATATCCTCATCCTCGGTACTACTCTCAGAGTCTTTGTTGCTACTCTCAGAATCTTTGTTACTACTCTCAGAATCTTTGTTGATACTCTCAGAATCTTTGTTGCTACTCTGAGAATCTTTGTTACTACTCTCAGAATCTTCATTGCTACTCTCAGAATCTTCGTTGCTACTCTCAGAATCTTCGTTGCTACTCTCAGAATCTTCGTTGCTACTCTCAGAATCTTCGTTGCTACTCTCAGAATCTTCGTTGCTACTACTATCAGAATCTTCTTCATTCCGTCTATTTTGATCAGGCTATTTTGAATATAAATTTAGAAAAAAAAGGGAAATCATTACATAACGCTTTGCACAATCCTTATGGTGAAATAATTGCAAAACAGAAATGCATTATATAGTATTGTGATGCAAATCATGCAATACATTGGATGTTAAAGTGCTTATGTCACAAAAACTTTTTTTTAACTTTTGAGTAGAGGACAAATAGGTTCTTTAACATTTTTCGGTTTTCTCTTTTCATTCGTGAGATATGCGGCTCTAAACAGCAATTTTCGTGAAAATGTCGCGTATCAACAAGAGTCTGGGACGAGCGTGGTGTGACGTAGCTTAAGGGACTTGTTAATTTTAACAATAGCCTTTTAGTACTCCTTCACATGTGAATTCGAACCTCCGTCCCTTAAGCTACGTCACACGGCTGTCGCCCCAGACCCTTTTCCGTTTTTTTCTCGGGCGCGACAATTTTTTGCTAAAAGCCAATTTTTCAAGGTTTAGAGCCGCATATCTCGCGAATGAAAAGAGAAAACCGAAAAATGTTAAAGAACCTATTAACTAACTTTTTGTCCTCTACTCAAAAGTCAAAAATTTTTTTTTGTGACATAAGCACTTTAAAGTTACAACGATTTGTAAATTAAACTGAAGCATATACGTTAGAAAGAACTTGATAATCCGAGCAAAAGTTATCATTTATAGAAAATGGTTTGTCACTTTCTTGATTGCTTAATATTTAAATTTTCTCCTCCTATTTAGTTGTAATGTGCTGCCCGTGTAGTTTGCATTCTGTATTAATTATGTAGATGTGTATATAAAACGTTGCCTAGTGTATCCAGTGTAGAAATTAACCACCATTAGTTGCATATATATGTCACGTAACCCTTACCAAGAATTTTATTCGCGTTCCAGCTGGAAAAGAGCAGTAGCTACAAACTGAAGGACCACCAAGTGCTACTTCTTGACCTTCGCTGATGTCACTAGTTATTGCGTGGGTCACTTGAAATGTATTCGTTGCAGAAATCTGGCCATGAGCCACGATGATTGTGCCTTTAACCAGCCACTTATTTTCCTCGGAACCTGTATGACAAAAGTGTACGTAAAAATAATAGCATCGTTTTCTTCAAGCCTATATTTCATTTTTATACCTTTAAAGAAAAAGAAGTAATGATGTTCAAACACATTTTGTTGTCCGGAATATTTTATTTTTTTCTGCCTAAACTAAAGACTGGAAAATACGTATCAACTGAAAGAGCAATATCGTAGGTTTCCTGACAGCTCGGGAATCAATAAGTTGCGTGGTTTTGCGTGCAGACAAAAAAAATGCGCACGGTCATATGAGAAATTATTCAGATGTTTATTATACACTTTCTAGTATGTCTTTTGCGAAGAACGTTGCACACTGATTAATTGGTTGCCCCTCGTGTCTTTAATTTGCAATAAATATACCTACATAATATGAACTGGTTTTTTGATTAACTTTAAGTAACCAATTAAATTGTCAACCACAAATTAATTTTGCTCCTATGCTTCTTACTGTCTAGAGTAAAGATTTTTGTTTGGTGACTTAAACAATCATAAACCTTTTTTGCCTAAATGCCCGGGAGTTTTTTTTCGGGAAATCTATGAGCTGGCATGTCCTTTTTTCAGCTCAGACATTTTTAACTTAAAAGTAGGCTTTTTTAAAAGAGTTCAAACTAATAAAAATATGTTTCTGGAGGGCAACGTCATATTACGTTTTAAGTTTATTCGAAGATAAAATTAAAGCAAAATACATCAGTTTTTGTTGAAAATTACATATTATTAATCACAAAGACATAAACGCAAATATCCGATGACGACTTACAGATAATTGAAACCTCCTGCGCTGCTTGTGTTTCTTCGTTGTCATCTGAGATATAAAACAATTATCAAAAATTGTAAGTCAACCCATATAATGCTCGTTATATAATTAAATCTCGCGTGCAAATATTGTAGGTAAAAAGTGTATAAATTATATATAGAGGATATTACATGGTGGTGCGAAGATATGGATTTTATCTTCGAGTGGTGAAAACAATATTTTACGAATGAGCGTAGCGAATGAGTAAAATATCGTTTTTACCGCGAGAAGATAAAAGTCATATCTTCAAGCCAGCGTGTAATTTTCTTTTTATTATATAGATTCAATGCAAAAAGAGGTAAAATTCTTAATGACGTCATCGATATCTTCACTAGTGAGGATAAAACACTCGCATCTATATAATAAAATTGTATATGAAACGCTGCAAACCCTTAAAAGCGTAAATCGAAAAACGAAACAATACAAGTCCCCAAAACTATAAGTCATACAGTATATAACGAACTCCTTATCTAACCTCGATTTCTAGCGCATCACGGCGGCCTGTACGAAAAGTATCCTGCAGGAAAATACCTAATTTATCTACAACAGTAAGCCTAAATTAATTAACAATTGTACGGGGAAATATTACCTGGTTCATTTTGCGGAGTAGTGAAACCTAACACTGAAAAAAGAGATTAAAAATTTATCAGAATTGATATAAAAATTATTTTGCTAACCCTGCGCGCAATATACCTTCTTTTCCAATAATATGGGTCTTTATACGAAGTGCCGTGAATTGGATTATCTATCTTAAAGTATAATGAATTTACTCTTGGCCACGTGGTTTAAAACAACAAAATGCAGTCAAAGGTCTTTGACAAAAGATTTTGACGTTCGTTTGCTACTTTGCACTGAATTAATGTTTTTCAAAGCAAGCCTATATTATTTCTTGTATTCAGAAGGGGAGGGGGGGGGGGGGGAGGGGGCGAGGGGGCGAGGGAGCGGCTGCCTCAATGTTTTTCAGGGGTAATTTCAGATTCGTCCAAATCCGGTGAAAAATTGCTGGGGGTGCAACCATTCTGAAAATCAATATTCGGCAGTGTATGGAAAGATTATATGGAAAGTTTTAATCCTGACACACTGATGTTACGATTTTACTAAAACAAAAGAAGAAG
Organism: Corallium rubrum; assembly: GCA_964035015.1. NCBI lineage: Eukaryota > Metazoa > Cnidaria > Anthozoa > Scleralcyonacea > Coralliidae > Corallium > Corallium rubrum. The sequence continues at coordinate 27,810,593 of OZ035997.1, forward strand.
AAAAACCCCGAAAAAGTAATTTATGTTTTGGTTTCTCAGCATTCGATTTAGACCGAAATGTTTCTTAAAAGTGAACGCCCTTGTTCACGCTGTTAAATATGTGATTTAAGACCTTCATGTTCTGCTGAAAAGTGCCCTCAAATGCAGGAAATGCTGTTTCAGACACCCAAAATTTAAATTTTTTTCCGAGGGTAAACCCCCAAACTCCCTAAAAACGTGTCACCAATTTTTAACAGCGTACTCTATTTCCCCCCAACTACAAATCAAAGCGGCGCTACGGATTATATTGTTTTTCTTTGATTAACATTGTGGACTGTCATTGGTTGATTTGAGTTGGGTGGCTTCGAGTCGTTACTGCAAAAGAAATAAGAAAATAAACTGGATCTAGAAATTTGGCTCTATTTGTCATAGATTTATCACGCGAGTTTTCATTCACACAATACAGAAGGTATTGTGGTTTCCGAGAAGTTATATTAAAGCGCTAACCTATTATAATGCCACTTACTTTTATCCAACTGTTTTCGAACTTCAAGTTTGACACAACGTCGACTAACAGTGACCGCTCGCAATTTATTTGAGTTTTTGGTTTTAATAACAGTTGCCTTTACGCCTTCTTTCAAAAAATTTCTCAAAGGATTCAATTCTCCCAATTTTCCCCTTTCGATGGCGTTTTCGACATCCACCTTTGTTGGCTTCTTTACACCTTTTAAGGCGAAATATAAAAATCCATTTCTGCGGTTGAGTGCATAAAAATTTCCATCGGCATTATGTGTTTTCGTTGCAGCGACACAAGGATTGATGTATTGCAACAACTATATATAATCAGTAACGAAAAAGCAATAGATCAGTAGAAAGAAGGCAATTCAGCATCGCATATTAACCCTCTAAGGACAATCAGGCACCCAGATATAGGGTAGAAGGCTTCTGCATGTCTCCATAAATTTTATATAATAAACAGAACAATACAAGGATGTGCGGAAATATGAAATTTATTTCTCGTTTTGACCAAGATATCTTACTCGTTCGCTTCGCTCACTCGTGAGATATTTTGGTCAACACTCAAAATACATTTTCCGCACATCCATGTATTATTCTCTATACCTTTATTACTAGTATTATTATCATCAATACCAATTTCATTTACTTCTTAAATAGGGCAAGAAAAAGACGAAAAGAAAAGTTGCAGATGTGGTATTAACCAAAAGCCGGACGCAAAGTTAAAAAGAAAATATAATTCGCGTTGTTCATGCAAGGGGGCTTGTGGAAAGATGTGTAAGTGTCATGGCTTATGTGGTGGCAAAGAATGTGGTGGTAATATCGAAAAAACTACAAATAATTCACCTAAAGGACGACGCAAAAGGTTCAAACACGATTTTCAAAAAACTCCTACTAAAAGATCCGTATCGTTTATGCAGGACATGGGGGAAAACGTACATGTTGGTGATCCAAATTTGCTAGAATATTATGCTATTTGTTCTCTTGTGCTTTCGCATGATTCTTTGCACCAAATTTCACCGGAAATAATTCACAAATCATTTGTTGGTCTCATTCACATATTAGTTAGCTTTGGTTTTAATCTTCCGATTGGCTTACGCACACTGCTTGAAATAAAAAAACAATTAGAAAAAATAAAAAAAATACAGCTAATGATTTATGCCATATTACATCATGGCGGAAATGCATGACAATCTCACTCATGATCATATAGAAATGTGTATTCAAACTTAACATTGAAAACTGTTTCAAATGGTAAATAAACATACTTATAGTTTTTAACACAAGTGAGTCTGTGTCTTGTTTATATTTTCTATATCGCTACTAATTTCCACAGATTGAATGTAAGCAACTCGTTTATAACATGATGGACAGCTATTTTCAATACAAAAAATGCAGTACTTAATTTTGCGTATTCTATAATAGCATACGATTAAGACAACTTTAATTGTTCCCACAAATAATTCCAGAAATAAAAATATCCAGTTTTTCATTCATAAGATAACTAAGATAAGTAGAAAAACTAAGATAAGTAGAAAAACTAAGATAACTAAGATAACTAAGATAACTAAAAGAACTAAAAGAACTAAAAGAACTAAGATAACTAAGATAACTAAGACAACTAAGATAACTAAGAAAACTAAGAAAACTAAGAAAACTAAGAAAACTAAGAAAACTAAGAAAACTAAGAAAACTAAGAAAACTAAGAAAACTAAGATAACTAAGGTAGCTAAGATAACTAAAAGAACTAAGATAACTAAGAAAACTAAAAGAACTAAAAGAACTAAGATAACTAAAAGAACTAAGATAACTAAAAGAACTAAGATAACTAAAAGAACTAAGATAACTAAAAGAACTAAAAGAACTAAGATAACTAAGATAACTAAGATAACTAAAAGAACTAAGATAACTAAAAGAACTAAAACAACTAAGATAACTAAGATAACTAAAAGAACTAAGATAACTAAAAGAACTAAGATAACTAAAAGAACTAAAAGAACTAAGATAACTAAAAGAACTAAGATAACTAAAAGAACTAAGATAACTAAAAGAACTAAGATAACTAAAAGAACTAAGATAACTAAAAGAACTAAGATAACTAAAAGAACTAAAAGAACTAAGATAACTAAGATAACTAGGATAACTAGGATAACTAAAAGAACTAAGATAACTAAAAGAACTAAGATAACTAAAAGAACTAGGATAACTAAAAGAACTAAGATAACTAAAAGAACTAGGATAACTAAAAGAACTAGGATAACTAAAAGAACTAAGATAACTAAAAGAACTAAAAGAACTAAGATAACTAAAAGAACTAGGATAACTAAAAGAACTAGGATAACTAAAAGAACTGAGATAACTAGGATAACTAAAAGAACTAAGATAACTAGGATAACTAGGATAACTAAAAGAACTAGGATAACTAAAAGAACTAAGATAACTAGGATAACTAAAAGAACTAGGATAACTAGGATAACTAAAAGAACTAGGATAACTAGGATAACTAAAAGAACTAGGATAACTAGGATAACTAAAAGAACTAGGATAACTAGGATAACTAAAAGAACTAAGATAACTAGGATAACCAAAAGAACTAGGATAACTAGGATGACTAAGATAACTAGGATAACTAGGATAACTAGGATAACTAGGATAACTAGGATAACCAAGATAACTAGGATAACTGGGATAACTGGGGTTAACAAAGATAGCATATTTGGGTCACAATAAGGTCAAGTCACTGTACCAAGGGGATACTTTAGGGTGGTATAGATGAAAATTTATCTGGCTGATTTGGTGACACCGATACATGAAACATCAACCGGAATATTTACATGTTGCAAAGCATGATGGGGTGTTTCCAATATGGCGTCGATTCGACTGCAATCTTGTATATTTTGTTGGAGATCATTTCTTTTACCTTCTTCCAAACTTCAGGTCCGCCATGCTGGCCATTACAGAGTATTTTATCCATGTAGTTTAAAGTCTATTATAGTAGGACGACAAAATGGTGAGTGGATACGTGGCACGTGCTATCAAGAAATCCATGCTCAACTCGTGGAGACTATGGTCTGTGGAGTGGAACTCGTGTTATCAGAAAGCAGTTCAACAAAAATAACGTAATTTGTTTTCAACATTTTTCTAGTAAGAAGCGTTTGGAATGATGAGCTGCTTAACATGCGTTGCCGACGCTTTCATACTTCGAGTAAGTCTTGTGTTTATGTGTTAAAATATAAACTAAGAGTGCTGCGTAGGCAGTGTTTATTTGCATAGAGAAAACTGAGGTTTTCATAACGAAATATTGTGTTTTGAGCGGAGGCCTTCATTTACAGAGCAGAGTAAATGGCTCCTCTCGAAACGTCAGTATTTCGTTACTGAATCCTATGCAGTTTAGCATCTACAATATTCACTTAACATATTTTTTATTGTACAATAGCACTGTATAATATATTATAACATAAGGTGTCCTCTACGCATGCTCTGATTGGTTGGGCTCCATGCATTTATAAGAGAACATAGATCATGAATGACGTAGAATTACTCAACTTCTTTCGTGTTCAAATGACGTCAAACGTACTTTTATAAGAGTACATATGCACGGAGCTTTATGTTTTATTTGTTAAATGAAGAAGTGAGTGTGGGATTTGATTGTTGTCATACACAATATATTGAAGAGTCTGACAATAATAGTGAAGTGCACAGATAATGTCAAATTCACGTTTGTCTGAGTTTATAATTTAATTATTCTCTTCATTTCCAACAAAAGGAAATTTTTATTTTTTTTTATTTTAATAACTTTGCCGTACACATTACAAACATAAATACAGACATTACAGGTAAACTACATCAAGTGTTCCTTCTTTTAGGTGCAAAGTTGATTGCAATTTTGATTTAGTTCGTTTGCAAATTTGCAAATTTCCAATCAAATTTGCAATATTCCTATGGGAAATTCACTTCCTGTTAAATTTTCCTAAGTTCCTGTTAAATTTTCCTAAGTTCCTGTTTTAATTTCCTAACTTCCTGTTTTGTGTACTAGTCTTTTATTATGTTTTTGCTTTCAAAATACTTTTATAATAATTTTATATACTACGGTATATAAAAACTACCCAAACACATTATATTCTACTTGGTTTGATAAACTGTTACATTTGGATCACCACCTCTGCAATGAATGAGACGTATAAGTATATTCATGTAAACAAAGAGTCTGTTGGTGTTCATTGTACTTTCAAATTTTCAAAACCTTGCTGGTCACTCACTACACTTAAAATACTTCTAAGATATTGTGAACTAAATCATGCAACTGGTGATATTTTCCTGGTTGACCAACCAACTTACAAACCCGAGCAGTATTTATAAAATGCCTGCTGCATGATACATGTCGAATACTAATTTTACTCAGGTTTGCAAGTCAATCTTTTAGTGTGTAACATCTTACAAATATTACATAAATCAAGCTAGTGACCAGCAAAGTTTTTAAAATTTGAAGCTACAATGAAAACACCAATGGACTCTAAATTTTAAAACCAGGCACCTTTGTTTAAGTTATTTGTGGGTGTGGTGGTGATTCGAACCTAATGGCTTGTGATGTCAAACCAAGTAATGTGTTTTAGTTTTGAATTTGCTTCTTTGAATACAAAGTAATATGTATATATAGCCTTCATATATATAATTTTTATTTTTGAGCAACCTTTTAAAAGCAAAAACATAATACATGTAAAAGACTACTACACAAAACAAGAAGTTAGGAAATTAAAACAGGAACTTAGGAAAATTTAACAGGAACTTAGGAAAATTTAACAGGAAGTGAATTTCCTACAGGAATATTGGAAATTTGCAAAGGAAGTAAATCAAAATTGCAATCAAGTTTGCAACTAAAAGAAGGAAAACTTGATGTAGTCTACCTGTAAGACAATACACTGGGTAACTGCAACAGCTAATGCCAATTACTGCAGTCCCAAAACAAGTACGATTTAACAGAATTACTTTAAAAATACATAATGATATTACAACATTAAATACATTAAATTTACTACGATATCTACTAATAGCAACACGATGGTGGGTTCACAAGGCAATTCAAGCTGTGTTGCATGCTTTTCCATATTCGTGAGTTGCGTAGGTCATTTTGTGTTGCTAAATGGGTCATTAGAAATCCCTCGCTGCAATTCCCATTTGTTTGTCTGAGTTTTGGTCTATAAATAGGAACTGGGCACTTTGCTATTACTGTATAGGGACAAAAATACTACGGTAAGTGTTTAGAGGAGTGTTTCTTGAGAGGTGAGTGGCAGAAATACTACAGTATATTAAAACAACATTTACAGTATATTGTGGATAAGGATCAATTCTATATATATGTCTGTGTTTTTTCAGCTTTGAATTATCAGAAAGATTTTTATAAAATTCTTGGTGTTTCAAAGACAGCAGCACAAAAAGATATTAAAAAGGCATATTTTGATGTAAGTAAATTGCTATACTCTTTGGACACTTTCTGTTTCTACATATATATGTACAGTATTGTACAAGTCAATTGATATCCAATACCTGCAATCAGAATCAGGTGGACAAGCAGGAATTGGACATCATGGATTGTCAAATTGATTCAGTGGACAAGGGTTTTTCCAATAGGAAAATAATTTTCAGATGGAGCAGATACATAATTATATTATTTACTGACTGGGAGGTCTGTATAGAGAAATATTTCCCAAGGTCTCAAAAATAACCCTCAGCCAAAAATGACCTGAGGTTGCAGGCCAAGGGTCATTTTTGAGGGAAATATTTCTCTATACGGACCAACCAAAATGGTAAATAATTTTTTTTAATTCTAATTATCCCCACTTGGTTCTTTTGGTCTTCATCAGTGTTTAGAGTGAACAAAAAAGGGAAGTCTGTTGTTTCTTTCATAAAAGGAAATTAGATTTTAAGGTGTCTGTCACAGATGAAGAACTCACTTTCAATATGCTCGGTTTCATTTAAGTTCATTTTCAAACATTTTTAGAAAATTTTACGGCCTATAAAACATTTAAAAAATTTATCTTGAGAGGTCTGTACAGGCTCATACGGATTCACTTGTTAGCCAATCAGAAAGCAGGATATGGTAGGATACATAAGGGCATGTATTTTCCCATATGTTGGATGGTATACAGTACTGTAGTTGATATTAGAGAACACGACTGGGCTAGAGGTAATTTAGATGGTGTCTGTTGGTTTGGATGGGTCCAATTGATCCAATGGATAATGGTTTCTCCAATAGGAAAATATTGTAGTTAGTGTGAGATCTGAGAAGAGGACTGGGGGAGAGGAGGTCTTTTGAATGGTGTCCATTGGTTTGGGTAGATATGATTGATCTGATAGACAAGGCTTTTTCCAATAGGAAAATATTTGTTGGATGGACATGTACAATTTGTCCAATTATATGAAAATATGTGTTTGATGGTACTGTATAGTTGATGTGAGAGAACAAGACTGGGGAAGAGGTCTCTTGAATGGTGTCCATTGGTTTGGATGGATCCAATTGATGCGATGGACAAGCTTAGGGTTTTTATGGGAAAATATTTGTTGGATGGGAGGGATGGATAATGGCGTTTGGTGTCCAGACATTTGTAGCTCAAGCTCAATTACTGAAAGATTTCTGAGCCCCAGATATGGTACAAACCTGCAACCTTCTAATTATGACTGGTTAGACACTCGTGTCAGATGGCATAGTTGGTGCGAGATCTGAGAAGAGGACTGGAGGAGAGGTCTCTTGGATGGTGCCCATTGCCATTGGTTCAGATGAATCCAATTGATCTGATGGCCAAGAGTTTTTTCAATAGGAAAATATTTGTTGGATGGAAAGGATGGACATATACAGTATTTTTCCAATAGGAAAATACGTGTCAGATGGTATAATGGATGTGAGAGAACAAGACTGGACTATAGGGCCTCAGAGATCAAGGAGCCTCAGAAATTGTTTAAAAGTCTTCCAAGAGATCTTTAGTATGCTAAAAAGGCCCACAATATTAAGTAAAAACTAAAAAGTAGATTTAGTTGTTTATTTCAAAGTTTAATAGCCACAGTCCTCAAATTGCAGGAAATACAATTTCAGAGACCCAAGAGTCTAAACGTTTACCAGGGGGCATGCCTCAGACCCCCTAGTAAGGGGGCCTCCACCCAATTATTTTGCCCCAGTCATCTCTGCAAGCTTATGTTGAACTGACTACAGACTTTGACAAATGTCTAACAAATGTCTATCACATATTACAGAATATTTACTACATTTTTTGAAAAGACTACTTTTGTTTTCTGACTGCTACTGAGAATTATACATACATGTGTACTGTACTGTACTGTACTGTACTGTATTGTACTGTACTGTACTGTACTGTACTGTACTGTACTGTACTGTACTGTACTGTACTATGCTGTACTGTACTGTACTGTATACTGTACTGTACTGTATACTGTACTGTACTGTACTGTACTGTACTGTACTGTACTGTACTGTACTGTACTGTACTGTACTGTACTGTACTGTACTGTACTGTACTGTACTGTACTGTACTGTACTGTACTGTGCTGTGCTGTACTGTACTGTACTGTATACTGTATACTGTACTGTACTATACTGTACTATACTGTACTGTACTGTACTGTACTGTACTGTACTGTACTGTACTGTACTGTATACTGTTCTGTATACTGTACTGTACTGTACTGTACTGTACTGTACTGTACTGTACTGTACTGTACTGTACTGTACTGTATACTGTACTGTATACTGTACTGTACTGTACTGTACTGTACTGTACTGTACTGTACTGTACTGTACTGTACTGTACTGGTTATTGATTTCAATTTGAAATCATAGTTAATGTACTTAATATACCTTTGTTGTAGTGCGTAATTTAATGCTTGGAAACTTTGAATTGTTATGTTTATTTAGTTGGCTAAAAAGTATCACCCTGACACTAATAGATCTGCTGGAGCTGCTGAAAAATTTCAAGAAATTAGTGAAGCTTATGAGGTACAGTACACTACGAGTTATATGTAGAACAGCCATTCCATTGTGACTCGTGTGACAAAGTCACAAAATTTTAAGGTTAAAAAGGGTTTTTTCTGCACAAATTTAGCACAAAGCAAGCTTGCTTTAGATAAGGTAGCCCTGGGGGACATAATTTAAGTAATATATTTAATTCCTAACAAATTATATTCTAAGCCTTCGATTTAATGACTTATGGCCATGTGACTCGTGTGATACCAGAAATGAGAAAGTTACCATTGGCAACATATTAATTATATTTAATTTTATCTTTTGTAAGACATATAGTTAGACAAGATACAATGACACTCGTGTGTAGTGAAGTTTGAGCAAAAACATTTGTAGCCAACGAAATAATGTTGCAAGTTTAATGTGATTCGCGTGACATAAAAATGGGACTCGCGTGACGAGTGGCGAATAACATAACAAAAATCCAGTTTAAATAACATTAACAATCCTGCAATGTCTGGCATAGGGCTTGATACCACGCCATTAACTACTGTACCCGCACTAGTGTGCCTAAACACACTACAGTAATGTAAACGTATGACCTTCGGAGGGTGTAGCTCCGTCGGAGAGGGTTTGCCCTAATAGCTGAGGAACAGTTTACAGGAACAGGCGATCCACCAAGACGGGAGCGGTCTTATAGGTAGAGCAACTCCAGGCAAGCCTAAACTCCCAACTAACTTGTAGCAATGTTGCCGAGAATTACCTTCTCCTAACAGAACTACTGTCACACATAAAGTGGAGACGTAACTTACCAAATGATAATCAATGGTTCCGAGATTACCATACCGACCTGGACCTAAGCAAGCCACCAGGGGCCAACCAACAGAGAAATGATGAAAGCGGCAATTGAAAGACCAAACATCCAGGTGACCATCAATGAACGGAAACTGTACGCAAAGCCAGAAGCAAAGGCCCACTCCTGCAACAAAGAAAAGCAACAAACGGGCCCTTTCCAGAGCAGGTAGACAAGTACAGTACAAAGCAAACAACAGCAACCCAATAGACATAAATTACACTAAGCATAAACTGGATAAGCCAGTACTGTTAAGCACATGCTACTAGACACTACAGCACACTACAGCACACTACTGCACATTTTCTTGGAGTAGCCAAGAACACGCCCTACATAAGTTATCACCTAGAGTAGCTGGGGGGCAGACCAGATGTACTGGCGCGAAACACACAAGTGAGCAGGCAGAACCAGAGGACCCCCCACATGACTGTGCAACAGCAGGGGAGCACAAATATAGACCCCCAACGCCTGTACGAGCAAAGTTGCACGGTACGGACCCGCACACGCACTAGCAGTTGGCCAGCAGGCAACAGCTGACTAGAGGACCCCCCACATGACTGTGCAACAGCAGAGGAGTACAAATACAGACCCCCAACGCATGTACGAGCAATGTTGCACAGTTGTTGGCTATCCCTCGAACCGAGTAAGATGTCTACTTGTTAAAAATATGTGATGTCAGTGTTCATTGTTTATGAGTTCGTTGATGACTGTGGAGTCCGATTCTTGAAAGGCAAATTCGTAGACAGATGGGGCATCTGAACTCTGTAGAGGTTGGAGCTGTGCTGACAGCCTGTTGTTGTCTCACTTTTCTTGCTGACCGGAGTCTCTCACTGTGCTCCTTCCTCTGTTGCTCACTGTGCGCTGCACCAGTGTGGATGGCGTGTCTCCAGCCAGGTCTGTTGCTGGCCTGTTGCTCCCAGTCCTCGGGAGCAACAGGCCAGCTTGAAACACAACCTAAAGCAATCTTTAGGTTGTGTTTCAAGTTGTCCTTGAAACGCTTTCGTTGACCACCTTGGATTCGCTTCCCATTGGTCAGCTCACCATACAGGATCTTCTTGGGAAGCCTGGACATGGGCATACGCACAATGTGACCAGCCCAACGAAGTTGGTTCTTGATGATGATGGACTCAATGCTTGTGACATTGGCCTCTTCCAAGACACTACTGTTGGTTCGTCTGTCCTGCCATTTGATGTTAAGTATACGGCGGAGACATCGCTGGTGGTATTTCTCAAGACTTTTGAGGTGGCGACTGTAGGTGGTCCAAGCTTCTGAACCATATAGTAGGGTTGGCAGGATTATGGCTTTGTAGACCTTTGTCTTGGTATTGGTGTAGATGTTCCTGTTATCGAACACTCGGGCTCTGAGTCGTCCGAAGGCACCACTAGCTGAATTCAGACGGACTTGTATTTCAGCGTCTAGGTCTGCCTTACTTGACAGGCAGCTACCAAGATATGTAAAATGGTCGACAGAGCTAAGGCACTGCTCACCAGCTGTGATCTCTGGCTGTTGTCGTTCATGTGTGTTGTCAGGTGATGGTTGGAATAGAACCTTTGTCTTCCGAGCATTAAGTGTGAGGCCTAGCGCGTTGTAGGCATGGCTGAAAGCATCCATGGCTGTTTGAAGGTCCTCCTCTGTGTGGGCCACTATGGCATTGTCATCGGCGTATTGGAGCTCAAGCACGGTCATGTGAGTAGTCAACGTCTTAGCCCTCAGTCGTCGTAGGTTGAAGAGCTTGCCGTCCATCCGGTATTGCATATCTATGCCTTGGGGTAGTCTCTCCTTCACCAAGTATAGTACAGCGGAGATGAATATCGAGAAGAGTGTTGGGGCTATGACACATCCCTGCTTAACTCCGGTCTTCACTTCAAAACTTTCGGTAGACTCGCCATCAATCAGAACTGATGCAGACATGTTGTCATGCAGTAGCCGGACTATTTTTATGTATTTCTCAGGACAGCCGATTCTAGACAGCACTCTCCACAGCGTAGGCCGGTCCACGGAATCAAACGCCTTGGTTAGATCGATGAAAGCCATGTAGAGGTCTCTATGCTGTTCTCTGCACTTTTCAGCTGGCCAACAGGCAACAGCTGACTAGAGGACCCCCACATGACTGCAACAGCAGGGGAGCACAAATACAGACCCCCAACGCCTGTACGAGCAATGTTGCACACTACGGACCCGCACACGCACTAGCAGCTGTACCATAGGACAAAGCAGTCACCCTGGGTACAGGAGCAGAAACACAGCCTCTCTGCAACTGTGGGATAGCAAATAGCGCCAACGCAATGCGGAGCCCCCGCAACTGCATGACAGCAAGGAACATTAGCACAAATGCAGCCCGCCCACCCCATCCCACCCCACCCCAACCCCCGCAACACAATAATAGGCACGATAGCACGGTACATAAGGACAAATGCAGTCCCCAGCAACAATATAATAGCAAAGTAGCACACATGCAACCACCTGGCAACTGTACGATAGCCAGATACAATAGCACAAATGCAGTCTCCCAGCAACAATAAGATAGTAAAGTAGCACACCTGCCACCACCTAGCAACTGCAAGACAGCCCCCAGCAACAATATTATGATTACAACAACACATACACATCGCATGATGTTAATTATTTTTATTTCATAAATACATTTAACAATCCTGCAATGTCTGGCATAGGGCTTGATACCACGCCATTAACTAGTGTACCCGCACTAGTGTACCTAAACAACGATACAGTAGTGTAAACTACTTGTAAGACGGGAGCGGTCTTATAGGTAGAGCAGCTCCAGGCAAGCCTAAACTCCCAACTAACTTGTAGCAATGTTGCCGAGAATTACCCTCTCCAACGACACCCTCCAGCTATGCTGGAGAAGGGATTCGAGGCACGAACCCTGCCCAATGGCTTTTCTACAAGCCAATAAGCTCGTGGTGAAACTGCAATACATGGAGAACTGCGAATGTAACGACGAGAGCCACTGCTGGACCAAGAACCAACAAATGTAAGACACGTCCGGCACAGCGACAAATATGAGCAACGACACAAGAGATGCAGCAGGAGAAAAAGGGAGGGGCACAAGGTGTGGCACGTGCCATGAGCTCGTTGAACACTTAGAACACGTACAAGCAGCAGGAATGGCAAAGCATGCAAGCACGAGCAATCGTAACCTATAAACCACCCCCACAGGCATGGTAACTAAGCAACACACTAAGCAACACAGGTCCTTTGAAAGTAACCTGTGGTGTCCCTCAAGGATCTGTTTTAGGTCCTATTCTTTTCATACTCTACATCAATGAATTGCCGGAAATTCTTGCTCAACACTCTATTAATAGCGGATGGGAACCGTCAAATTTACATCTTTATGCCGATGACCAGCAATTGTATAAAAGCTGCCGGGTCTCAGAGTTGAACGAGTCATTGAATCAGATGAGATCGGAGCTTATACATATAAATGATTGGCTGATTGCAAATAAATTGAAACCAAATGTTGGAAAGTATAAATTTCAAATCATTGGAACAAAAAACCAACTTTCAAAAATAAATGACATCGAACAGATTAAGTTGGACATTGGTGAAGAGTGTATCAGGCCGGAGGACACTGTAGTCAATCTGGGTATGACGCTCGACCAGCATCTTTCATGGAGACCACACGTCGAGAGGCTCTGGAAAGAAAGTATTGGTAAACTTCGGCAACTGAAATCAATTCGTGAGTGCATGCCCAGAGAGACTTTTAAAGATCTTGTAAACTGTGTAGTTTTGTCTAAAGTGGAATATGGCAACATTGTCTATGGTAATGCTAACAAGGGTGTTCAAGATATTGTGCAGAGAATTCAAAATGCAGCTGCAAAAACTGTAACTAAGTCAAGAAAGTTTGACCATGTAACACCTTTACTAGACGAATTAAATTGGCTTCGTATGTCTGATCGTTGTTACTTGCAGCGTTGTTCCCTACTTTATAAATGTTTAAATGGAGATGGTCCAACATATCTTTCGGACAAATTAATACCTTTGTCATATAAGCACAATTATCGAACAAGATCGGCGGCAAATGGACACTTGGCCATTCCCAAGCCACGTACGAACAGTAAAATAAGATCGTTTGAATAATGGGCGCCAGTTTTATGGAATAGTTTGCCATTAGGTATTAGGGAAAAAACAAATCTAAGTAGTTTCAAAATGGCCGTTAGGGCCAATTTTAAGTAACCATTGTAAATAGGTACTAAATAGTAACTTAACTAATATGACAGTAACTTTTGATAGATTATAATATAGTAATAACTTTAATCTGTAAACAGAGTGTAAAACGAAAAACCACTTCGTGGATTTTTCACTCTTTAATAAATTCATTCATTCATTCATTCATTCATTCATTCATTCATTCATTCATTCATTCATTCATTCATTCATTCATTCATTCATTCATTCATTCATTCATTCAACACCCAGGTAGAGTGACAACGGTAACTTACAACCCAGTACGAGCCTCAGCAAAGTGCGACCTAAGAGACGACCGGCGACAAACAGCAGATGCAAAAGCTATTGACCCCTGCTAAGCGCATCAGCATCACAAGCGTAAGACCCATCATATGCAGCGGCAGGTGGACACAACGATGCAGCACGACCGCAAATGTAACACATCAAGTGCCACAACTAGCCAAGTGTGCGAGTTAATTAATTTTGCGCAATATAACACGTGAATGAATCAACATCTAGAGCTACTGCACAGCTTTTTGGCTATAATTACTAACTAGATTTCTGATGCAAACTAGATACGCATCACAGTTTACAGACCACAAATAAATTAGCAACCTCGTACCCATTATCTTTACTTGGTCCTAGACTTTTACAAGCCGTGTGTTTCCAAAATCATATAAAACATTTCGTTTAACGTCCCAAGCCAAAAGACAGGATTGCAAACACGTACTATCCAGATAGTCTTTTAGTATTGTCTATGTAAACTGTAGGCAATTACCTCACCATCAAAACGCAAAACAGTCAAGAGGCGCGCAACAGATCACTTCAGATCAATATTGACATTTGCCCGACACAATAAATATGGCAAAGCGGGAGACAAATAATTCAGACAGTACATTTAATGAATAAGACGCTACTATAAAATTGATTAAATTTAAAGTGTAAAAAGTCCGATTTAAATCATGCAGAAACCTTGCGTTAATTTAAAGTGCCTAACCTCTATGAAACAAAAAATAAGTCTGTCTTCTTTGAAAGAACTCTTAAAATGATAAAGTAACAACTTTTGCAGTTTTTCATTTCTTTGTTTCGTTGTTGGTATATTTCATTTTGTTTAATATGCAAAATGAGTTAATCGTAATCTTATTATATATATTATATTTCTATATTTTTAATCATTGTCGTAATTTCAACTTTTTTAGATTATTGACTATGCCAATTTACACTTTGTCAAGGACTTTTGAATATTCATAAATAATAAGTCATTCACACACCGATACTCCAATAGCAATACTACATATTGATACTGTATATACTGTATATATACACAGCAGAAAACAGTTTCAGTTTCAGTTGCTTTAGTTTAATCATTTTAGAGATGAATCTTTTTTAGTTTAATAATGTGATTTACAGCGACTATACAGTACAGTATATACAGCACATTAAATAAATCAAACAGAGCGGTTATATAGGTTTTCATTTGACTGATTTGTTCAATTTATCTGTTCAGTCTTGGACTGGTTCGTAGTTTGTTTTGGCGCACTTCTTGCGTACTGTCACCTTTAATGTTTGAAAGTTCATTTTTATGGACATTATTGAATTTCATGTCTACTTTGTGTATAAATCTTGCAAACGTTCTGCGACTAGCTGCAGTAAGGCAAACACCACTGGTTTCCACTACTTTCTTAATTGTATACTTGGCATTTTCTTCTTTCAATTTTGCTACAGCTTCTTCCAGTTTTCGTTTATCGTTCACATTCAAGATGTCTGGTCGACCCATTTTTTTCTTTTTCTTGTTGTGTGGCGCTAAATTGTTTTGTACAGCGCGAAAAACACTTGACTTGGATATGCCTGTTTTCAAGGCAATTTTTCGGTAGGAATATTTTTGCCTATGCAGGTTCACAACAAGCTTTCGTTGTTTGTCACTCAGCCGTACTCCTTTGTAAACCATCTTGTAAATGAGTTGTTTGAGTATATAATTGTTACGTCACATGATTAATTTATTATGGCGTCATGATTAATGATCGATTACTAAATATAAGGAAGGCAAAACGCACGCAAAAATATAAAACAACATTTTGAAAACGTGCTTTATAAAGTTGACCAAAAGTTGATTTACTGTGTTTCTAGAACTCGATGAAGATATGGCGTGCAGCGCTACGGGCACTTGTACTCATGATTGTATAGTTGACTTGTATGTTTGACATTGTATGAATAGCGTGTGCATTGGTGTGTTACGTGTCAGGGCGCTTGTATATATAAGCGCCTTGGTTACAGTTAGTTGCCGTTAAGATGTCGTGTTATAAAGTACATCTATAGTACGACCAACTGTTGTATCTTTTTATTCCGGCTTTGATGGCCCAACGCACTCACTGTAACAACCAACCATCGACAAAAACGTTACAGAGACATGAAAAAGAAAACAATTATTTGTATATCATAAAAACAAATAAATAAAATTAACGTATATAAGTAAAAATGTACATTAATTGGTACTAGCTGCCTGTAATAATCGTGTATGCTGTGGCTAAAATTATACACGCAGCTAATAAAAACAATACAATGATGAGGTTCTGTGCCAACCTCGTAACCTGGTGGCGAGCGGGGATAAGACCCTGGGTACGAAGTTGGTTTTGTGCTGCGTTCGACACCGCTGCCAAACGTTTTGCGCATGCGCGACGTCCGAGCTTGTCCTCGGAAAAATAGTGGGAAAACACTGAAATATTGGACTGGCCCGAGAGTACGACACAAAAGTTAAAATTATAAGCATACTACCAAAAAGATAAGGTAGGTAATTTGTGTATGGCGTCTTTGTCAATATTGTAACATATTCTGAATTTACCCCTTCGTAATTTTTTTTACCCTTTTTTTAAACCACAAATGAATAGTCGAGTCTTACTTAGTCTTCACTGTCTGTTTGTCGATCCACGGCTAGTTCCCACTTCTCTTGCAATGTTTACTCAGCGAATTCACGCATGCGCAAACGTTTGGCAGTGGTGTTGCTGCGTACTTGTTCTTTTTTTTTTTTTGCTTGTTTCGGACGTGTTATTTTATAAAAATTATAGAAACCATTTTGTAGTTGTTACTGAATTATAGAAACAACACTTGTGAAAGTTTGGGGAACCCTAAATGGCGATCAAAAGACTATTCACTATTATAGCTCGTTCTTTAATCGCTTTTTCTCGACTCGTCCTTTAAAATTTTCTATTTACAGTTGACTATCGCTCATAGAAAACGAGGGCGAGTTGTCTAATTGTTTTAGTATAAATTTACCAACAAAAGTTAAATAAATTATCTACCATAACGTATTCTTTGAGGCTCGTTTAATACATTTTTCAACTGCCAACAACAAACGTTCAGCATTCATTTCCGACATTTCTTTGGTCCCGTACGGTAAGTGATGGAAACGTAAAGTTTTCTTACATAATTTAGCATGGGTTTTCGTGTACAATATTGAAACAATATATTTCCATTAATTTGTTATGTAAAGTCACAAAACGTTGAAAGAAACGTTCCTTTTAGCTTGTAGGTTTACATCACGAAATCTTGTCAATAGCAAGCGTAATTTTGAAATGTATTTTGTTTGCAGTTACTTCGTTTTAAACGAACAGAGAAAAAACAATTTAACGATCTTACCATTAATAAATTCCATTCTAACTATTTTGTTTTCTGTATAGAACTTATTGCTTCGCCAAAATGTTCAATTTCTTCTGTCATTTGCCCACTAGTATCCGTTGTAATTTCGGCGCCATTGTTGCATAACAGAACAACCGCTGACTCTAATGATCATTGCTCGTGATATACTACGCATGTTGTCATTGGTTAATTTCGCTAAAAGAAGGCTTTTCATTGGCTTATCGCCAGAGGTTTCTATTTAACAATTAGTCACCGAAGTCGAGGTGACGTAAATACACTGATAGTCACCGAGACTGAGGTGACTAATTGTTTTAGTATAATTTCAGAGGTTGATAAAAAACCAATAACGTTGAAACAAAAACATTTAAACAACTGCTTTCATTTTAACAGTTAGTGATGCTGTTTATTCACAGACGATGTTAGCAAGCCACAGTCTTTGTCAGTAAATAATTTCAAAAAAAGAGTAAACAACATCCTACTTTGGAATTAAACTTGTACATACGTTCAAATATATGCTAAAAAGACTTTTATTCTGGTGTTTTGGTTTGTTTGTTTTTTTGCACTTAATTCATGTTCAATATGTTCTTCACTCATGTCGAATTTTTCGAAAACATCGCTACGACCAAAACCTAGCCAAAACATACAAAAAATACGAAATATAGAAAATATACTTCCTTACCTTTATAAAGTTTTGTTTTTACGATATTTGATATGTACAACATCTCAGTGATAAATGTTTTCAGTATTATGCTCTTTTGTTTGTCTCATAAACTACGGACCTCATTTTGAAAGAAAAAATCAACAGTTCAATGAACCATTAATTGAATCGACAAATTCTAAAATCTCATACTTCAAAATGACAACTCGGAGGGGGAGACTGAAACGAGTAAAGTCAGTGCAGTGTTGAATAAGCACCAGTCTCTTTCCAAAACTACTTTTGAAGAACAATTTCTTGTGATGTGACTATTACCTCAGATTCACCGCTGAGCGGACCAGTTAGAAAGCTGGAAAGCCTCTTTTCCACTATGAAAACAGCGGATAGTAACTCCTGCGATAGCCAATGAAAGTCAAGGATTTGTGATAGAAACTTGTAAATTTATACTAAAACTCGATAGAGACGCCGAAAATGTTTTCTATTTTTATTTTCATTTTTATTTAAAGTATTATATGTTTTTATATCATTTCTTATATATTAGGTCTTAAGTGATGAAAACAAAAGAAAGACATACGATAGTTATGGACAAACTAATTTTTCTGGTAAGTGTTCCTTTTTTAAAAGTTGTTAATTTTCTAGTCAACTCATATAATTCGAAAAACACATTATTTCATTTATTTGGCTTTTCAGTAAATACATATTTAAAAGTACAGGCCTTTTTAAAGGCCTCAAACAGATTTTTGCGGCTTTGTCTTTGCGGTAAAATTGATGACTTAGGTTACGTCACAAGATCCCCAAGCTTTCAAGGATTTCCTTGTGAAAAGTAAAGTCCGTCATCGAAAAACTGGCCTGCATGCAGCGAGTACGCATCTTATTAAAAATAGCTCGCAGTGCTTGTTTTTTCGTTGTGAGTTCTTTTTTATTAGATGCAAGTACTCGCTGCGAGCCTGTTTTTGCGATGACTGGCTTAAGCCTGATAAGAATACTATAGTCTGTGCCAATCAAAAGTTCAAACCTGATTCATGATGAATTTGAAAGAGTGAAGAACAAGTGTTTTGTTATTTTAGGTGGTGATCCCTTTGGTGGAGCTAATCCGTTTGGTGGCATGAATGCAGAAGATATATTAAATTCATTTTTTGGAGGAAATAACGCCGGACCTTTTGGATCGACAGGATCGAATTTCAACTCTGGTGGTTTCCAAGAGGCTGCTCAGGTTGTGGAAATAATGTTTTCATATTAAACAATTTCCAGTATGTTATGCCCGTTTCAAACCTCGGATTTCTTTCATGTCGAATTCAATTTATAAATTTTGACAGCGGTAAGATGGCTTGATAGGAATAAATTATAAAAAATCATATTGTTTCCTCTAAAACGTTTTGCAGTGTGCATTTTTTTCCTCACTCTAGTTCCTTGCACGGCCCTAGTGTCAGTGCTAATAATTGAAAAGTTTTACACTTGCAGCATTTGTGTATCTGAACAAATTACATTTATTATAATCTGCTAATTTAATGCAAATTAGAATTTCTGAACTTACTACAACAAAGATTTCTCCCCCTCCTGAAAGTCATGGACTGTCTAATACTTTTCAATACTCAAGAGTAACACTAGGGCTGTGCAAGGAACTAGAACGAGGCACAAATGTACACTGCAAAACGTTTTAGAGGAAAAAATATGATTTTTTATAAATTTTTTCCTATCGAGCCACCTTGAGAAAATCTCTGCTTTCAATTTTGTATTCCTTCTCTATCTCTTTATAGCCCATCTTGTTTGGATGCTACTGATTATATGCGACGGTTGAAACAGCAGTCGCATATCAGTCGCATCCAACTGAATTGAATTCGACACGGCGGACATGGGATTTGTGAATCTTAGCTATAATCTTAAAAGTAAATTATTGTGGCATGGTTTCGTTTCTATTTGACAAAGTTTCTCTTTTGTCATTTTTATTTTTTGCCTACAAAATATTTTAATATTGTGTTAAAAATTAAATTGAATTGTACCAATAACTTCTATTGCATTGGACTGCGCTGTGGTATCCCACAATAAAGTGTCCCTAAAACTGATTTATTTCATGATCGCGGAATTTATAGGTTCTTGTGTTTGTAGTATTACCAGTATATCGACTGTTAATAGTAGGTCCTTTTCCGTATTTTCCCCAACATTTATTCATTTATTTATTTTTCAACTGGAATCGAACTTTCTATGCTAGTGCAGTGCTTTGACAACTGCTCTACGGAGGCCGTTGCCGAGGGCTCAGTCACGAGTTTAGTATATATGGTGACTCTACTTGGAATTATTGGATCATCACAAGTAATATATGTTATATCTATACCAAACACTATCCCGGTATTACAAGCATCACATACAGTGTATGCTAATCTCGGTTGGACAACGGCTTCTGTAGCTCAGTAACCGGAAGGCCTTGGTGTTGCACTGTTGCATTTTTTCAACTGGTCCAAAATATCTATAGAGTACGTGGGACTCAGATGACTGAACATAGGTTCTATTCAAAGTTGTTCGATGTAGCACATTTTTACTGCTGAATCTAGATATATCTTAGCCTAATGATTGTTATATTTATATTTATATTTAGTACAACCTTAACTTGTCCTTCATGGAAGCTGTAAAAGGAGCGAATAAAGAACTTTCCGCGCGTACAAGAGTTGTATGCGATCGATGTAGTGGGTCTAGGGCAGAACCAGGAAGTTCTCTTTCAAGATGTACTACTTGCAATGGAACTGGGCAGGTAAACTAACGTCATTTATAATGATATAAATACTGTACATAAGTAAATGATTGGAGAGATGGACAGACGAAGATCTCTAGATTGTGTTCTATTTCGTATATAGCTATACCTTTATCTCTTGTTTTATATACTCCTGGAAGATAATAGGACGAGTGGACTCTTCTTACAGTACCTAGGCTCTAAATGTTTATATTCATGCAGAGGCTCTGAATATGATTGGGACGGGCTGCGTTGAGTGAGCGTGAGGGCGAGCTTGCTTAAAAAAAACCCTGATGCACATAAATGTTAATTTTTATCGATTATTTTAAAGATACAAGTTATTTTAGCTGAGAAAATCAAACGAAAAGTAATTCAAGGGAGTTTATACATAACGACGAGACTTAAAGGGCAATTTAAATGTACATAAAAGAAGATTCAGTATATAACCAACTAGTGGACTACTGTATCACAAATGTTGCATTCTGATTATCACCAATAGACAGTGAGTATAGCTGAACCAGACCACTAGTAGCGAAAGAGTCGAGTTTTAAACGCAAAGTAATTGGCAAAAACTCACGTTTGCTGAGGTTTGAACTTTGTATCTTTAAATAATATTTTGTCCGAGTGTTCTCGTTGTCTAATTGTTAAATATCGAACAACTCTAATTTTCATTTTGTAAAGGAAACAGTCAACACAGGCTTTTTCCATATGCGTTCAACGTGTCGACGATGTGGTGGAAGTGGAAATATGATAAGAAATCCTTGTAGAAAATGTAATGGAGCTGGTAGTGTTATGGAAACAAAGAAAGTTACTGTTCCAGTGCCGGCAGGTACATCTAACCTTGATGTAAATTAAGTCCTGGAAGCTTTTGTGTGGCAAATTTCAATCATGAATTTCGATATTTCAGAATTTCAGTGGAGATGATTTTAGTGGAGATAGTCGTCTTATGTAACTAAATATTATATTTCTATACAGGTATTGAAAATGGTCAGACAATTAGGATGCCCATGGGTGGTGGTGAAATATTCGTAACATTTAAGGTAAAAAAGAATAGGCGAATTTCAGGTATTTGAATTGCCGACGTCTGCACTTTATTTCAAGTCTTTTTTGAATATAATGCAAATGTTAAATCTTTATTCGAAAAATACGTTCTATAGTTCTCTTGTTTTATTCATTCCAGTAATATTTTTCCCCTTTTTTATCATTATGTTTAGGTTGATAACAGCAAGATATTTGAGCGTGATGGACCGAATGTTCATTCTACAGCAGCAATAAGTTTTACTCAGGTAAAAACTATTTCGAGAATACCAATTGAAATAATATACAGTCAAATCTCTACTTATATGGGCAACTTATTTAGGCGGATACCTCTATTAAGCAGACACCCCGATTAAACGGACACGTCCCTTAAGCGGATACCTCTCTTAAGCGGACACCTCTCTTAAGCAGACGCCTCTCTTATAAGCACACTTCTCTTAAGCGGATACCTCTTACGCGGACACCTCTCTTAAGCGGATACCTCTCTTAAGTAGACACCTCTATTAAGCGGACATCTCTCTTAAGCAGACACCTCTATTAAGCGGACACGTCTCTTAAGCAGACACCTCTTTTAAGCGGACACCTCTCTTAAGCAGACACCACTCTTGAGCGAATACATCTCTTAAGCATTAAGCAGACACTTATCTTAAGCGAACACCTCTCACAAGCAGACACTTCTCTTAAGCGGACACCTCTCTTAAGCGGACACCTCTTTTAAGCGGACACCTCTCTTAAGCGAATACATCTCTTAAGCGGACACCTCTCTTAAGCGGACACCTCTTTTAAGCGGACACCTCTCATAAGCGGACACCTCTCTTAAGCGGACACCTCTCTTAAGTGGACACCTCTTTTAAGCGGATGCCTCTCTTAAGCGGACACCTCTATTAAGTATTAAGCGGATACATCTCTTAAGTGAACACCTCTCTTAAGCGGATACTTCTTTTAAGCGGATACCTCTCTTAAGCAGACACCTCTATTAAGCGGATACATCTCTTAAGCAGACACTTATAGTTTCGTCTCACTATCTTTATCTCTTCTAAAAATCGACTTGTTTTATCAAGTAACATTTATAATACAGTTAATCGTTGATGCATGGTTTATAACAAATCTGCACTTTCGCTGGTTACTATTATTAATATTTTTTCATGTATGAAAAGGCAATTTTAGGTGGTTCTCTGAGAGTTCCGGGACTACACGGGGATGTTGATATTAAGGTATCAATATTAGTTTCAACAGTTATGACTTCGTCCTTAACTACTATCCCATCCTTCTTTCTTGTCCTTTCTGTTTCTTTTCTGTTTTTCTTTCTTCTTTCCCTTCTTCCTTTTTTTCCTTTCCTTCCCTCTTCTTCCCCTCTTCGCCCTTTCATTTATTCATGTGGTTATCGTATTTTTGCTATGTACATGTAAAGATTGTGGTAAATGTTACATTAATTTCATTACTGAAATAATGGCTAAGTCACTTATTGAAGCTTCTCCCCCCTCGCCCAGTAAATTATTTGCAGATTGACACTATATAGTTCGTCATTTAACCAAACAATATCTGCAATCGTACCCTTTTATAAGTTTTATTTGTTGATGAATAGTTAATGGTTGTGAATATTTTATTCAGATTCCAGCAGGAACACAGTCCCATCAAAAAATTCGGCTGGCGGGAAAAGGAATTTCTCGATTAAATGGTTTTGGCAGAGGGGATCATATTGTGCATTTTCAGATGAATATTCCCAGGTAAAAATTGCATTCATAACATTAATATTTGCAGTCACGTCTATTGAATTGAATTAAGCGCAACATAATTCAACTCATTAATAATTCATGAGCAAATCGTACAATTCTTCAGATGCGCTTAATTGTACCAGGGGAGTACTGGACAGAGGACTTGAACTGTTTGTTTTTTCAAGAAATCAAATCAATAACGCAAATTCATTCACATAATCGGTTTATTGATGCGCACACTAATTACTAATACACTGATTGATTTTGACAATAAACTACTGGAAGTCATTCAAATCTGTATGACATAAATACGTCTGTATGTTTTAGTAATGTCGTTTTGATAACCTGAAATTCATGTAAACATTGTAGGTATTTGACTGAAAAACAAAGAGCGCTTATAACTGCTTTTGCTGAGCTAGAAGAAGACTTACAAGGAACAGTTAATGGCATAGATAAAGAGAAAGGTGAGAAATAGTTTTTAATGTTAAAACTTTGTTTTATTAAATTCTATATATATGGAGTTCGGAAGTGGGTTTCAGTGCTTTCAAGATTAAATTCATATGCCCTGCTTATATTAATCTATTTCGATTTCAGTGAGTATTTTAATTATTCTTGATATATATTTTTCAACGTGAATTGGCCACTTTCCAAGTGTTGCGCACGCTTCATTTTCGCAGGTTTTACTTGAAACCACAGGGGCGGATAGAGGAAGTTCACGGTTACCGTGGATCAATACTCATCTCCATAACCTTGATTTACTCTAAACATAATAAGATTGTAGCAGGGTAACCACAATAGCTTTTGGCCATTACTGTGGTCCCAAATAAATTCAAGCTAAAGAAACATATTTACAAAGTTACATATACAGACATCAAGCTAGAAACAACACGGAAGGTCAAGGGGTTTAGATAGGTCACGTGCCCGATTACATTTTATGCAAATCGTTTTCCACGAACGAGGGTCATCTACATTTTAAGTGTTTTCCAAAGAAGAGTAGTAGTAATTAAGTAATGTTTCTTGAAAGTTGGTAGAGATTTGTCTTTAGTTGTAATAAGTCCTATAGTCCTAAATTCTACTTTACTCTAGTCCTATAGCATTAGGAAGTTTACTTGTATTACTCATTTTTCTCACTTGTTTCTCATTGCTCGCTTTCGTCTACTGTGGATCCCGCCAAAATGATATGCGCGCAACACTTGGCAACTCGTCAATTATTAAGACATGATCAAATGCTTGATTGTACTTGGTACATATAAGGCACTCCACGTATTGAAATGACAAAACCTGTTCGTTATATTCTAGGAAACTTTGAGGGATCTTCTTGGGAAAATATCAGAAATCGAGCAAACCAATTCAGTGACAAAATAAAACAAGAAATGCATGATAAAACACAGAGTGATTATTCTGATGAAAAAGATGACCAAAGTGATGTTCTTCATCATTCGGATAAGACAATAAGGACTGCTTTATTTGTGGCTTTCTTACTAAGTTCCGGGATTTTCGCGGGCATCATGTTGTCCGATAAAGTTTCTTCTACAACGCTATGATTAGCTCTGTGATAATGTTAAAGATAATGATGATTATGATATAGATGACAATGGTGGTGATGACGATAATTAACTCTAATGACGATGATGATAACGAGGATGAAGATGATGTTGATGATGGATAGTCAAATGACGCGACTAGGAGGGTCAATATCGAGCAAAAAAGATAAGGGACCTTGGATTCTACTTAGCTCATTTTCTTTCCTTTTTGGGTAAAATGCGTAACAAGTGAAGTAGTAGATTACTTTTAATTGCTAAATTCTCCAATACTCATGAAGTCTTTTTTGAATTGCCTAAACTCTGGACATTGACACAAGGAACATCTTCATCTTCGACATTGTCATGGTGCTCATCATCATCATCATCATCATCATCATTGTCAGTTTCCCGGCGAATTCTAATTTGACCACGCGTGCATAACTCGCATCTTATAAAAATAAAGTAAATATATAAAATATTTGTAATTTAAATCACCAACCTCAAACAACACGAGTTACAAACCTTTTTAAGAGACACCGCAAAACGTAGAGAAGTTCGCCATAAGGAGTTTTTCTCAGCAGTGACGTTTTATCATTTGGTCCCGTTTATTGACTGCCTTATTAGATAAAGACTGTTTTAACTTAGTTTACGTAATTCAAGATGATTCTCGCGGGCTTACAAAAATTGATATAAAAATATATATATTTTTGTTGATGAGATCTTTAGAACTTTCATGAACCGTATCAAACTTTGTGTGGAAAAATTTATAATCTACATTCACGCTGATTTTTTTTTAAGAAATACAGAAAGCGTTTTTTGTGTTATGCTTGAGTGATGAATACGCGCGGTTAGATACAAAAGAGAAGTGCACGCATGCATGTTGTTTTCATAACCATTAATAGAAAGTAACTATTTTAATTTAACATTAACTTGTACATGGCATGAACTTTAGAAGCTTTTAGTTTTATAAGATTAAAATCCACAGACATGGCTCACTAAAACTCTTAATATGTCCGTTCCGGTTAAGCTGGGCGCACACGGTTCGATTTTAGTCGGTCTATTTTTATCGGCCAACTAAATTTTGGGCTTTTGATTAAAATCGTTACGTGTGTGGTGTCATTACCGAGCAATTTTTATCGGACAATATCAATTTTTATCGGATAATGATCACTCATTATTCTTCCTGCAGTTATTTGGTTTGATGATCGTAAAAATGGTGGCTCCAGTTGTTAAAGATGTGAGGTTTTACATGAAAATAGCATACTTGTATGGTAAACACCGATTTATATCGGTTGACCGCCCGATAAAAATCTGCCGACTAAAATCGTAGCGTGTGCGCCAGGTTTTAGTCCGAACGGAAATCTGTATTCTCCTTATACTTGTAATAAATGAGCACGGCAGCACGAATATATTCGATTTAAATTCACTCTCACGTGACTTTAGTGGTTCGATTTTTCCAAACTATTCTTGCTTTAGAACATTAAGTCTTTTTACATTATACGTCAAGTATTCATATTATAAGTTGACAGAAGCGCTATTGGGAATCGCCTTCCCGAGTGTGTATTATTAATAAAAAAATTTTATTGAAAGTTTTTTTATTGGCAAAGGCACTCTTCAGAGTTTTTTAGGCAAGCTCTATTTGAAAGCAAAAATTAAAATATCTTGCCGTGTTCACCGGTTTTCTTTGTTTTTTAAATTATTTTTCATACGTCGTCAATTTATCGCCAAGTTTATCTCATTTCTGGTTTCGTCTTTTCCTAAAGGTAAAAAAGGCGACAATGACGAAGAAAGTAAAAAGAAAATTGGCGGTGGAAATATGTAACCAAAGCTTTCATAAACTCATTTTGGCACCTAAACCAACTTTCGAATTCACGTCTGACACGGCAAATCTGCCAGGATAAACTGAAAATGGAAGTACAGTATTATGAAAATGACTTGTACAAGAGTAGAAAGAATGTTAAAACCTGTATGATTTAACGTCGAGTCACTGTTTCTTGTTTGAGGAGTATTGCAAAGTTTACATGAACATTGGAAATTAAAAAAAGAAGAAATATAGGTCTTACTTGCACATGTACCATATAATTAAGGTTGGTTTTAACTTTAACTGAATGATAAACAAAGTAAACAAATTATATATATTATTTTTCAATCTTCGTTATTTTCCAATATTCATTTAAACTTTGTTATATTCGTCGGATAGGAACCAGAGCCGTCGTGTGCAGCTCGTAAAATATTGATGAAATTGGATCATATTGTTCAATAAAATATTATAGTAGTTTCGTATAATCGTATGTACAAAGCTAAAAAGTTAAGATCCTTAAAGAACACTAAAATTTTGATAAGGAACCATGAACGCTCAGATATTGAAAATATTTTTTTACGCTTGTTGCATGTAAATACCCCATGTATATACCCCATGTATATACAAGTAGTCACCAGTCTAAACCTCTTGCCGAAGTCGCGCGTTTGCTGTAATTTCTGGTTAATTTTTTGAATTTTTTGATATACAATTAAGAGACGAGCCAGCCCATGCAGAATGTCGATTACCGCCGGCGGCATTGTTTTTCCTCATCTAAACGATTGACTGGCTTATTTATATACCCGGGCTGACTACCTACCCTGCGGGTTGGCAGTCAAAGTTTTGTACGCACTACAAAGTTGTTTGTCACGGAAAGGGATAACCCAAAATAATCTTGCCTAGAGTTCTTTCGCGGCTTTTCCCATCAGTTTTTAATCTCGTGTGGTGACAGTAAAGCCATTCACTATTGTGTCAGGTTAGCCTATATAAACGCTAGGCGGTAAACGAGATTTCTGACTTGAACTCTACTTGTAAACAGCATTCTCGCGAGTAAGCGATTGAACCAGTTGCGTCAGAATGAGAAAAATCGCCCCAAAAATCGCCCGTATAAACGCATGCATGTGAGGCATAAAACCACAACCATGAAGTGAACATGCAACTTCAGTATAGAAAGTATATGAGATAAAACGTTTTCTGCGAATAATAATATATATATTATCCTTTAATATTACATACAATATTCGTGTTAAGGTGGCTCCATACAGTTTCTTGAAAAATGGAAAATACAAGTTTGAGAGTCCAAAACACGTGATTAAACCATTCGGAAAAAGAATAAAACTATATGTTATGAATAGTTAAACATTCGGACAATCCAAAACTGTTACCAAATAAATAGCAACAGTCGTTGCTATGGCAACAATGACGTTTCAAAATGGCTGCCAATTACCCTTCAAACTAATTTAATTCGAAAGAAACTTTGGTGACCCCCAATTTTTTTTTCATTAGAACTTTCCTGGAAGTATGAGTAATCAATATGCTGATTTTAAAAAAATTCTGTAAAACGAAATTTTTTAAAAATTAACAAACATGATTTTTCCGATAAAAAAATTATTCCTTCTACAGAATTTTTTTTTAAAATCGGCCTATTGATTACTCATGCTTCAAGAAAAGTTTTAATGAGAAAAAAATGGGGGTCACCAAAGTTTTTCTCGAATTAAATTACTTTGAAGGGTAATTAGCAGCGATTTTGAAACGTCATTGTTGCCATAACAACAACTGTTGCTATTTATTTGGTAACAGTTTTTGATTGTCAGGCTGTTTAATTATGCATAACATTTAGTTTCATTCTTTTTTGGAATTGTTTATGCACGTGTTTTGGACTCTCAAACTTGTATTTCCCATTTTTCAAGAAACTGTGGAGCCACCTTAAAAGAGAATACGACGAGACATTTGATATGGGTAATATTTTGTCTCACAAGGTTATCTTCAAACACATACTGATCTAATTGATCAAAAACTGTTTGGCTATTTATAGATTTTCCATGCAAAAGGGAGATAGTGGTATTAAAAGCCTGGCCAAATGCTTTCAACATCGCATCAACATCATTCAACATAGTTGAACGATGTTGAATAATGTTGAAAGTACGAGTGGCCAAATGAATTCAACATCGTCAACATTCATGAATGACAATTAAATGAACGCAGGCCAGGGGCGGATCTAGGATTTTTCGTACGTTAGTCAAAATTTTCGTTTGTGAGCATTCGGGGGAGGGGGGGGGGGGGGGGGGGGGTACGGAGATTTTTCTGGGGGGTATGATTAGTTATTAACACCCACACTAGATCCTTTTCGGGATTTTTGGTAAATAAAACGTGAGGTGCAAAATGACTGTTTCGCCCAATATCAGGGCTCATCAGCATTCCTTCCAACATGGACAGCCTTTGGAAGGCCGAAAAAGAGCACACTGGTTTTAAATCAATTTATTTAAATCAATTATTATCAAATCACAATTTATCACATCTGAACTAGAGATCGTATTACACCAAGCCATGTGGTCTAACAAGTCAACAAGACACTGACAGTCCATTTATATGGATAATAGATATCCAAATCAAAATGTTAAACTAATATCAGGCGACAAAAAGCATAAACAAAATGCCTACACTACAGTATATATTGGTTCGGCTGGGTTCGCGGTATATAAGTGAAATATTTAATAGTAATAAACTTTTGACCGCAGTAATATGCTAATTTCATAAACGATCGTGCCAGCCGGTCATGGCGCACAGACTGTCCGGTTAATACAAGTCCAAAACTATTATAATAAGAGTCAAATTTAGTTAAAATAGAATATATTTACATTATGGCTGTACAAGACTTGTTTTTCCTTTCTCGAACATACTTCGGGATGAAAGATTCGGCACCAAAAATTTCTATCAGTGTAAACATCTTGAAGATATGGCCGATCGTTTCTCTCAAACGCGGACTGCACAGTCTCGCAAATACTACAAGACATTGCAGTATATTCGCTATTTCGCTTTTATATTTCTGTGGCACTTGAAATTGAACCTTCGCGTTCAAGCTGCGATCAGAAAGGCTAATACACGTGCAGCCGGATTATATTTAGATTTATTAGATCGCGAAAACCTTCGATAAACAATAAAAAAATGCCCAATTTAGTTAAATAGGTTATGTTTACCTTATGGCCGTAGAAGACTTGTTCTTCTTGTCGTCTCGAACATACTTGGGGATGTACGATTCGGCAGCGAAATTTCTACTGAGTGTCAAGCTCGTGTTGTTGATGGCGCTCAGAGCTCCTCGAGCGAGACGTTTGGCAACGCGTCGATTCGTTGCTTTAGACCAGCATTAATATCTCGGAGATATCACTGATCTTCATTTTCAAACGCAGAAAGTACGGTTTCGTATGAAACACTTCCCGCAGACATAGCACTCTAGCAGTATGCTCTGATAATCTTATTTACTCTGACAAGTCGGAAATTGAACCTTCGTAGTCAAGCTTCGATCAGAAAGGCCGTAGTAATACTGTATTACGTTTCTCTCTGACGAAGGGCCTTCGCTCGAAACGTTAGACCACTTACGTTCTCTGTTTCTCCAGTATTAACCTACTATACGATATTTCGATCGTAGTAATATTATGCTGATTGCTGAAGCATATACCCCACGCTGCGATAAGTCATGACTAACCAAAAAAATACAGCCAATGACTATTCAGATATTTCTCGAATTAGCCAATCATATAGCTTGTTTATGAGCCCCTGACCGCTCAAAGCCGGTCAGAACTCCCCGGAAAGTGGTCAACATTGACTGTGGACCAATCAAATAGCTAGATTCGGCGACAAGTTAGTCACTGCTCACGCGTAAGACCGCTGGTTTGACTAAGCTATATTGCTTTGGGAAAAGTCAGCGCTGAACGAAATTTGACACCTGGAATAATTAATTACTGGACCGCGATTTGAATATAATTAACCGAGTTAATTTATGACTATGCAATTTCTACGTTAGTCGCGTGACCGATTTGACTACCCCTAGATCCGCCCCTGACGCATACCACAAAAGCTGGAATCGACAATATCCCGCATGGCGCATGTCTCTGTTCAACAAAGTTGAATGAAATGTGGCCAAGTGCGTTCAACACCTTTCAACATTTTGAGAACAATAGAAATGTTATATAAATAAGTTTTGTGGAAACACCACGTAAAATATTTCTTTGCTAAGCTTTCGGCCTGTTGACTCAGGCCTTCATCAGAAAAAAAAATTATTTATATTACTTTATCGCCATGAAAACGTTCAAAGAATTAATAATAGAAATGTTGAACGCGTGTTGAACCAAAATTTGAACATGTTCAAATTTCGTTCAACATCATTCAACATCATTCAACACCATTCAACACCATTCAACAACGTTCAACATCATTCAACAGGGGTGGCCAAACGCTTTTAACATGTTGAATTCAACAATGTTGAACGATGTTGAATGAAATTATGAAAGCGTTTGGCCAGGCCTTTAAGGCGGGATTCCATTCAGTGTTTCTTGTTGCACGATCGCCGTGCAATTTTTTCTTTTGGTTCGTGAGTTTCAATGTGAAACTAAGTTGAAAACTATTCAATTCAACAAAACGCTCGATCACACGATATAGTATACCCATAATCTCAAAGAAACTTTTGAGGCGTTTTTGCTGATTGCTTGGTCAAGATACAAATGAACAATAGGATATTTTATTGTACTGTACGAGGGGTGTATGATTGTATCACTCCTGAAAATCTCGTACACCTTTAAAAATCCAAAAATCTCAAAAAATCCACAAAAGTCCTCAGAAAATCAGCAAAAATCTCAATTTTATCCAAAAAAAATCTCAAAAATTCTCTCCAAATCCCCCAGAAAATCCTCAGAAAATCACCAAAAATCGGAAAAAAGGGATTTTTTTTGAAAACCTCCCAAATCTAGTACACTTTTTCTGGAGTGATGCACTCCTCGGTACTGCATGTCCGTGCAGTTATTTTTCCATCACGTAGCTCTGATCTGTGAAAACAGCTAGAATTAAGATTGAAACGTGCGGAACGATGGGTTAACATCACAGAACCATCCTCAGAGAAACATGAGAGCTCAACAGGTAGAGCGGCGGACCGGTATCCCAAAGGTGCGAGTTCAAATCCCGCTCGAGTCAGCCGAATTTTTCGGTTGACATAGCAGTGTTAAGAAAATCATGAAGAATCAGTTTCTCATGGGTTTACATATAACAGGACTTTAGTGTTCGATCTTTATACTATTCAAACATCATACAGGTTATGTCATTTGACTAGTTATGTCTATAATCATGTCTTTCGCACGTTATTTGTGCTCAGTGCATGTCAGTGACATGTAAAAGTGGCACAACATAAATAATTGTAAACTTTGATGTTTCCTCGGAGTATCGTAAGTCATTTTAAGTCCAGGCCTATATCTACCACTAGCTTTTACCACGGCTAAATAATATTGTTAATATCTATGAAACGTCTGCCGTTTCATGACTGGAAGATTCAAGTGGGTGGCAGTATTCTTAGTTTTATTTCGTGATTCATTTTCTCCGCAGTCTGCAGCAGCAGTGATGCGTATAGCAGGTAGTTTGAATCCAAGCGATGATGACGACGTTACTTTCTTATCCAATTCCGCAATGGCGTTGTCGTGAAGTGAGTAAGTTTGTAGGTATGGTTTTTCGAAAGTAAATCTTTCTGGTACATTTACATTTAATGTTTCTGGAGCACTCACTGTCCTCCTTGCCTTCTCTCTCTTAGGGACCATTATTGTTGGTGTTTCACATGATCTGGAGTACCTCAGTTTCGACGAAAAGCCATAGATATTCAGACCGTTTCTTCCATCCCCTACATTGTTGCGCTCATGCGAATAAAACGTTCCGGATTTTTTTGAGTTTAGACCTCGAGATGTGTTTATTAGTTCATCAGGTTTCGGTCGACGTTGCTGGGATAGCTCCAATGTATTTAGATCAACCGGTACAGCCAGAGGTGAACGGCGACAGAGCTTGTCTCGTTTCGGTGCTTGATTTCCAATGGCGCCGTTTTGACGTTTCTTCATTCTTGATTTTTTCCTTTAAATTCCAAATTTGCCAAGTTGTTTGTCTTTCAGAGCCGTTAAAAACATTGAGTAAATGTTTATTTTGATGTTACTTCCATCCTAAACATGATTGGCCGTTACGTTTTTATCCGCTAAATTATTTTCCGGGGCTCCGTCACTTCAAGAATAATTCTACCAAAAACGTTTCGATTGAAGCTCTCTCTCTTATAGAGAATACAAAGCTATCTACGCGCATCATCTGTATAATTCGTAACATAATTATAAACATGTTATTTGTTTTCTTTAAAATCTTATTTATTATTAAAGACTATCCATATATACATCATTAACATCATTAATTTCTTCCATGTACCAGTATAGGATATAAGTAGTCTTGGTTTATATATAGTAACTAATAACCGGGATATCGATTTGTTTAAAGCATAGAGGTATAGTAACTTGAAAGAAATATAAAAAGAATTAGCGTGAACGTCAAAACATGTAGAGAATAAAATCAACAATGAAATAAAGTTTAACAATCACCTATAACTGGCTAACATTTTTATTTACGTGATGTGTAAATATACATTTTTATAGTCACTCATGGAGAAACTCAACTGCACCATATGTCCGACCCGGGCATTTCTTGCATGTTTAGTTTATATGTTTGGATATGCATTAATCGCATAACCTGTTATTGGCGCTTAAATCGACGAGATCTATATATACTTCCTTTTTTGCATTAGTTTGAAATGACAAAATTATATGTCAATGACAAAAGTTTAAGTTTAGAATCCTTTCGCTCTTCCTTTC
>OZ035997.1:27849066-27944066 GCA_964035015.1 Corallium rubrum
AAACCTGAACTTAATATTCAAGTCCATCATTTGAACACGATTTTTAGTTTATAATTCACAGTCTATTATCTTTTCGCTTTTTTTTTTTATTTTCATTTGTAAGATTATTTGTCACACTGTAATTAGCATCTCTATATACCTTGTTTGTGAATATTGTCTGGATTTATCAACTCTGTAATTAGCATCTCTATACCTGGCGTAACACCTAGCAAATCCATTAGATGAGTCATACCTCTGTATTTTTAATTAGCCTTAGTTAACATATAAATATCACTTGTAAATATTCTATAATCACTCGTACTGAAGATGGCATAAGCTTTGCCGAAACATGTATACCATTAAAAATTTTGTCGTTTATTTGAAGTTTATATATATATATATATATATATATATATATATATATATATATATATATATATATATAAGATGAAAAACACACAAGTTACTTCATAAAGAACTTTATTTCACTACAAATTTGTTTCGTATGGCAAGCGTACTGCTTGCCACACTCGTCAGGTGAAAGAGTGTGGCAAGCAGTACGCTTGCCATACGAAACAAATTTGTAGTGAAATAAAGTTCTTTATGAAGTAACTTGTGTGTTTTTCATCTTATGTTATGCTCTGCTTACGCATTGAGCACTCTATCCGTACGATTTTATACTCGATATTTTTTATCGCAACACTTTGTTATATATATATATATATATATATATATATATATATGTAATGTTTACAACACGAGCGGCCGTGTTGTATTGAATTATACAATCACGAGCCGAAGGCGAGTGATTGTATATTCAATACAACAAGGACGCGAGTGTTGTAAACAACTTGTGAAATGAATAAATAGTAAAAATCCCTTTGGGATAATCATATTGAGATGCTAATTAGTTACAAGCACTAGTGGTTTGTATGGGGTTTACAGGGGTATACATGTGACGTAATTTCTGAAATTGGATTGGCTGCAAAACTCATGAATTATTAATGAATTTCACAAATATATATATATATTCATCTCTTTTATTAATTACTCCAGTTGTGACATTGCATGTTAAAACACACTCTTCACTCCTGCATGGAATAAGTGGCAATTTTAATCAAGTTTCAAGGTTTACATTTTTATTTCTTCACAGTAATAAGACGCACAAAGGACGCGCTTTACACAAGACGCGAAACATTTGTATAACAAAAAGTTAAAAACACCGGATAAATGGGTCAGTTCGCGTCTTAAGCCGGTTTTCCACTAGGCGATTTTTTCGCGTGAAGCGACTTTCTTTTGTTCGAATTCAATAGATTTCTGATTAGTTCCAGCTCAGAGCTCACGAGACAAAAGAAAAAGTCGCTTCGCGCGAAAAAAGTCGCCTAGTGGAAAACCGGCTTTATGTAAGCCACGTCTTATCGGCTTTTGTATAAACGGCCCTATTCTGTAAACGATAACAAGCAAATTTGAGAAGAAAAGGTATATTTCATGTATCAATGACCGTTTCCTTTTGGTTGCAAAATAAACAAGAGAATAAATATCCGCGGCTGATTTAATAGATTAAGATCCGCTTCAAACACCCAATTCATCATATTGTTAGCTCTATAATTCAAATTACCCTGGTCCCAAAGGTTCTACACCGCCCGCTCCCCCGAAATGCTGAAAGCGGCGAGAACCTCTGGTCGAATACGCGGTTTCTTTGATAGTTCCGAGCCAATGAAGTTGCGAGGGTCAAATCTTGATCCCATTTTCGGATTGGCTCAGAAATCTGTGAGGGGGGGGGGGGGGGATCTGTTAGGCAAGTGCTTTATTGGTTGGGCGCAATGGTCATCTTATTGTGTTCATGATGGAGGAAGACAATTGGGTTGAAGAAAGGAAATTCTATGGACACGTGACGACGAAGGACTGCACTGATTGAACCCGAACATTGCTGTTGGATGACTGCTTCGTTATACAGAAAATACAATACGTTCAGTGACCGTGAAATTAGACAAATTGAACAAAACCATATAACAATGACTTTTGCCGAGTTTCCAAACCATTTCCCACCACTAACTAGGTTGCAACATGAAAGTGAGATTAATAGTGGTGACGTCTTCGACGATGCGGGAGGAGCGAGCGGTGCACTAATCTGCAAAACATTAATTTGACTCATGAAAGGTTCGACGTTTGAAACGGGCATTAGTTGTTGTGCTTTTTTTAGTTTGACTCCACAAACAATTCACTAGAGATAGTGATACTTCGATGATGATTGAAGTGCCTTATTTTGTAAATGTGCTTTATGGAGTAAACAGTATAAAATTAGCGGCATTTATGAATAAAGTTTATGCAACAAAAGACATGTTATTTTTTGCATAAATTATGAACATAAAATGTAGGCCATCGGCCTTTTAATAGCTGTAAAGCGTCTAAAAACACTTTTTGTAGTATACCCCTAGTGACTAAGTGAACAAGGTGAGTTTTAAGGCTAGTTTCCACTCAGGAAAATTTTCCGCAGGACCGGAACGGACAGGAAAGTTTGTGTTAAAGTCATTAGTTCCGACCGAGAGCCCACAAGACAAAGAAAACTTTCCTGTCCGTTCCGGTCCTGCGGAAAATTTTCCTGAGTGGAAACTAGCCTTTAGACCCCGTTTACACTAGAGCAAAAGTATCCGGATTCACATTGTTTTTCATCCTCATGGGAATAAAAAACAGTGTGAATCCGGAAACTTTTGCTCTAGTGTCAACGGGGTCTTAGAAACAAATCGTACGAGAAGTTGAAATATAAGAAGTTCCCACATTTTCATCCTGCAGTTTCGTCAAATAGGGGGGTGGGGGTGGTAAATAATGACGTCACGCATAGTAACCTATTACACAATACTCTCAACTCACGCTCAATGATATTAAGATTGGGAAAAATAGACCTTTTCACAATGCATTATGATCTATCCAGGGTAGCAAGCTCCATTAAAGGGCGATTGCGTAGTGTTCAGACACAATGCGGTAATTTTTTCTTTATAAATTCTTTCGTGGCAACAAAATCTAAATATAATAATTGCCATATTAGTAAAAGCAATAATTCTCGGACGTATAAAGATACATTTGTCCTGGATAGACGGTAATGTTTGCGAATTCAAGTTGGCACCGCTATTGGTGAAAGGGTCTATTGACGAAGCGCCTCGGAGAAGTGGAAGGAGAGGTTAGTCGGGACGCACGAATCTCCAGCACCAGGCTCGTTCCACCCCTCCTCGGGGCTGATTAAAACTGAGCGGAATTAAGGAGTGTCTGCCTGTTTTTATAGTCCTCGGACAGGGAGCAGTCTCATAAATATTCACAATTTCTATTTCTAAGCGGTCTATTACATCACTAATGGTCAAGATATAGTAATGGTTTGGTAAATTTCCCGTGCGAGAAATGGATTGTTTAGAATTGGTATGATTGAGAGTTGGATGTTAATTATAGAAATTGATGTCAGTGTTTTGTGGATATTGGGCGGCAAACAGGGAAACGAAGGAAGGGGTAGTGCGCAGATCAATTTTCTCCAATCTTAATATCAATGAGTGTGAGTTGAGAGTGTTGTGTAATAGGGTACTATTCACAATACTCGATAATGAAATGCGAAGTGATATAATCAGAGTATACGTTTACACATGCCTATCCGTGGCTCGACGGTTAATGGGAGTACCAAATAGGGCGGTTTAGCCTGTTCAACCTTGCGCCAGTCGGCAAGCGGTCCAATATGGTTTTCTGCACAAAAACAAAAAATAATTTGCAGGAAAAAATTATTTCGAAAATGTTACGATGGTGGACGATCAGAGTGGTAAGACTTACCTTTGAAGCTACCCCCAAAATGGGCAAAAATAGTCAAAAACAGATACCTTGTTCGTAATCCAGTTTAAAACACTCGCTTGTTGTGGGGATGGGTGACTTCCAGCCATCGCTTGCCATTAATCGCAATGATTATGCAGTTCACCAGCGTGAAAACGATTGGGGTCCTGAAATCGTAAGTCAGACAGATTGGCCCATTGCTCGCCTTCGATAACTTTGGTAATCGTGTCGGTGGGAAGATCCGAGACTGCAGGCATCTGTTGGGTTCCCCAGGCAATCAACCCATTGCATGAGTGCATGAGTGCCCCCCCCCCCCCCCCCCCAGTCCATCATCGGAGCATCAAACGTCGGTGCTGTGTTCCACACACATTAAAAGTAGGATCACCACGACAAATCTGAATGGAAACAAAGCACATTGTGTGCATGATAGGGATGTATGCAGGGGTTAACACTTGACATAGAATGATAAGAAAACAACCCAAATGTTTTGTACATAATCTCATGCATGGGGAACCCTGTTAACCAGCGAGGTGACAGTCATGACCCAGCAATTGCCAGGGGAGTGTGTTTAGGGGAGAGATATTTTTATTTAAAGTCGGAATTTCTTCAGTTGATAAACTGCTTTACAAGAAAGCCAAACTAAACTTACAAAAGTTAAAAATTAATTAGAAGTATGATGTGAGGCCTCTTTTGAACTCCTTGATGTTTTCACTGCATTTTCCATTTTCCGGCAAGTTGTTCCAAATTTTACATCCAGAATATGCAAAACTTTTTTTTTAAGAATTCAGTACGTGCTTGAGGTAAAACAAGACACAACTTTCTGTTTCGCAGGGAATATGTATCATTAATGGTAAACATTTTAAAATGGTCTCGTAGATAGGGAGGGGCCATGTTGTTTAACACTTTATACATCATTATTAACTTGTGCATATCTCGTGTTTCTGTAAGATTTTTCCATTTTAATTGTCTTATTTCATTAGATCTGACTTCATAACCTTGACAAGTAATCACTCTTGCCCCAGACTGCAAAAGCTGCAAAACCGTGCGCTGTTGTCAAAGGCATATTGTCCCATACAACATCACAATAATCAAACAATGGTTGAATTAATGACTTGTATATTGTAATTGAAGTTTGCTGAGGAACAAAACGTCTTACTTGTCGAAGACCTGAAATTCCAGCACTTACTTTTTTTGACATATTGTTGATATGATCTAACTGTTAGTATAGTTAGTTATTGATGTTGATATTAATAAACATCCGGTAGAGACGGTGACACGGATCACATTTCAGAGTACGAACAGAGACCGCGAATAAAACATTGATTGTAAAGCAGTAAAGGCTGTATAGCGTAAAGATAGAAATAAAGCATTATAGAAAACCAACACTGGTGGCAGCGGTGGCATTAAAATGATAACGTGGGATATATCAAACGGCTCAATCGAAGCTCACTTGGTCCAGTTAGAAGCTGTCTTTATTACGAAGAAATATAAGGAGGAAGGCGAAAAGGTAGCTTGCGTTCTTCAGTCGTTAACTGGCCGTGCGAAAACAGTTTTGGAAGAACTAACCCCGACGGATAAAGAAACCTACAAGGCCTTAAAAGATGCTCTGATTGACAGATTTGGCTCAACGAAATCGGCTCAACAATACGCCGTTCAACTGTTGGCCTACAAACAAGAACCCGATCAGACTGTGGCTTCCGTTCATTACGAAATTTTGCGTCTGATTTCAAAGGCTTATCCCGAGATCAAAGATCTAGAAACGCGAAAGACATTGGCGACGAGTTTCTTTCGAAAAGCGTTACGTTATGATATTCGCAGCAAAATCGATCTTACAATGGACGACTCGGAGACACTGGACAATCTCCTGAAACGCGCGAAACATTTCGAACAGTCTTGTTCACTCGAAACGTCCAACGCCAACACTGTCATCAACGCTGTTTCGTTAACCAACCCCACAGAAAATCCTGGAGCGACAACTGCAGACGAAGATAAAAGCGACGATCGGTTGTCAACATTAGAAACACAAATGGAAAAGCTCAGTTGCGGTTATGAAAATGTCCCAAGGTCAAAGCTTGCCTCGCCGTCGGTCAAGTGCCCCCCCACGTTGCTTTAACTGTCATCAAATTGGGCATTTTGCCCGAAACTGCCATCGCAAGAATTTTGATCAAACCAGTGGTCGTGGAGACGCCGTAAATTGCTTTCGTTGTGGAAAATTTGGCCATAGAGCGAACGCCTGTACTACCGTTTTACCCCCGAACCAGGGAAACTAAGAATTGCTGGACGAGCTAGTCAGACTTGTCCAGCAAGAACGACTCATCTGACACATCAAAACAAATCGACGTTACCTAATTGGATATCTATTAACCGTTTTACATGTTTACAAGATGAACTCAGTAATCAGACAACCGACGACAACATCGACACAGAGAACACTTAGACGTTTACCGACTCCGCCGAGTCCGACGAAGAATCCGAGAACTAAATCGACGCAAAAAGTATTTTAATATCCCCTGCCTCTCAAGTTTCGCATACGAACAATCGTTTAGAAATGCGCGGTACGGTTGGCAATGTACCGTGCAATTGGATCATTGACACTGGTGCACAGTGCACTGTTATTGTTCGCTCACTAGCCAATCAAGCCAAAGGTGACCGAATTCAACCGATGTTTCAACCCCACACGGCCGATGGCTCACGTTTAGGAGTCTCTCAAGATTTGCTGGCAACGATTCAAGTAGGTACACAAACTTTACGAAACGTTCGAATTACCGTGGTCGAGAATCTCGCGTATCCTGCTATTCTTGGAATGGATTGCTTACAACAACTTGGATTGAGCCTTAATCTTGGCAACGACTGTGTAGTAGAGCCAAATCTTGCCCCGGCTCAACAACCCCAATTACCTAGGCGAACCAGTTCAGACCAACATTGCCCACCCGGATCTCAATCCCATCCGTTCATTGGTCTCATTTATAACTCCACCACAGTAACCATTCCCGCTGGTTCTCGATACGTTTTAGAGGCTACAGTGCCAACTGCCCAAAAAGGAACTACAGGGTATATTGAATCAAGTCTAGTTGGTTGTGAACGACAAGAAATTGGCTGTGGTAAAACAGTGGATACCGTTCGAGAGGGGCAGAAGATATTTGTCCAAGTTGCAAATCCTGATCCTCGTCAATCAGTTACTCTAGTGAAAGGAACTACCATTGGAGAGTTCCATGCTGACATAACACATATATCTGAATATTCTCCTTCGGTTGCACCAATTGTCCACTCGAGCTCCAATGTCAGCTCCCGACCTCAGACAGTTGACCAGATGGCTAGAAAAATGGCAAACGAATCGGACCTAAAACCCAGTGAGAAACACCGCCTGTACAAACTGATTCACAAGAATAGTGATGTGTTTTCTGTCAATGGCGAGCTTGGCCGTACTACCGTACTTCAGCACCACATTCCAACTGGAGACAACCCACCTGTAGCACTGCCTCCACGCCGCATTCCCTTCCACCGATTAAAAGAAGTTGACAATTTCATAACAGATGGCCTTGAGAATGATCTGATCCAACCGAGTACCAGTCCCTGGGCCTCCCCGCTGGTGTTAGTTCGGAAACCGGATGGCTCAACACGTTTCTGTGTGGATTATCGTAAACTCAATGAATCTACTGCGAATGTCAGCTGGCCACTTCCCCGTGTGGATGACGCCCTGAGTGTCTTAAACGGAGCCAAGTATTTCACAACACTCGACCTCGCAAAGGGATACTATCAAGTGCCCGTAGCACCTGCTGACCAACCGAAGACCGCTTTTACAAGTCACCGAGGACTCTACGAATTCAAAGCTATGCCGTTTGGTCTCAAAGGGGCGCCTGCTACTTTCCAACGCCTTATGATGTCCCTCCTTCGTGAAGAAAATTGGGAAGAGCTGCTGATTTATCTCGACGATGTTCTCATATTTTCTAGGAGTTTTGAGGAACACATGATTCTCTTAGATAAAGTGTTTGCCAAGTTCAGAATTGCCAATCTCAAGCTGCAGCCTACGAAATCTTCTTTTGCCCGATCAGAAGTGAAGTACATCGGACACGTGGTGAGCTGCTCTGGGGTAGCACCTGATGACGAGAAGATACGTGCAGTGAGAGATTTCCCGTGCCCAAAATCAGTCGCTGAAATCCGGCGTTTCGTTGGTATGGCTTCGTGGTTTCGACGGTTTATTAAAGACTTTTCCACAATTGCAAAACCTCTCACCACTCTTACTGAAAAGAACCGTCCCTTCCTTTGGGATAACACTTGTCAACAAGCTTTTGAGACCCTGAAGACAGCTCTATCTTCTGCTCCAGTCTTAGCTCATCCCGATTTCAGTAAGGAATTTGTGGTCGAAACAGACGCCAGCGATGTCGGAGTTGGTGCAGTCCTCCTCCAGGACCAACGGCCTATAGCGTTCGCTTCTCGAGCACTCACCAAGGAACAGAAACACTATTCGGCTACGGACAAAGAGCTAACCGCAGTTGTGTTTGCTTTGGGACAGTTTTCTATGTTTCTGGAAGCTCGACCTTTCACTCTCGTTACTGACCACCGCCCACTGATATACTTGAAGGAACTAAAGAATCCCACAGGCAGAATGGCACGATGGAGAATAGAGGTTGAAAGTTTCAACTTTAAGATCACACATCGCCCAGGAAAACTCATGACGGTAGCAGACGCACTGTCTCGAGCACCTCTTCTCTCGGTTGTCAGTTTAGAAGGCAATTGGTCCCACCAAGACCTGGTCGCTCTGCAGATGGCAGATCCAGAAGTCACAGAAATTCGAACATGGGTTACAACACGCAAGAAACCCACGAAGTGGAACAGAAATGTCCGGCGATTCGTTGGTAAATATGGTCAACAATTGCAGATCC
Source organism: Corallium rubrum (assembly GCA_964035015.1). Lineage (NCBI taxonomy): Eukaryota > Metazoa > Cnidaria > Anthozoa > Scleralcyonacea > Coralliidae > Corallium > Corallium rubrum. The sequence continues at coordinate 27,857,736 of OZ035997.1, forward strand.
ACAACGATCTACTGAAGCGAGTTGAAGGCGACCGACATCAAGTTGTCTTACCAAGATCCGAAGCAACGACGGTACTCGACATGTTACATGATCAATGTGGTCACTTTGGCTCAGAAAAGACGATTGCTGTGATAAAGGAGAAATTTTTGTGGAGAGGTTGGTATCGAGATGTTACCAGTTACTGTCGCAGTTGCCTGAAGTGTCTCCAAAGAAAAAACCCATCTATTCCTGATCGTCCTCCTTCTGGAAATCTCCCGGTACCGGCTAAACCCTTTCAATGGTGGAGCATTGATTTTCAAGGGCCCCTTCCTATTACCAAGCAAGGCAACAAATACCTATGTGTTTTTGTGGATCCGTTTTCTAAATGGATTGAGGCATTTCCAACGCCAGATCAAACAGCAGAAACAACTACTCGGTTGCTCACAGACGAAGTATTCAGTCGGTATGGTGTGGCTGAACATATTCATTGTGACCAAGGCAAGAATTTTGAAGCCCGGCTAACGAAACTCGTGTGTGATCGGCTTGGTATCAAGAAAACACGCTCATCCCCATATAATCCTCGGGGTAACGGTCAGGTCGAACGAATGAATCGCACCCTGGCAGAACGGTTGGCCCTTGCCATTCAGGAAGAAGATCAACGGGATTGGGATGTACTACTTCCAGCAGCTTTAGCCGCTATTCGTTCCACAGAGAATAAAGTTACCCGTTGCTCGCCAGCCTATCTGGTGTTCGGCTATAACCTACGTACCTTAGCTGACGTCATTCAACCGGCCAAGGAAGTGACAACAACATCGCATTCAGACAAACTGCAAGCATGGGAAGAACGAATCGAACGACAAAGAAACGTACATGCCAAAGTTAAGCAGCTAATTGACGAGGAGGGAGAGAAAAGACGACGGAGAGAAGAAACGAAGACAACATTTCAACCCTTTACAACTGGCGATGTAGTATGGATGTACCAGCCAGATAAAAAGTCGGGAACTGCAAAGAAACTGACATCAAGAAGGTGGCGAGGCCCTTACCGGGTGTCGGAGAAGCTAGGACAAACAACGTACAAGGTAATTCCAGTTACAGGAGGAGGGCGCTCAAAGGTTGTCAACCATCGTCTGCTGAAACGTCATTGTGATCGTCCACGACATCTCGATGAACAATCTGATGTGGAGAGTGAAAACGAGGAGAGTGAAAACGAGGACGGTGAAAAAGATCGAGAACAAGCCAGTGATATTGCTTGCAACGACACAGCAGTGTTGCCCGAACTGAGCAGTGATTCGGAAGATGACCATCACGAAGCAAGAGAAACTGAAGGTGCAAGAGAGAGACCACAACGAGTTCGAAATCCAGTTCCCAGACTGACATATTATGATAGAGGGAAACAAGCGGAGGAACGTTCGGTGATGAACGATGATTAAGGACAATTCATCCCAAACGGGGGAGGAGTGTTAGTATAGTTAGTTATTGATGTTGATATTAATAAACATCCGGTAGAGACGGTGACACGGATCACATTTCAGAGTACGAACAGAGACCGCGAATAAAACATTGATTGTAAAGCAGTAAAGGCTGTATAGCGTAAAGATAGAAATAAAGCATTATAGAAAACCAACATAACCATGATAATCTTTCATCTATATATACCCCTAGAGATTTGGTTACCCTAACTCGTTTTATAGGTTTGCTGTCGAGATATAATAGCGGCATATCTCTTACCTTGTCAAGATTATAGTCAGACCCAACAAACATGTACTCTGTTTTAGTTACGCTTAGACTGAGTTTATTTGCTTTTAGCCATTCACTAATATTTCCGAGATCTTTGTTGGCAAGAGCTATTATTTCTCGAATAGATGTTCCAGTAGTGGTTATGTTAGTATCGTCAGCATACATTCGAGTAGTGGAATGTTGCGGACAATGTGGAAGATCATTAATATAAATGAGAAATAATATAATGGTCCAAGAATGGAACCTTGGGGAACTCCACAGTTAAGTGTGCGTTCTTTTGACAGAAGGCCGTTAACACAACATTTTTGTCTGCGATTGTGCAAATACGATTTGAACAAAGATAAAGTATTTGCGTCAACTCCATAACTTTGGAGCTTACAGAGTAATATGTCATGGCTTACAGTGTCAAATGCCTTTGCTAAATCCAAATAAACTACAGAATTAAGAAGTCCCTGATCCATGTTTTTAAGCCAATCAGTTGTTGCACCTCGAAGTGTACTCGTGGTAGAGTGAAATGGCCTAAAGCCTGATTGTTTTTCGTGCAATAAACTATTATTATTGAGATACGTATATAACTGATCGGAGGGGGAGGGAGAGGGAGAGGGAGAGGGAGAGGGAGAGGGAGAGGGAGAGGGAGAGGGAGAGGGAGAGGGAGAGGGAGAGGGAGAGGGAGAGGGAGAGGGAGAGGGAGAGGGAGAGGGAGAGGGAGAGGGAGGGAGAGGGAGAGGGAGAGGGAGAGGGAGAGGGAGAGGGAGAGGGAGAGGGAGAGAGAGGGAGAGAGAGCGAGAGAGAGAGCGAGAGAGAGAGAGCGAGAGAGAGAGAGCGAGAGAGCGAGAGAGCGAGCGAGCGAGCGAGCGAGCGAGCGAGCGAGCGAGCGAGAGAGCGCGCGCGAATATAGTATAGTTTAAGTGGTCTTACCTCAAAATGTTGAGTGTCGCAACTGTCAGTTCACGTGGTGAGTTGCCTGAAGATCGCCCCGCGTGAAACTGACAGTTGCGACACTCAACATTTTGAGGTAAGACCACTTAAACTATACTATATTCGCTCTACCTTTACGGTATTGAGCACTTTCCGACATTCCGTGAACAAAATCACACGTGCTCGTTTGCCCAAACTCGACAATTACAAGCTAAGATATGTATAACCCAACACACCAGAGTCCAAGTGAAATTTGAAAGTTAACATTTTCATCATCACACCGAAACCTTTAGAGTCTGCATGTTCTCACGATCCGCAGACAAGTCAGTATCCCGGGTGAAGAACGTGACCCGCGACAAGAATTGCTCCGGTGCCTATTTTGAAGCTTATAAGTGTTCACATGACATTTTGAGTTGTCCCGTTCATGACTGGGTAACCTTCCTCAAGCCGGGACACTCGGTTAACCGAGGCATCTTTCCCTATGTGAATACATTATCCTGGAGCTACAACACTTTTGACATGCGTTTCCAATATGGCGTCGAAGAGCAAAAAGTAAAAATGGTCTGAAGCCAACTATTGTATTTATACTCGGGAGGATAACGGCCAACAAAACGATTTGCATTCCTTTACGGAGAATATTCGCAACATTCCTTCGTTTTTAAAAGCTTTTAAGATTTGCATCAAATATCCTTATAATTCCCGGCACAAACATAACCGCGGGTTCCCTGGGACCAAGTTTCCCCGGGAGAGTGACTTGTCCCGATTGAAAGAATTCAAACAAAAATAATTCACGCTATTTTGTTCGCCAACTGCGTCCTAGCTTTCGAGCTATGCATGAAACCTTATTTTGACAACAAAGTGTATTATCGAAAGCAGTATATATATATTAGCAGCAGAGTATATTATCTCTAACCAAAAACATTATTACCATTTATTTTTTTATCAAGGCACACCAAATCAAAACTATTTTTATTCAGGTTCTTTTAGGCAAATCGTTTTCTTCAGCATCTGGTGAAAACCCAACTTAAAATGCGACGTTATTCAGATCCCTTTGAATCAGAACCATAAGCTGATTGGACAGTATACAACTTCGGGCTTTGTTGATTATCATTTCTGTAATGTCTGTGTTTTCTGTTGTTAGGTGGTCGATTGAAATTAGGTTTGTTTGGTGAATATCGCATATTGGGTCGTTGAGAAGAAAATACATTGTAATTTGGATACAGTTGACGGTGACCTGCGGCAGAAAACATTTGTCCATAGTTCATGTTGTACATTGCTTGCGCCGACATTGGATGTTGGTGGTACTGGGGCGACTGGTGTGGAGGTATATTCTGTTTGTACCCAGGGCTACCGCTGTTTTCTCTTCGCTCTTCCCCAGGATTCTGTTGGTGTTGGTGTTGGTTCTCGTCTTGTGAAGCAACCTTTTCGAAATGATAAAATCGTTGACGAAATCGTTGATATACGCAGTCATATACATATATACAAATACTCAGAACAATACTATTAGTACAAACATTACATATGGCTGAACTCGTTAGAAATACCAATATGCACCACATGCAGTACATGTAAGTAGTGTTTACAACATGAGCGGCAGTGTTGTATGGAATACAAGGGACCTTAAGCAAGCTAGGACGACGGCGGCAAATAAGTTACTACATTTAAAACAAAACATGGATAAGGACATCGTATATTGTGTGCTTTATGTGTTTTATAAGGTGTTTAAAAGGCAGCCATAGCTTCGACGAGACGTATGATAGATTAACGCCTAAGTAAACTAACAACTTTTGCTGTTCCTTGCCACAACGTCGTCTTGAAAACGTGACAACGCTTCAGTTGATATTAGGGACTTTAAGCAAGCACAACGGCTACGACTACGGCAACGTGTTTGCACAATAGAATTTCATGTCATATACAAAGAGCTTTTGCAAATGACGGTCCCAAGAGTAATTTTCATGCCGTCGCGACTCTGTTGACAACGTAGAAAAATCATTTTTACGTTGTAAAGACAACGGGCGGAACCTGAGTCACTAAAGAAGCCTTGGAAAGGCTTAACCTTACTCTCGCGAATAACAGATTGAACAAGTGTTTTTCTTCAAGAGTTTAAGAACAAAACGATCCTGTGCGATTATGTATCTTGAAATTTGGATGTATAAAAACACCGCCATTTAATACCACTCTGAAACTTTCCACCGTAGCCGTAGTCCGTTGTCTGAAGCTTAAAGTCCCTATTGTATGTGTAACGAGGACGGTGTTGGGATTACTCTTGGGACTGCAAATTATTCATCGCTTTGTTTTGGTTGAAAAATATCGTTGTACTTGGGTCGTCGTCGTGACGTTCACGTTGTGCTTGCTTAAAGGTGGATTTCCATTCAGTGCATTTTATCGCGCGATCGACTTTTTGCGATCGCTTTCTTTTGAATTGTGGGTTGTCAAGCGGAACGCATTTCATTAGCTTTGGTTGAATACACACATTTCAAAAGAAAGCGATCGAGAAAAGTCGATCGCGCGACAAAATGCACTGAATGGAAATCCAGCTTAAGGGTCCCTAATCAGGAGCCGAAGGAATTATTTTATGAAATAAATGAATAATAAATTCCTTTGGGATATTGTAATTTTAGCGGTTGTAACTCATTAGCATTTGTATTGCCCTAATTTGTATGGGGTTTACATGGGTATCCATGTGACGTATTTTTGACATTGGATTGGCTGGAGAATGAGTCTTATTAATGAATTTCACAAGCTGATTCACTGACAGTGCTTCCACTTTGCAAGGAAATTTCCTTCCATGGGCCTGTCACCATGGGGGGAGGGGTCAGATATTATTAGCCTTCTTTGCAAAAGTTCTTTGTTTCTCTTGTTTATCTAAACCCTCCCCCATAGTGACTGGGCTATGCAAATAAAAAGTGGAAGCACTGTTCACTGTATATAGCCGTGCTAATTTAACAAAGCCGTTGACAGTTCTAATCCGTCTTGCCTTTTTGTATCTGCGCAGCAGATATATTGCTATCGTGTTGTGTGTGTGTGTGTGTGTGTGTGTGTGTGTGTGTGTGTGTGTGTGTGTGTGTGTGTGTGTGTGTGTGTGTGTGTATATGTATGTTTGTGGGTTAGCTTTTTTGGGTAACCACTGACCTGTAGTGTGTGCTGTTACTGGTGTAACAATATTTCGTCCGCCATATCACGAAGTCCTTCGAAGCGACAAAGTTTTGGATTAAAATACTACGATTTTCAGGGTTCTATTCTATACGATTTTTTCAAATTCACATATCTTGTATATAATTTAACGTTCTATTTAACTGTACGAAGTTCGTGAATGGTACAAACCTACAGACGATTCGGGAATACTTTAAAATGATTGCGTCTGACCGTACGCCAAGTGATAGCATAATAATGAAATTTGATATTTGCGCTCATCTGTACAGAATTTAACGCTCTCTCTAACCGTACAAGTTTCCCAAATGGCACAAACCTACAGACGATTGATTTACTTTAAATATGACCGCGTTCGACCGTACGCCAAGTAAATAGCGTAATAATGCAATTTGATATTTGCGCTCATGTCAGTTGAAATAGCCTTTTCTCCGTTGTTATTCTATACCATGTTCTCTAATTCACATATGTTGTACAGAATTTAACGCTCTATCTAACCGTGCAAGTTTCCCAAATGGCACACAAACCTACAGACGATTGATTTACTTTAAATATGACCGCGTTTGACCGTAGGCCAAGTAAATAGCGTAAATAATGCAATTTGATATTTGCGTTCATGTCAGTCTCCGTAGCCGTATTATTGGCCATTGGGATATATCTTCCAGCAGTTAGCCGTTAAATTCTATATTTCCGACAGACTTTTGCACACAAAAACATTTCGGAGACAGGGGATATTGCTGATAAACTGGTTAAGTATTTTTAACGTGACTTATAGTAAACTTGTGAGGGTGATCTACCACAGTTTTTGTGAGTCATGATGAGTCATGACAAAAAAATTATTAAGGTCAGAGAACGTGTACTTTCTCTTTAATTATCTTATAAGATCTCGCTAAAATCTTATAAGATCTACGTGTAAAAATCTTAAGATTTTTCTTAAGATCTTACAAGATTTTCCAAGATCACACAAGATCTTGACATGATTCTCACAGTGGTGGGTTTGCGCAGATACATGTACGCATAGCGGACCTTTTGTTTAAAGCATATTATGAGTTTGCAAGAATATTTTTCGCAGTTTGTTTCAACACAAATACTATCGACAAAAAATCGATTTCTTTTGAGGACATAGACAAACAGCCAAAATTCTGAAACCTGCATAAACCCTCACTAATAGACCACACATTTCTCACTAAAACGATAAAACTATCTTTGAAGTAGCGTCTCTGGCTTGTCTAAATACCAGGACGATTGTTTAATTGACCCTAAGGGGACGTTTATATGGACTAAAAGTTGGCTTGGGTAAGAGGGACACCCTCCCCCCGAGACAACTTTGTCATGTGTGTACATGAGGATATGACTTCTGAACTGGTTTAAGCCTGGAGGACTGGGAACTTTATCTCACCCCCTAGGGAAACGCTACCTCGCAAAGAGGGTGACCCTACCCCCAGGTGACCCTACTACCCGAGACAAGTATGAAATTGCTGTCGAAACTAAGTAAAATGAACACACCTGGCTCCGCCAGGGTAGCTCGGGGGTAGGGTGACCCTTCTACCAGGGACAACGTTTGTCCATGTAAACGGCCCCTCATGCACCGATCGCGAACCTCAATAAATATATGCATGCTTTGTATTGTGGAATACTGGAGGTGAGTAAAACTCGTGTTCTCACTTATGCATTGTCGTTTTAAAAATGGATATTTCTTTGTTGTTTTCAACGATTTATGTGTGTATCCAGAAATTTTTTTTATACCTATTAATACCTATGAATCATGATAGCTAATATATGAATCATATATCTATGAATCATATGATAGCATGAAGTTTACACGGACATTGGACATTAATGTACTTGGATTTGACCAGGCAATTGGCACCCCCCCCCCCCTCCCTACTCCCCCCTGTAAATCCATCACTGTTATTACAAATTCCATTTGACCAAAGCACAGTTTACTTTGTTTAAATTTGGTGCCAACGTTTCTATGGTTGTACTACATCCGCTGGCTTTTCGAACAACTGACTTCGTTTAATAAGTGAATAACATTAAGCAGGACTTAATTTTCAAGTATTACGAGTTTGCGCCGTCATTCCTTTCTCGACCTTCATGGTACATAAAAGCGCTAGCCAAGAATTTTACTCACTTCAAGTATCTCATAATGCACCAAATACGCTCAATACGCGAGATTCATATATTCATATATATATATATATATATATATATATATATATATATATATATATATATATATATATATATACAGGGTGTATCAAAAAAAAGGCTACCCTTAGAAAATATAATTAACATTCTTTTCAAATAACCTATTGTATATTGACAGCCCTGTGGTCAGTTGAACCATTTTTAATCGAACTGATATGAATATAATTAACATTTTTATTTCAGTTATGCTCCTTCATACGTTTAGAAGTTATCGTAATTTCCCAGGTGTATACGACCATTTGTTTTTTACGCATCCGTGACTTCAGAGGTGTCCAGGGCTGTCAATATACAATAGGTTATTTGAAAAGAATGTTAATTATATTTTCTAAGGGTAGCCTTTTTTTTGATACACCCTGTATATATATATATATATATATATATATATATATATATATATATATATATATATATATATATATATGTATATGTATATTAGACTTTAAACCATTAGATAGATAAAACTTTCATCAATATACTACAATACTAAAAAACTAAAAAACAGAGAACTAAAAATGTCGGTTACTCGAGTTTCACGCTCGGGGCGATCATCAGACTAAAAAGTATAAAATGCTATGGCGGTTTTATATTGGCAGCGTAAAATTTGTTTTCATGCCGGCACTTAGTTAACACTTCGGATCTTTTGTTTAATATGGATTTGTCTGCTTTTAAAATGCAAAGTTTTTCGGCTAGGCATAAATTACATTGCTTTCCTCCACTTTTGTAGGCATTGGCGCGTTTCAAAATTGACCATTTGATTGAGTAAGCGGCGTTTGATTCTTTTAATTCCCAAATGTATTTGGAGAGCGTGGTACTTGAGGTGTATTTTCTATTGTTGAAAGATGACTTGTGATTTCTAAATCTTGTTTTTTGTCTCTGTGCTGTCTGCAGTGCTTTGTGTGGTTATTGTGGCCTTGCAAACAAGGTTCTTTGTCAGGCATGCACCATCGAGCGGGCAATCGGATTTCGATCGACAGTTGCACGTTCTCTCATCAGTTGTTGCTGTTTGTTTGGGCTTAAGAATTTTTGAATTGTGCCGGTTTACTACGCTTTTCATATTCTGCATGCAGCTGTAGCTCACTTTAGTTGTGCCTCGGTTGAATATCTTGTGTAGAGTGTGTTGCCTGGGGAAATGTTTGTCAATTAATCTGAGGAATTGCTTTCCAACATTGGTTTGGACGGACAAGCTAAACGGTGGGTTAAACCATAACGTCTTCCTTGGTCTATTTTTGGTTGTGCGGTTGGTATTAGAATAGGCTAGCTTCTGGGGAAAACCACTTGATTTCAAAGCCTCATTGTAAGTCGGTGCGGCTTTGTCGAACTCATTTTCGTCATACGAGAGGCTGCATATTCTGTTGCTTATGCTTGTGGGAAGTTGCTTCAGGATAGACGGAGGGTGGTTGGATTGTGCGTTTATGTATTGCGGTGGATTGTCAGGTTTCCTGTAGGGGGAGTATTTCTCGGTGAGGAGGTTGAGGGTGATGTCTAAATAGTTCACGATTTTCAGGTTCGACTGGATAGTGATTTTCAACCCGGACTCTTCAAAAATTTCAATGAACTTTTTTCTCATTCTGTCTGCTGTTCTTGGGCCCATGTTTCTGAAGGCAGCAAGGCCGTCGTCTCTGTAAAGGCCGATGTTGTCATGATTGTTAAATGTGCGGGTAAGTTTGTCAAGTAGATATAAGCCGACTAGCTCGCAGACCTCGGCGCCATCAAAGCTTCCCATAGATACGTCAAATAATGAAGTGTTGTTTCTTTTGGTCCACGGGTTTTCCTTGTCGAACAATAGCGACTGTCTTGCATGCATAATTATGTCTCTGTCTTGCTCCGAGATCTTAAGAAACTGGCTGGCGTAGTCAATCGCACTTCTGAGCAATGCTTCAGATATAGATGGATAAAAATCAACGATGTCGAATACCAAGAAAGATAACGACTTCTTGTTGCTTAGACTATTAAACCAATCGATGACTTCATGGGAGTTTTTCCACTGGTTTGCTTTGTTATGGTTTCTCACTTTGGTGTTAATGTTCTCGAGGATCTGTTTACTGACAAGTCCCAAATTGCTTTTGGCAGGATTTATTAGTCTGCAGGTTGGATTGTTGACAAAGTTGTCCTTATGGTCCTTTAACGTAATAAATGCTTGTTGTTTTGGCATCGTTTGTATTCTGTCACTAATGTTGAGGTCTGCGAGCTAGTCGGTTTATATCTACTTGACAAACTTACCCGCACATTTAACAATCATGACAACATCGGCCTTTACAGAGACGACGGCCTTGCTGCCTTCAGAAACATGGGCCCAAGAACAGCAGACAGAATGAGAAAAAAGTTCATTGAAATTTTTGAAGAGTCCGGGTTGAAAATCACTATCCAGTCGAACCTGAACATCGTGAACTATTTATACATCACCCTCAACCTCCTCACCGAGAAATACTCCCCCTACAGGAAGCCTGACAATCCACCGCAATACATAAACGCACAATCCAACCACCCTCCGTCTATCCTGAAGCAACTTCCCACAAGCATAAGCAACAGAATATGCAGCCTCTCGTATGACGAAAATGAGTTCGACAAAGCCGCACCGACTTACAATGAGGCTTTGAAATCAAGTGGTTTTCCCCAGAAGCTAGCCTATTCTAATACCAACCGCACAACCAAAAATAGACCAAGGAAGACGTTATGGTTTAACCCACCGTTTAGCTTGTCTGTCCAAACCAATGTTGGAAAGCAATTCCTCAGATTAATTGAAAAACATTTCCCCAGGCAACACACTCTACACAAGATATTCAACCGAGGCACAACTAAAGTGAGCTACAGCTGCATGCAGAATATGAAAAGCGTAGTAAACCGGCACAATTCAAAAATTCTTAAGCTCAAACAAACAGCAACAACTGATGAGAGAACGTGCAACTGCCGATCGAAATCCGATTGCCCGCTCGATGGTGCATGCCTGACAAAGAACCTCGTCTACAAGGCCACAATAACCACACAAAGCACTGCAGACAGCACAGAGACAAAAACCTACATAGGCATGACGGAGAATGAATTTAAAACAAGATTTAGAAATCACAAGTCATCTTTCAACAATAGAAAATACTCCTCAAGTACCGCGCTCTCCAAATACATTTGGGAATTAAAAGAATCAAACGCCGCTTACTCAATCAAATGGCCAATTTTGAAACGCGCCAATGCCCACAAAAGTGGAGGGAAGCAATGTAATTTATGCCTAGCCGAAAAACTTTGCATTTTAAAAGCAGACAAATCCATATTAAACAAAAGATCCGAAGTGTTAACTAAGTGCCGGCATGAAAACAAATTTTACGCTGCCAATATAAAACCGCCATAGCATTTTATACTTTTTAGTCTGATGATCGCCCCGAGCGTGAAACTCGAGTAACCAACATTTTTAGTTCTCTGTTTTTTAGTTTTTTAGTTTTTTAGTATTGTAGTATATTGATGAAAGTTTTATCTATCTAATGGTTTAAAGTCTAATATATATTAAAGCTCTACGTCTGTATTGAGCACTCTCAACGCCAGTGGTAGCATTACTTTGTTAAAACATATATATATATATATATATATATATATATATATATATATATATATATATATATATATATATATAAACTGAGCCCCAGGCATCGAAATAACGCCTGTCTACCTGTCGTTTTCAGGTAGATTTTACTGCGCCAGGTAGAGACTGCCCCATGCGAGCTGACGTATTTAGTTACCAAACCCTACTCGGTTACACGCTGCAGCGCATGACAAAAGTTTACACGAGGTTGTTGTTCGTAACGTTACATTTTTTGTTGATATTATTATTAAAAATCAAGGAAAATAGCGACTCATCTTTGTTCAGGTTAAAAATGAAAGAGACAGGTAAAAATATATACTACCTGTCATAGGGACAGGTAAACAATTTGGAACATTTCTAACCCTGAGCCCCTGGATGTAAACAACTCCTTGAAGATATCAGAACACATACAATGAAAGGTTACCTGCATTGATGGATATTGGCACATGTTTTGCTGGACCATCATTGGTTGATTTTGATAGGGCTGATGCATTGCTGTGTACATAGCACCAGTAGGTGACATCATCGCTGGATATGCTGGACTAAGAGATGGACCTCCAGGAAAAGGAACATTGACGCCACTGTAGTACAAATAAAGCTGAAACAAATGGATAAAAAGAAAACGCAGAAAATTGATTTAATGTACAAAAGCGTCAACTTCAAAAACACAAATATGGCGATAACATCCCAGGGACGCGGTTCTGTTATCTGCATGTAAATGCGCATGCTCTAAAGTGAATACCTCAAAAAGGTTGAGACTTGTAGATTGGTATTATATATGTTACACCATATCCAAGACATGGGCTGCGTTGTTTACTATGAGAAGTTTGATCTTCACAAAGTCGATATATAAACTACCCTGCGAGTAGAGCCCCTTTTGCATCACCCGCGGCAAAAGGAGGAGGCGGTGTCAAAATCGTGTATTTCGATCGATCAAAATAATAACATACCTGAACACCACGGTTATACAAGTGACGCACAATATCCATGTCTAAAACGCAACAAAACGTTTATTGGTCAACACGTCACGTTTTTAAGCAACAGATAAAAAAGAGCAGCCGATTTTTATCTGATAAAGACGCGAAGTCGTATTTAAAAAAAAACTGACGAGTAGAAATGTTCACTTTAATCGATTAATCGAAAAGTTTATGTAAATCAGAACGATTCTCTCTCACCGATCTACAGATATTAAAGTGTCACTATGATGAAAAAATCGTCAGTCTTTCTTTTGATCTTCTCATAAAGTACATTTAAAATGAGGGTGAATGGCGTTTGTGGTTTGTCAGTATCTCATCTCATTCAAGAGATATTCACGTTTTGGAAATATGCAAATTTATGACTGATGACGTCATTTTCTCCAAACGAGCGAAATGAAAATTGTAAAATAAGGAATATCTCTGGAAATAAACAATAGAACGCGCTGAAACTTTGTATGCTTATAGTATCCAATAAAATACACTTCTCTATGGAACTTTTGTGATTGCCATGTTAAGCGCATGCTCACAGGTTACTCTGAACCTTAAAAAAGGAATTATCATTTTTGCCTCATTGTTTAGAAATAGAAAGATTTAAACGTTTGAATTACAATGCCTACATAAGCCCTAATTTTCACTTCTATTCGCTGGAGTAAACGCTACTTGATTGCTGATAAATAAGCAAATTTAATTTTATCATTGGAGGGGGCCAGGAACTAGCAGTTTCCACGAAAACAACTAAAGTTCCACAGTAAAACGTATTTTATTTAATACGATAAGCATGCAAAATTTTAGCACTTTCTATTGTTTATTTCTAGAGATATTCCTAATTTTACGATTTTCATTTCTCTCGTTTGGAGAAAATGACGTCATCAGCCATATAATTTGCATATTTCCAAAACGTGAATATCTCTTGAACGAGATGAGATATTTACAAACCACCAACGCCGTTCATCCTCACTTTAAATGTACTTTATGACAAGATAAAAAAAAGGCTGACGATTTTTCATCACAGTGACACTTTAATTAAACAAGACGCCTGCTTAGGCGTTCACTCGGGCTACTGATTTCTGCAAATATTGGCATAGGCCTTAATTAGCGGCGCTCGGCACAAATTCTCTATACATGGTCTTATACGGAGTACTTGGTTCCATGAAGCGATTTGGTGTAAACAAGCTTATTTGCCGAAAAATTAAACGATCTTAATACTTTCAGTAGACTAGACAAAACCACAAAACCTATAGTGCTGAATTCGGCAGATTCAAGCGATGGTTCCGATATAGAATCATGTAAATCGTACCAACAGAAACTATTTAAACATGTTTTGAAAACACATTTCCCAAATGAAATACGACACCTTCACGATAGGCGAATTGTAGACGACTATAAACATATCTAAACATATTTTTGCATTATTCGGTGCCTACCAGGCTGGACCAAGCAGAAAGGCGTTTAATACTAGGCAAACATGTATCTGTTCTTTGATATTCTGTGGCTCTTTCTTGTATCTCTACTAGTCCTCAAATCAAGTCACGGCTTCGGCCTTAGATTCTGATGTCAATACGGCATTTTCTCGCGTCTGTAATTATTCTGTCTTCATGGACAAACCTTGTCAGCAATATTACTGATCCACTATTGATGAATTCACCAATACCGCGGAAATCAGCTCAACTCAACTATTAAACACTCGAAATCTTCAAGAAACACACCAACGCCAAGATGTTGTCGAAAAGAAGAACACGCTGTATACTCGCTATGGCCGTCGCGGCCGCAAAGCTTTACCGGAAGTAAAATGTGCAAAAATGCAATTTTGTAACCCGAAAACTAAAAAAACCCCAGAAAAGCCGATACCTTAGACTTACGACCACAGTCGCCCGAGTAATAATAATTTCCTTTAAATTTTTCTAATGTATTAATGATTTTTAAGTAATATATAAAATATGAGCGACAGAGCTGCATTTCCAATCTCATACGCGAATGTTGTATACGACTTATCCAATTCATACACCCAATTATTCAGGTTTATCAACAATTTTAAAATAAAAGCTTTTTTGAAGCTGAGAAAATCGATCGGAAAGTCTATGTAAATCAGAACGAATTTGTATCTGAGTTGCAACACCTGATTAAACATTCGTTTCTTTTGAACTTTCTTCATGAATTATTAATGATTGAACAAGTACTATTTGCAATATGAATATGTTGTATCGGTATATATGAACGATCCTTTATGGTCAGAGGAACCAGAACTTGGAATGCATTGCCAAATTTTTTAAGGCTAAAAACTCTAACTTTTAATTCATTTAAGAAAGCCCTACTTGAACACTACACTACAACACAATCTATAACCAAGACGACCCCCGGACTTGGAAATCAATCTGCCTAAAATGTAACTCGTCGCGTCACCTTGAGAAATCCCTAACTTGTTGTTATTGATTTGCTACTATTCTTTTTCTTTTTCTCCTCACCAGTTAATCTACATATTTATGTAAATATAATCCATTTATTATTTTCTATTTTACAAGGGCCCACAGTAGTTGGCGAAAGCTGTAGTGGTATCCCATAATAAATAAATAAATAAACAAACAACTCGATCCGAAGACAAGAGGTTGTATATCTGATACAACACGAACACGAATATCGTAACTAGCTTGTGATACTACTCATACACGTAAACGTTCGAATTCATCAAACGAAAAGTTTATGTAGACCAGAAGAATTTTGTATCAGCAGTTCTCAAATTCATTAAAAATTCATGAACCGAAAATAAAGGAAATCAGTACCGAGAGGGAGGTTTTGATATCGGAGGAAGAAATTACATAAATTAAGCCAACTTTTGCCTCGATTTTCTCTTAAAATACTGATTTGTTTGAGAAGCTATATCATACCCTCGGAAGAGTGTTTGATCAGGATTCCAAACACCTCGAAATTTGTTCAAAAACCTCGGCTCGCCTTCGCTTTGGTTTTCAACAAAAGTCTCAGTGTTTGGAAATCTTGATGAAACACTCCTCCTCGTGTATCTTTAATCTTTAATCTTTAAACTTATTTTGACACGGTGGCCTTTCAGTTTCCTGATTTTAAAAGGGCCGTGTTTATAAAATACAATAATAAATACAAATGAATTCTAATAACAATTACTAACTAATTACTAACTAATTACTAACTAACTAACTAACTAACTAACTAACTAACTAACTAACTAACTAACTAACTAACTAACTAACTAACAAACAAACAAACTAACTAACTAACTAACTAACTAACTAACTAACTAACTAACTAACTAACTAACTAACTAACTAACTAACTAACTAACTAACTAACTAACTAACTAACTAACTAACTAACTAACTAACTAACTAACTAACTAACTAACTAAGATATACTAAATCTGCTAATATAATAATATACAATAAAAGTAAAATACGTCTTGTAGATGTGTATGAGATAATTACATCATTAAAATTAGCGAGGTTCTTCTCTATTGTTCATTATAGTATTTGTTAATTAATGTTTTGAATGATTGAATTGATAAATCAGAGCTCTCGATAATTTCAATCGGTAGTTTATTCCACGACGTAGCTCCGCGATAGGAGAAGCTGGTTTTTAAGAAGTTTGTTTTTGGTTTTTCTAAATAGAGTTTCCGATCATTGCTTCTTAAATTGTATGTATTATTATGACTAGTAACGAACAAGTTTGATAAATAACTTGGTGTCATATTTTGTAAGGCCTTGAATGTCATTAAATCTTCTCGTTTTTGTAGAATAGTTTTAATTGGTTCCCATTTTAGTTTTTGGTAAATATCATTTGATCTGACTTCATAAGTCGAACCCGTTATCACTCGAGCAGCTCGTTTTTGCAATTTATATAATTTGTCAATATTTGCACAATTGCCATCATTCCCATACGGTCGAGCAATATGTAAAGTGGAGTAGAACAAGTGATTTATACATTTTTAGTAGTGTATCTTCAGGTACAAAATTTTTTGCTCTTCTTAAAAGAGCGATAGCTTTAGAAATTTTTTTGCATTGAATATCACTATGTTCTCTCCACTTTAGCTGTTCGTCAATAGTTACTCCTAAAGTTTTTTTATGTGGTACTCTTTCTATGATTTGGTCACCAATACATATTTTTAGGTTATGCGAGGTTTGATTCAATCGTTGCCTAGATCCAATCAGCATGTGTTCAGTTTTTCCTTTGTTTAGGGTTAATTTGTTAGCAGTTAGCCATTTGTGTACGTTTTCCGAATCTATATTAATCTTATTTTCAATATCTGAGAATGACGATCCCTGGCAAGTTAAATTGGTGTCATCCGCAAACATTGAAGCCTTTGTTTCTTCAAGGCAGTTTGGAAGATCGTTTATGTACAAGAGAAAGAGCAATGGACCTAGGTTTGAACCTTGTGGAACTCCACATGTGACTTCTGCTTGTTTTGATACTGCTTGTTGTAGCTTACACATTTGCTTTTTTAATTAATAAATAAATATAAATTAATAAATAAATATAAAAATATAAATAAATATAAATAAAATAATATAATAATATAATTTAATAATATAATTTAAAATATAAATAAAATAATAATATAATTTAAAATATAAATAAAATAATAAATAAATTAATTAATTAATAATTCATGACTAATTAGCTAATCAAAGAAAAATATTTGATCATGTGCACGAGTTTTGAAACCCGGTGAAGGTCGCGCAAACTGAATTTATAATTAAGAAATCAGATAATAAACGGCGCAAACAAAGGACAGTTTATTAACACATTTCTTAATTTTAACATGTAATCTAATATGCATAATAGACAATTGAGAAGCTATTTCATAAACTCGTGTATCGTGTTTTGCCAGTGGTTGCAACAAACATCACTCGGCCTATTACCTCGTAATTTTCATTGTTCTCTCGTGTTTGTAAAAATTCGAAAACAATAAAAATCACTCGGCTTGCAGCCTCGTGATTTTCATTATTCTCTCATGTTTTACAAACACTCGAGAACAATGAAAATACTCGGTTAACGGCCTCGTGATTTTCATTGTCCTCTCGTGTTTGTAACCCCTGGTAAAACACTCCCACTCGTTTATGAAATATTACTTACAACACCTCATTAAACTTCTTTTGGGTAATTATAATATTACAAGAGGGTTCTATTTGAAAAACAACAGCACTCAAACTTCACAACAACACTATAAGTTACTTTTAAATAATAGGGTCACATAATCCTGAATGCAAAATATAAATTACCTTTTGGCAAATCCTTGCCTTCTGGGTCAAGTGAGAATGTAACGTGACCATTAACTATCTTGCTTTGAATAGTTGTTGCTGTGAGTAGATGATGGTGAGCATCTGGGTGAACTCTTGGTTGTACAACACGGTCTGACTGATGATCATCATTATGTTGCTCTTTATGCTCTTGATTATGTTGTTCAATATGTTGTTTATTATGCGGTTCATCGTGATCATCATCGTGATTATCATCATCGTGATTATCATCATCGTGATTATCATCATCGTGATCATTATGCTGATTATCGTCATGATTGTTTTCGAACGGAATCTCGTTTGTTGCCACCTCATGGTTAATCAAGTTGAAAGCACCAGGGCTACCAGCATCCTACGCAAAAAATATTTTCCCGTCCAATAAATTTTCTTATTACGTAAACACAAGATTTCTATAACTTTCATGTAGTTAAATGGAATTTAAGTAAGTTAACAACTAAGAGCGATCAGTAAAGCGGGACAGCGGTCTCTAGCGGATCAGGCAGGCACAAGTGGTCGTCAGTTGGACGTGGTGAGTATTGCTCAACGTAGCGTGGCGGAAAGTACGGTTCATCGAAGCGTGAAAGTTGTTGCTGTGTATCTTCCCCCCTCCCTCCCTAAAACCAAAATTCATTTATTTTTTCTTCTTTTGACTCTATACTTTCCATTTACCTAGTCAGTGTGACGGGTGCCTGGAGTCTGGTGTGGGGGCTCATGGCTGGGTTGCGGGGTTTTTCCAGTCATGAGAGCGGTATTCTATCTGGGGGCTGGCTGCGGAAGTGGAAAGCCCCTGGATGATCCAGGCACCCAACCTGCACAAGCGATGCAGTTGTTAATGGCAATCTTAACCCTTTAACAGGCAAGTTTCTGCAGGAGGTACCCACTTGACAAGTAAAATGGTCTGGCGTTAGCCAGTAAATATATATAAGTAGGGACAAAAATGTCCGATTGCCTGTTAAAGGGTTGTCGATTCATGTCTTGCTAACCAACCCTAACTCCTTTAGCGAGACATGAATCAACAACCAGAACCTGGGTGTGTGCGATAGCCGTTGGCTTGATCGTTACATGAACTGATGTCTTACCGTTACTCCAGTAGCTCTTTCCTGTTCTTCTTCTTCTTCCTGTTCTTCTTCCTCTTCTTCCTCTTCCTTTTCTTCTTCTTCTTCTGGGTTTTCGTAATCTGCATAAAATCCGGAATAACAAGACGTCATGAGTGCATTGTCTAGCATAGTTAATTACTTCTGGTTGATTATATTTATTGTAATATGCGAATGTAATACAAATAAGAATTTCTGGAAAACTGTGGACTGTCTAACAATTTTTAATGCTTAAAGAAGTAACACTATAGGGTTGTGCAAAGAACTAGAATGAATGAAGCAGATATCTACACTAGAAAACGTTTGAGGGAAAATAATTTACTTTTTCATAGCTTTTTCCTATATATTGTGTTGGCCATATGTATTAAGGTGGTTCAATACATAGATCTGAGCTTCATTGCATAGTTTCCAGTGTTAGTTTTCATAATTAAATGTTTTTACTCGCAGAGTTTACATAAAGAGAGAAATATATCTCGAATATGCAAACGCTACAAGTAATATAGATATTTTCAGCAACCACCACCACCACCACCACCACCACCACCACCACCACCACCACCACCACCACCACCACCACCACCACCACCACCACCACCACCACCACCACCACCACCACCACCACCACCACCACCACCACCACCACCACCACCACCACCACCACCACCACCACCACCACCACCACCACCACCACCACCACCACCACCACCACCACCACCACCACCACCACCACCACCACCACCACCACCACCACCACCACCACCACCACCACCACCACCACCACCACCACCACCACCACCACCACCACCACCACCACCACCACCACCACCACCACCACCACCACCACCACCAACCACCAGAACTATGAAAAACGAAGATGTGCTCAGACCTACATTGCAAAACATTTCATGGGAAATTAAAAAAACAACTTATTTCTCATTATTTCTCGAACTGCTTCAATAGTACAGTGTGTCGTAAAAGTGGTGAGATACAGGGCATGTTTAAACAGAACACAACCTACCTGTGTTGGTAATAGACGAAGAAAGTGGTTCCTCTTTCTCTTCAACTTCTACTCTGTCACTGTTCTTAATCACTTCAATATTTTGATTCGTTTCGTTATATAAAGCGTCATGAACTTCACCATTAGACTGACTGTGATCAAAAGTTCCTTGAGCACTGGTTTCAAGAATTGAGTCCTTCTCTTCAACACCATTCATCGTGTTCGCAGGTGCAATCGGATCTGGGCTTGAATCTAGATTTTCAACATTTGTGCTTTCATAATCCTCCGTTAGCTTACTTGCAAATGTAAACGATGTATACTGCAGTTCCAGATCACTGTTCATGTTTTGCCAGTAAACATGCTTTTCCTCTTGGTCATTCGATGGCTTTATGTCCTCTCCGACGCTATTCTCTTGATTTTCTGGCGTATTTTCTTCTATTGTTAACTTATCATTGTCATGGGAACCTGTACTTTCGACTGAACTTGTTGACATTTTAGGCAATGGTTGGTTAAATGTTGCTTCTTCGTCTGGTGAAGGTGCAGTAAGTAGCTTACTCCAAAAGGTCGCTGGATTTGAGTCTTTACCTTCATCCACTTTCTGTTTTTCCTATTCAAAAACAAAACATTCTTTACACAATAGAAAGATCTTGGGGAACATCTCCCACATATGACTTTAATTCAAAGTGTCACCTACAGAAAAATGGGAAATCAGTCAGACGGTTTAACTTCGACTCTTAGCTTGATTTTATTGATCATTTGCTTTCAAGGCGTGTCACAAGGCAGACAGACACCAAACGTTTTCTTCCATACAGTCAGAACATATTACATTTCTATATTACATCTTATAATATGATCAAGTCGGTTTTCTTTGATGTACCGCAGTGTATATACAGGTTATAAACCTCCCAACCTTATATAAACCTCGCAATAACAATAGAGCCTCATTACAAGCTCTTTTCCTACTGAATTCTTTGGAAACCTCCTTGATCATCTTATAAAAAACTTAAGCACCTCACCCTTACAATTTATTAGCGATATAAATCCCTCGGGCTTCGCCCTCGCGTTTATATACCGCTAATAAACTTCGAGTTAGGTGCTTAACCTACACATAATTTTTTTCTACATGTAGATTTGTTTATATAATTTTTCAAGGGCGGAACAATTTAGGTAATTAACTATTTGAAACGACGACAAATAAAAAAGTATCCTCAAAAAATTGTTTCTTAACTTAAGCAACATTCAACTGCTCAAATTGTTTCCTTAAATGCCCATCAAGTATGAAGAACATGCAGTCATAAATTAAGTTACAACTAAAACTAAATTATAAAATGTTATAAGAACTAACCGTCTCAGGTTGAGTATCATTTCCTGGAAGAGCAGGAAACGCAGGAAAAGTGCTTTCAGACACTTCAAAGAAACCTTGATCCTGGAAAATATAGATTGTTGGAATAAGTAGAAAAATTGACAAATTGCATGCACAGAAATATCTACATTATTTTTACACAAGGTTTTATAAGAAAAGCTGCTTCCTTTTTCACTTTATTTTCTCCAGATTATACTTTGTTCATTCGAATCTAATAATTAATCCTTTCTGATTATCTCTGAAAACATGTTTAATGATAGACCACTGTGATTAAATTTTAAACAAACGAACAAACAAACAAACAAACAAACAAACAAACAAACAAACAAACAAACAAACAAACAGACAGACAGACAGACAGACAGACAGACAGACAGACAGACAGACAGACAGACAGACAGACAGACAGACAGACAGACAGACAGACAGACAGACAGACAGACAGACAGACAGACAGACAGACAGACAGACAGACAGACAGACAGACAGACAGACAGACAGACAGACAGACAGACAGACAGACAGACAGACAGACAGACAGACAGACAGACAGACAGACAGACAGACAGACAGACAGACAGACAGACAGACAGACAGACAGACAGACAGACAGACAGACAGACAGACAGACAGACAGACAGACAGACAGACAGACAGACAGACAGACAAACATTAATTCTTTGAAAGTTTTCATGGTGATAATGTAATATAAATAAGTTTTGTGGAAACGCCGCGTAAAATACACCACGTAAAACATTTTACGTGATGTACGTGATGTTTCCACAAAACGTATTTATAATAGTAACATTCGTCAAAACAATCAAATTTCCAGAAGCTCTTATGTAAAAAATCTTGCTTTCAAACTTATTTGATGGAGCTACAACACCATGTCAACTATCGTTGGTCGTTTATAAATAATTTTCATAAGTATTTGTTTTGCGTAACCTATATTTACTACGAGAATAATGGGCAACCATAAATAACATCTAATATTATATCTCAACTGTAAATTGTCCAGTCAGAGAGCTTGATTTGTACAACGTGACCAGTTAATTTATCGTAGAATTACCCGCCACAGCGGGGTATTCGAGTCGAATACCCCGCTGTGGCGGGGTATTCCAGTAGAATACCCCGCTGTGGCCGGGTATTCGAGTTCGTGTACCACGCGTGAATATCACGCACGAATCACGAAGCTGTCAACAATGGTGGAGTTCGGCGAGACAAGAAAACGTTTCGCCTGAACATTCAGATGTTGACAAGAAGATTGTTAGGTTACAAGAAAATAAGGATTCAGGAAATACAAATGAAGCAACAAACAATGCATCCAGAAGCCTTGAGACGACAACAGAATGGAAACAGACAATGAAAAGCGGACAAAAGTTAAGCTAAGCGAACTTTATTAACATTATTTAAGCTTTTTATGGAAAGGTTAATATGTTTCGATATAATATATCATTTATAGACCTTTCGCTCGGGGAATTCGATGAAATATTACCCCTCGGGCTTCGCCCTCGGGATATATCATACCTCGGGGTAATATTTCATCGAATTCCCCTCGCTCCAGGTCTATAAATGATAATAGTATATTTACTGGCGCCGAGGGAAACAGTGTGTTTTGTGGACCCGAGACTGCCGGTGTTTTGCGAGGCGAAGCCGAGGGCAACAACGGGCAGTCGAGGGGCCACAAACACACTGTTTTCCCGAGGTACCAGTAAATAAGTGTTTTGTTATATATATCAAGTGTCAAATGACAACAAAAATGTTGAGTAAAATCTTCAGACATTGTTTTTAATGAATGAAAATTGGAGAAAACAAAGACAAACTGAACCTGACCATCTACTTCCGGTTTTGATATTTTACCCTAGGGAAAAATAAATGTAATGATACCCGCTGCCATTTTCGGACCGCCACGCGAGGACCGCCCGCCCAATCGGAGAGCTAGAAAAACGGACTTTGATACCTGATATATAACAATAACTAGAACTACATGAATGCAACAACCCCTCGCCCACTTTTATTAAATGGTTTTTTGAAACACTCCCCACCCACCCACCCTGATTAAAAATAAGCACTCCTGATATACAGCCAATATAAAAACAAACAGATTTAAAGCAAATGATAATCCTCGAGATAATTATAGAATTTATGGATAGGATGACTAACTGATTTAATGAAAGTTGAACATATCAAAGCAAAATTTAGATCTTGTTGTACAAAATATATTGTTTTTATAGGAGGATTCAAAAGGGATTATTTTTAGCAAGCACTTAATGGCTTATGGCTTCCCTATGTGGCTTTGTATACATGTTTTGTAAAGGCAGAATTAAAAGTTAACAGCTCAAAATTACATTTATAATAGAGTCTGAGATAAAAACAATTCAGTAGAATCGGATCCCAGAAAGAAGTATTAAACAGACAACGTTTCAGTAGAAAATTTGGACTGATACATGCAAAAAAATCGCCAAAGCCTATGAGTATTTACATGTAATAATACATTTAAGGTTTATATAAAGGTAGTGTTTTACTTTTAAGTTAGCTTTAGTTAAGCTGATTTATGGTTTGGACGAGCAAAGGGAAAGCACGAAAACGTGAAGCTGTATATTGTTTAGGTTATAAGACAACAAGAATCCTACCGTTTATAACTTTAAAATTATTTGACCACTGAGTGACCACAACCAATGCAATTCAGATCGAGTTTTGTTTACCATACAGCGTCTGGTTTCTTCAGGTTCTCTGGTTTCACTTCAAGATATATTAAACCGGCTGTTTGTATCCTTTTCTTCGTTGTTCTCTTTTATTATTTAAGTAGAACAGGCTCCATAAAGCCGAAATACTGACAGATTTATTAGTTTTCTTCGTCGCTAGTCACCGTACCAAACATATATATATACAAATAAACTATTTCACAGATTTCGTCTCCCTCGCTTTTTCTACACGCGTGTAAAATGGACTCCACGCGTGTCGAGATTAGCACCCTCACCGGGCTCCGGGCCTTCGGCCCGTCGCCCGGCTCGGGGATTATTGTGGGACAATGAGTTCGCAGTTCCACAATAATTATTCCGACAACATAAGATGAAGGAACTAGATTTCAGTTTCGAGATATAAAATATAAATACAATCATTCTACGACCTAACAACTTAACCATGAAGCTCAGTCGGTACATAGAGCGTCGGACTATAGTAAACCGAAGGACACCTGTTCGAATCCATGCAGTCGCGGTCGAGTAGAGTTTTCCCTACTCAGGGCGGTTTTCCACTAGGCGACTTTTTCGCGCGAAGCGATTTTCTTTTGTCTTGTAAGCTTTGGACTAGAACTAATTGTAATGTCTTTTAAAAATAATGTTTCAGAAATGAATGTTTTTTAATGTTTTAGAAATGTTTTTGAATTCTAACAATACAAAGTTCGGGTGAAGCCGGTTTTCTACTAGGTGACTTTTTTCACGCGGCTAGCCCCTAATATCATTATCTGTATATTACTAACCAGAGAAATATTTTCGTTGTCCCCTTGGTTTGCTGAATCCTTTCTATCATCTTTAGTTCTTGGATTTCCATTCCGACGACGCCTGTTTTTCTCTCCTCTTTGCCTCCCAGACTGCTCGTCCTATTTGAAAGTTACAAACAGTAAGAAAATAGGAAAAAGTTTTGTTTGAAGTAATCACATGAAAATCGCTCACTTTAATAACTTTTTAACAAAATAGGCGTTGATTTATTAAATATACGAACACATGGGCTTATTGTTAGAACTGCAGAGAATCGGAGAACTGCAGTGTTATCGCTATAACACTTCTGCGAGAATTATTTTTTAGAACAAAGCTCGTTTGTATGATAAATAGCGAGCTAGAGAATAATTATGGCTTAAAAGACGAAAAGAAGACAACAAAAACAATTTTGCCGTTCGCCGGAGCTGTCGAAAGTAAAACTTGAACTCCTTATTTTCGGAGTTTCGGGCGTACGCATACATTCTGAAATCATTGAAAACTTTAAACGCTCAGTTATTCTTAATTATATTGTTACTTCAGCAAAACAGAAGTGACTATTTTGGAAACGGGGGTAGTGCGACAGTACAAACAAAAATACATACCTGTCCTTCTTGTTGATTTCTTTCAAAGTTTTCATTAGTCTATATAATAACATTCCAAACACAATACACCAACTTAAATATAACATCCTTATGTAATATTTAAAACATGAGCAGCAGTGTTTTATAGACCACTTTCATAATGGTCACTGCTTTAAATATTCTTTTATGTGCATCTAAATAAGCCTTCCTAGCCTCGTTATGAAGCAAAGATTCTTTTGAATTGCAGACACATAAACGAGGCTAGAAAGGCTTATTAAGATGCACATAAAAGAATATTCAAATTAGTTACTATTATGAAAGTGGTCTATTATAAGTAATAACATGACTTGAGGGAAATTAGCGATTAAATTTCCCGGGGGCCGCAGGGTTGAGGACTTTTAAAAATCTTCCCGAGGCAAAGGGGAAATTTAATCGCTAATTTCCCGAAAAGTCATGTTATTAGTTTGTAATATTATGATCGCCGAGGAAAATATTGGACAGGAAATTTACATGGTTGATCAGAGAAGTTGCATCTAATTTTCCCGTGCATGTTGATGAGGAAAATATATGCAAGCGAGAAATCTAGAAGAAGACAAAGGATTTCTTTGTCTTCTAATTTTCCCTCATCAACATGCACGGGAAAATTAGAAGACAAAGGAAAATTTCCCTCTTGCATGAGCAATGAGGGAAATAGAGCGTTTTCATCTTACGTCACGGCGGCCATATTGGTGTACCAAAACAATGAAATGGCGGCCACGGTATGGGAATTAACTCTTTCTTATTCAAATATTTCGTATTGTTTCACCACCCAATGGGCCACCGATCACGTGAGTGGGGCACGGGTGGCGCGTGCGGTTAGCGCGCTGCCTCTCACCAAAAAGTTAAGCCCGGTTAGACGGGGTTAGTACTTGGATGGGTGACCGCTTGGGAATGCCCCGTTGTCGGGCTTGGAACTCATGTGAGTAGAGTTGTAGTTGATCTCTCCTGTGCTTCGAGAGTTTTTCGCTGGGTTCTCCGGTTTTCCTCCCTCCATAAAATCAACACCTAACATCTCAGCTGTGATCCGTGGTCTGAACTGTGTCGTATGACGGCTGCCTGGAGCGCCTTTGATATGCCTCGACACGGTCACGTTGATCTGCGTCCTTCGCAATTCAGCCCCTGGCTGCAAGTAAGGATGATTAGCCCCCAGTCCTTTATCCTTATCCTTTATTAAAACGCTCTATACGAGGTTTACATTCCCTCGGAGAACAAAAGAATCCAACGCGATCATGGTATCAGATTTAAAACAAGAGGCGATAGCCGAGTGTTTTAGATCTGATAAAACACGTACTGTTTTAGCTATTTTGAATAGCTTCAAAAACGACCAATTTGGTAGTTCATTGGCGCAGTAATTTTGAAAAATAATGTTGTCTAAGTCGAGAAAATCAAACCTAATGTAAATTAGGACGATTCTTTATCAGATGGACATGGTACTGCTTTCCTTTGTGTTTTCCTCATGAATTATTTTAGTGTTTTTGAAACAGCTTATAATACATAACCATGCATAAATGGCAAATAGTTTAATATACACTACACATTATCATCTTCACATGTATATACAAAGTTAACGATGTT
Source organism: Corallium rubrum (assembly GCA_964035015.1). Lineage (NCBI taxonomy): Eukaryota > Metazoa > Cnidaria > Anthozoa > Scleralcyonacea > Coralliidae > Corallium > Corallium rubrum. The sequence continues at coordinate 27,884,665 of OZ035997.1, forward strand.
CGTTGGGTTGGGTTATCTTGGGTTGGGTTGTGCCTGGGGCCCCCAACTTGAGAGTTCACCCTCAAATATTTTTGACGTAAGAAATCGCAGGGCTCCCAAACCAATATTTTGTCCCGGGCCTCCCAAAACTCATGACAATGCTTTATTTTTTTAAAGAGACTTCAGCTTTATTTATGCAACTAGATCCAATTCCTGAAGGCTATACTTTTTGCAATTGTTTGAATCTTCGTATTTTTGTCTCAAATGTTCCCGCTTGCAATTTTGTTTCATAATTTTCATCAAACACTTAACTTAGCACATCATAGACAGTAATAGATTTTAAGTATGGTTTACTTTTCTACTCCTATTCGACCTCCTAGCTCTCCGTCCAGTTTTCTGATCATCACCTCCACCTAAAGTAAAATGAAAACAAAAATTAGTTCGAAATCAAAATTACCTGACAAAAAGTAAAGAATGTGTAACAATAGAAGAGCTATATAGCAGGAAAATTTGATTTTCAGTTGGAAAACATCTTAAATTCGTGCGATGAGCACTACTGCTAAAGTGTGACTCGGCATAACTCCAGCTTTATAAGATTATTCTCAATGTTCTGACGTTCAAGTAAAAACATGCGGGAATACTGCCAAACGTCGTTTATATACTTCCCAAGTTTCTGGCTCGTTTTCTCATGGCGCAAATCTTAAAGATTTTAACACTTGACAAAATAACACTGAAAAACTGAAAATAGCCATATGATAAGAAATCATTGACCGAGAACGAAGTCCCTACGGGAAAATTTCAGACCAACGTCTTGACAGTACGGATTGAGCCACAGACGAAGTTCGTAGAAAAAAGACTGAGGTCTGAAATTTTCCCGTATAAACCGAGTATAAACGAGGTTAATAAATCATTTATTATATGGATATTTCAAGTTTTTAGATACTTATTGCATCCAAGTTAGTGTGAAAACCTTAGAGATTCACGCCAGCAAAATCAACATCCGGGAGAACGGTTCGAATACGGAAAAAGACGGACCGTGGTTCGAATAGGCATTTTTAATCCGGCGTTGACCAATCAAAACTCAAGATATCAGAAAGCCACATGATCATAAACAATTATTAACCTCGTTTGTCCCGTCTTTAGCAGAAAATATGAGACTTGGGCCACACTTGCTATGGTAGTTTTCCGTATATATGGACAGAGCGAACGGGGTTAACAATCTATTAATATATGCAACACTGTTCGAAATCAGGAAAATTGATAGACCATATAAACTGTCAGGTTCGATCGGATTATACTGAAAACAACTAAATGGAGTTTTCTGTGGCCGGTGGGCGTGGAAAATTAAACTCTCTTACTCAGCTATACGCATGCGCCCAATCAGCTGCGTCTTTCAAAATGCAGTCACTACACGACTATATACTGTTCTCGATCACTTGGTTTAATAAACTCGAGCGGCATAGCAGTGGACCGGATCCCCAAGGGTGCATTTACCTGTATCGCGAACACTAATAGTAGTGTGTGGTAATTATGAATAGAAGGGTTTCCTGTATTTATTATATAGATGCGAGTGTTTTACTAGGAAATATACAGTGTCGTATTTTCCATATCCTCACTAGTGAAGATATCGATGACGTCATTTAGAATTTTACCGCTTTTTGCATTGAATCTATATAATAAAAAGAACATTACACGCTGGCTTGAAGATATGAATTTTATCTTCTCGTGGTAAAAACGATATTTTACTCATTCGCTACGCTCATTCGTAAAGTATTGTTTTCCCCCACACGAAGATAAAATTCATATCTTCGCGCCGCCGTGTAATATCCTCTCTATACTTTATGCTACAACTTACGCGATCCATTCTCTCCAGAGTTATCTTGTTTTCTGTGGTAACCAGACAAATCCCGGTAGCTAGAATCGTTCGGTTTCAGACTAGAGAATGGAACAACTCTCCTAAAGGTAAAAGAAGTAAGAATTACATAAGTTTCTTATGTTACGCATTTGATCCTCGCCTATGCAGGATGTGAACATTTTTCAGAGTAACTTGAAGAAAAAAATAACTTGAAGTATCATTAAACGTTTGATAAGGCCCAGGCTTATATTTATTGAAAAGACCTACACCAAATCACTTCAGGTGGTGGTGGTGGTGGTAGTGGTAGTGGTGGTGGTAGTGGTAGTGGTAGTGGTAGTGGTAGTGGCAGTGGCAGTGGCAGTGGCAGTGGCAGTGGCAGTGGCAGTGGCAGTGGCAGTGGCAGTGGCAGTGGCAGTGGCAGTGGCAGTGGTAGTGGTAGTGGTAGTGGTAGTGGTAGTGGTAGTGGTAGTGGTAGTGGTAGTGGTAGTGGTAGTGGTAGTGGTAGTGGTAGTGGTAGTGGTAGTAGTAGTAGTAGTAGTAGTAGTAGTAGTAGTAGTAGTAGTAGTAGTAGTGGTGGTTAACTCAAAACTCTGTGCTACTTTGGCCACTACGCACACTAACCCAATATATATTTATTTTATTATTTTCTTTTTCAAGAATTTCTTTTTGTTTGATGATTATTATAATTAATACTTGAAAATGGTAAATAAGTAAACTTAACTATGTGTGTCAATAAAGCTATTATCTAGACCCTGCCATGTGAGTACCAGTCAACCTCGTACCCAGAATCTCATTGCCGCTAGCTCCCCCGCTTTTTTCGTAGCGTGGGGATAACAGGCCTGCGTAACCTTGGTAACACGCGTCAGTAGCTTAATTGTTAGAGACGAGTGCCTCATCGGCAATCAGAAAGTTATGAGTTCAATTCCAGTCTGTGCAGATCAAGGATTCAGCAATTTGAAATTAACATTCGAGTAAAACTAGCTCAAAGCGTAACAACAATATATATAATTGTCAGTTGTTTGCTGTACAAGCTGTGTTAGTTAGTAATACTCAGAAAAACTCTGAGCTCTAAGCGGGACTCGAACCCACAACCTTCTGAATGCTAGCCAGACGCTCTAACCATTAGCGTCTGCCTAGCATTCAGAAGGTTGCCGGTTCGAGTCCCGCTTAGAGCTCAGAGTTTTTCTGAGTATTACTAACTAACACAGCTTGTACAGCAAACAACTGACAATTATTACTACTAACATCAAGCTGCAATTTCTGAAACTAACTAACAATATATATATATATATATGTCTAATTCGAGCTAGCTTGAATACATATATATTACATTTAACAAGACTTCCTAAAACAAACAAGTCGTATATGGATTATATGCATTAACAGAAAAACGTGACAACTATTTCAAGTTAAATTAATTGACATCAAAGACTTTTGTGATAATTTTCCAGTCCTATACTTACCTGTCTTTTAACATAGGAATCCAAATCTAAAAAGGAAAGAAAAACACTCAAGACACTGAAAACAGATGAGCAATGGTTTGTATTTAGCTGACCCAGCAACATTGGTCTTCGCACTTCGATCAGTTAGGGCACTAATCAAAATTGTTAGCAAAATTTCCGAATGACCTTCATCGCCAGCGTACGGCTTTCCGACTTCTGCCGGACCTCTTTGTTGGTTGGTCTTATCATAGATAATGGAAGGGGAACTGGATAGGAAACTTACGAAACCGGAAACGATGTTTGCACAACCTGCTATGGTAATTATACGGTTATAAGCGGGCAATGCACCTAACGGGTGGTCCCACATGGCTAAAATCAGACACTGCTGAACTTAAGTGATATTACACTTTTGTCTAATTTCAGCAATAGGTGCATTAGCTGCTTTTAAGTGTGTAATTACCATAGCAAGTTGTGCAAACAACGTTTCCAGTTCTTTAACCTCGTTTGAAGTTTCCTATCCAGTTCCCCTTCCATTATCCCCGAGCCGGGCGTAGGGCCGAAGGCCCGGAGCCCGGTGAGGGTACTAATCTCGACATGCGTGGAGTCCACTTTACACGCGTGTTCAAATGCGAATCAGTTTGAGCGATCTGAATATTTGTATATATATATATATATATATATATATGTATATATATATATATATATATATATATATATATATATATATATATATGTGTGTGTGTGTGTGTGTGTGTGTGTGTGTGTGTGTGTGTGTGTGTGTGTGTGTGTGTGTGTGTGTGTGTGTGTGTGTGTGTGTGTGTGTGGACGGACCACGCGCGGTGAAGATTGTAGGGCACTGGAAACAATATAGTTCTTGACAAAAAGGATTTGAAGTAATATATTCTTGACAAAAAGACTTGAGAAAGGAGTTTTGGGGATACGTACATTCATTTCAAAAGAACAGAAACAAATCAACGTCTTGACTAAAGGAAACCCGTCAAAGCGAACCTCGAAAGAGGGAAAAAGATATAGAAAACCAACGATGATAAAGGCCGAACAGTTTAAGCTACGGTAAAAATATAGAGCAGTCGCTCTCAGTAATCACGAACACTTAGTAGCAAAACTGTTCGAGTTTCCCTGTTTACATCTATGACTGTTAATTTTGTTTTATATTATGACATTTTGTGTCCTTGAAGTCCGTTTTAAACGTATCATATCCATAATTGCATGTTTTTTCTTGCCGATGCCCGTTGTATTTTTTACCTGTGGCTGCCGTCTTATCTTTTAAATAGTTTTCTTTTTGTTTGTAATTTAGCATAAAAAATGGAAAAGGAACATTTTTTTAAAACGTACAAATGCTGTTGAAATATTTATTAAGGCCCATTGGCATTAACATGTATGTGAAAACATTTTCAGCAATTCAGATTTCGAAATGTAAAACTGTTTTTGTTATATTTGTTTAAATAAATTTAAAATATCATAAATGAATACCAGCCAGGCAGTTTGAGTAGTTTTCAAAATGCAAATATTTTTAGATACCGAGCAACGGTCTTTGTAAACATGGAGAGAAATAACTGTACAATATAACCCTAATGTTTTGATAAAATGTTGGCGCCTGCTTTAGTAGTGTGCTGGTAACATCGTGGGCTTGCACGCGAACGAGATCGAGATCAAAACCTGGGAGGCGACATGCAATTTTTTTCATCTCAATATATTTTACGAAATATCATCCTTAAATTTTTCTTTGTTTTTTTGTTGCTTTTTTCTTTAAAAAAATAGAGTTTTTGTTTTTTATTTCAAATATTCTACCAGAATTAAAACTATATTTTCATTCCGACAGGAGTAGCTATTTCCAGGCCTCCAATAAAAAAGAGCGCAAGGGGGGGTTGCTGTAAAAGCGGGCGAGGGGTTATTGCATTTATGTATTTCTAGTCTATGGTCTTATTCCCCCCACTAACTGCTGCCTCTTGCATTACATCTCAAATTGAATTGCCAATCAAACCAAAATCCACAGCTAAGCGTGAAGCCGTTCATTATCTGACGTCAAAACACTGAGAATTGTGTTGAAAAACAGGGCGAGTTTTTGAACAAACTTAATTCAAGTTGTTTTCATATCAAATGATGAACGGCTTTCAAAGTGTATGGACGACCTCTTTTCAAACGAATGAGTAGTTTACAAGAAATTTGAGGTAAACGTTGACGAAATTTTTTTTATAATTAAAGCAATTTATATACGGACCACGTCTCGGCAATTCACCGTGGCAAAAAAGATGGCGACATGTACGTTTTACTATAATCCTTTGTGTCCAGCAAAAACCATATCTCGAAAAAGGACAGAGCGATAAGGACGCTCAAATTGGTAAGAAGAAAGCTGTTATCTATTAAACTCACGTTGACATGTCAAACAATATTTTACTCTTGTCCAAACTCATTTGGGCGATTAGGCTCGCAAAAGATCATGGTAAAATGTACAGCCGCAACCTGTCTTGCTATAATGGATTGATTTTCTTTGTATTATACAATCCTACAGCTGTTCTTGATTCATATAATTTTTTTGGTATTTATTAGCTTAAAACACCCTTCAAAAACTCATTAATAATTCATGAGGAAAACACAAAGGAAATCAGTACCATGTCCGTGGTCTTATATCTGATTGAGAAACTTCCTGATTTACATAAACTTTAGCTTTGATTTTCTCGGCTTAGACAAAGTTATTTTTCAAACTTACTACGCCAATGAACTTACCAAATGGGTCGTTTTTGAAGCTATTTAAAACATTCGAAGTACGTGTTTTATCAGATCTAAAACACTCGCCTATCGCCTCGTGTTTTAAATCTGATAAAACACTGCTGCTCATGTTTTAAATATTACATAACATCACGATTAAATTCCGCGAAAATCCCAATTTTAGACGGTAACGGCTACACAAATATAGAACAAACTACAGAAACGGAAGTGGGAAGGTTTTCCTATTTTGACTGTAATAGCTAATACCCCTCTTTTCTTACAATATACAACACAACATCATACAAAACAATAGCACAAATTACAGTGCAATACAATACAATACAATACAATACAATACAATACAATACAATACAATACAATACAATACAATACAAAACAATACGATGCGATGCGATACCACACCACACCACACCACACCACACCACACCACGCAATACAATACAATACAATACAATACAATACAATACAATACAATACAATACAATACGAGACAAGACAATATGTTAATGCTTTTCATATAGTAACCCTTACTTGTCTACTTGATTAATTTACTCGGAGGCTTTTGGACTAAAACATCGCAAAATAAAGGTTGATGAAGCTGACCCGAAATCTGTGAGAACAAACTGTTTCTGTATAAGAAATACAGATCGTTCTTTGCTTACCTTGCAGGAGTTCTCAAAAACATCGTCGATGATTGCTGTATAAGAGTGATCATCTGAAGGGTGTTTAATCTGTTATTTAAAACAAGATTGTGGAATATATAGATGAAAGCAGTTCTTAAATCACAAACTGCAGTAATTGCCGATACAAAAACTATTAAACCAAAAATATTCGACCACTGCAAAAACAATACAACATAAAACAAACAAGTTTACCTTGCACCGGTCTCCCCTTTTAAATTGGATTGTCGCAGCTACTGTTTGATCTTTTTGCTGTTGTTCTATATAAAAAATAAATTAAATATTGGTTAGCATACTGATTCTGTGATGCATTACTTAAAGAGGAAATTAAATGAAAATTAAATTTGTTTCATTTTCACGAGTAAAAGTGATAAAGAATGACTTTTACAGTTTTTCCATATTTCACTTCGTTCACAAGTTATTTAGAATTGTTTGATATGTAAATGAGATAAATTTTGTTCGATAATGTCGAAGATATACATGATAATTTTCTATATAATTCGCATTTATCTGTACATAACTTTACGTCACAGTTTTACGTGGTTCATACCTTTTTTCATTTCTTCCCAAACTTCTAACTCAATATTTCTATAACCATCAGGATCAACTGATCTCATTATTTCCCAGTGCAATTTAGAACTATTCGGAGAACAAGGTGACGTCACAGGTGATTGGTCCACATAAAATTCAGTGGAACCTTTCTGATTCTTCATGGAAGTTTTCCCTGTTTGTAAATCAGAAGGAAAAGAGAATATAAACTCTTCGAAAAATTAAAAATTTATCTACTATCGTACTTAAAAGCAATAAAATTGTCAGTAACACAAAACCGTCGTGATATATATTGTATACACCATTAGATAAGCAACAATGTGAGCTTATAAAAACGGCCTCTTCCTCTTAACAAGTAAAATTATGGCCTTAGATAGAATAAAACAATTAAAGAAATTGTTTTGGCCAACTCGTGCAAAAATAGCCTAACGACTTGTTAACCTGTGCATAGGCTGTGTGGTGGTTCTCTACATGACAAGTAAAATCATCTGGCGTTAGTTAACAAATAGATGACATTTTTCCGTGCGTGTGTACTGTAATAACGCACAGATGACATCACAGCGTGTAAAGAACAAAAAAGTACGCCACGAAGCGCAGTCGAGTGGCGTGACTGTTGTTCTTTACACGCTGTGACGTCTTCTGTGCGTTATTACAGTACACAGACACGGAAAAATGTAATCTATTTGTTTTATACATCAAATTTTATTATTTTAATAAGAAATGTTTGATATTTTTGAATCGCCGAACTGGCAGGGCTAGCTATTGAAAAGGAGGTAAAATTTTCAATTCAGGTTTAATTACGTCATACGTGATCTACACAAATAAAGCAACCTGATTGGGCGACAGAAGAAATAAGGCTGTCCTGATTGGCTAATTTTTCAGCTTCCCGTTACGTCACGTATAATTTATGTAAATCATGATCATGACAAATCGATTTACAAAATTGAAAGTTTATTCCAACTTCGTGTCTTCGTCGACATCCAGGTAGCCAGGGGCTTATAGCTTATAGTTTTATTCAACAATATAAAATGCGTAAAACCTTGTTTTCTACTCTTCACTTTTGTCCAGCCTTCTTCATCTTCTTCACCATTTTCACTCACATAACCATTGACCAAACTATGCTCAGCAGAATCACTCTCAGTTTGTTTTTCAACTTGTTCAGTTTTATTTACTAATTCTGAAACTGCCAACTTTGGAAACACTTTTCTGTAAAGCACATCAAATACAATTGCTGTGCAAAAAATAAGACAAAAGGAGAATATATATGACAAAATATATGACAAAGGTCAGTCGAGTACAAAAACAATATATCAAAGCAAACCTAAACTGTGGAAAACTATAAAGCAATTTAGTATAATTTCAGAGGTGAATTCAAAGATTGACTCTGAGACGATTGCATCACAAGAAATTGTTCTTTAAAAGTAGTTTTACAAAAGGGACTGGTACTTATTCAAGACTGCACTGACTACTCGTTTCAGTCTCCCCTCGGAATTGTCATTTTGAAGTGTGAGATTTTAAAATTTGTCGATTTATTGAACTGTTGATTTTTTTTTTCAAAATTGAGTCTGTAGTTTTTGAACATAATACTGAACAAATTTATTATTGAGAAGCTGTACACATCAAATATCATAAAAACAAAACTTTGCAAAGGTGAGGAAGTATATTTTCTTTTATTCTTCGTATTTTGTAGTAAGTTTTGGTTAGGTTTTAGTCCTAGTGATGTTTTCGAAAACTTCGTCATGAGTAAAGAACATATTGAACATGAATTAAGTGCATAAAAATCCGTAACACAGAAGTCAAAACACCAGAATAAAAGTCTTTTTAGCATATATTTGAAGGTATGTACAAGTTCAGTTCCAAAGTAGGATGTTGTTTCCTTTTTTTTTTTAAATTATTCACTGGCAAAGACTGGCTTGCTAACATCGTCTGCGAATAGACAGAATCACCACTGTTAAAATGAAAGATAATTGTTTATAAGTTTTTGTTTCAACGTTACTGGTTTTTCATTGACTTCTGAAATTATACTAAAACAATTAGTTACGCAGTCTCGGTAACTATCGCTGCATTTACCATTCTACCTCGCTGCTTCGAGGCGCAGTAAATATTCACCGATAGTAACCTCAACTTCGGCGACTAATTGTTAAATAGAACTAGCAGCTATCAATTACATTATTAAATAAAATTATTATTATCATTTAACAAGAAGATAGATTACTATTTTATGTACAATTAGCTCAAACTTTGTTCTCAAAATGTGAAAGTATTTTTTACACAAAATGAAGTTCAAAGGCTTCCTTTCAATATATATATATATATATATATATATATATATATATATATATATATACATACATACATACATACATACATACATACATACATACATACATACATACATACATACATACATACATACATACATACATACATACATACATACATACATACATACATACATACATACATACATACATACATACATACATACATACATACATACATACATATATATATATATATATATATATATACATACATACATGTATGTATATATATATATATACATACATACATGTATGTATGTATGTATGTATATATATATATATATATATATATATATATATACACACACACATATACAATATATATATATATATATATATATATATATATATGTATGTATGTATGTATGTATGTATATATATATATATATATATACATATACTGTACATACATATATATATATATATATATATATATATATATATATATATATACATATATATAACATATATATATATACATATATATATATATATATATATATATATATATATATACATATACATATACATATACATATACATATACATATACATATACATATACATATACATATACATATACATATACATATATATTCGTTAAGAGTTCTCCGGATTCAATTTACTTTTTCTTGAGCTTTCGACTCGGTGCTTCGAGTCTTCATCAGAAGTGAGAGAAAGATGATAGGTCTAAACGATTACAATCACGAAGACACATGGATGGTCAACACAATAAAACACTAGACCTATCATCTTTCTCTCACTTCTGATGAAGACTCGAAGCACCGAGTCGAAAGCTCAAGAAAAAGTACATTGAATCCGGAGAACTCTTAACGAACACATTATGCCTGGATTACAAATCGTCAAGTCATATATATATATATATATATATATATATATATATATATATATATATATATATATATATACATATACATATATATACATATATATACACATATATTAATAAACACCCATGTGTAAATATGGGTCGTTCTTATGAGAGTTTCATATGCGAACATGAGATTTTCATATATGGAATCGGAACATTTTCACGATGAAATTCTATGAAATTTGATTAAAAAAATTTCATTTCAATATGTTAACTTTATTATTTCATATATGAAAATCTATTTCACATATAAAAAAATGAAAAATCAATACATGAATTACTTTCATTTCATATGTAGAATCAATACGTGAAATATCTTTTCACATATGAAAAAACTTTCAGTGCATATATAAAATGTTTCTTTTCACATACAAAATTCCATGTCCATATGTGAAATGACATATGAAATTTTCATAAGGACAGAAATATCAAGTTGGTATTAATAACATTGTCCAAGTGTTTAATAAATAATTCAAATATTTCAAACTAAGACAGCTGTGCTCTTACATTGACACAAAGCAAGATTCTTCTTATGGGAAAACGGATAAATGCTGTCATAGTGATTCCCATTTGAATAACAAAGCATGATCTAAAAAAAGTATTAAATGCATTTCAAGTAACTTTTGCATACAGTACTTATGGTGTAGAATGCTGACCAAAACAAAACCTTGAAAATACCGTTTTTTTATAATTATTTTCTGTAGCTTTTATTGGAGGAGCACCGATAGCTTGATAAACCAAAAAATCACACCTAAAATAGAGCAAACAAGTTTCAGTTGTAATCCGGAAATGATAAAAGTGAAGTACAAGGGTATACAAGCACTTCAATAAGCAGTTTTTCACAGCCTAATCAAAGATGGTAATAAATAGAATTTGTTAAATGAATAAATCAACACATAACGTTAAGTAGTTTGGCATTGAAGTACCGACACATATTATGTAATTGATACTTCAATATCAAACTACTTATGGTTATGTGTTGATTTATTCTACTTAACAAATTGCATTTAAACATTCAGGGTTCGAACAGGTGAAGAATGGAAAACGTCAAGAGCATTCCAAGGACTTTCAAGGCCGTGGTCAATGAAAATCATTTCCTGTTTCATAGTTATTAGACGTGTGTCAAAAAATGACTGAACTAAATGAAGCATTTCAAAAAAACCTAACCAAATCGGACCTCAAAATACGCATTGCCAATGAACAATGTATAATGTAAAAATACACCTGAATTAATTTTTCAAGTGATTTTCAAAGTGCCATTGCCGTAGAGATAAAGCTGTGCTTTGGTTTGTTTTCTGCATGTAATGTGCACCTATTCTTATCGATTCTGTCCTCACCAGACCTGGCCTGCGCAAAACAAAATTAGCTTTAAATAGCTTCAACCAAATCAAATTACTGAGGCCATTTATGGTGGAAGATGAAAAAAAGTAAAATTTGAGCTCTAGCTTACAAATCAAAGTTTTGTCGTATGGAGGATACTTACTATAGTTGCTATGAAAATCAATATATAAAGACAACAATGTAAATATATTACCGTAACCTGGCCTCATACCCAGGTATTGCGAGAAAATCAGCAAGAACGCGCAAGGGTGCTTGGGAAACATGCGAAGATTTTAACGCAGAAAACAGAACAGAAAGTGAACACATCTCTTGCTTTTTACCTCAAAAACATTATGAACAACGAGTAAATAGTGACAGAGATGACTTGTAATGTTTTTGACCGGAAGTAAAATTTTCTTTCAAGAGCCATTTACTCGAAATTGTTCTTTGCTACACAGGGAAATTTTAAAGAGTTGCAACTTAAAGCGTAGATAATAGAAGGGGAACTGGATATGAAACTTACGAAACCGGAAATGATGTTTGCACAACTTGCTATGGTAATTATACATTTATAAGCAGCTAATAATGTACCTAACTAAAGTTCCACATGCCAGGATCAGCTATTGCTGAAATTAAACAATAGTGTAATATCACTTAAGTTCAGTAGTGCCTGATTTTGGCCATGTGGGACCACCCGTTAGGTGCATTAGCCGCTTATAAGTGTATAATTACCAGTGCAAACATCGTTTCCGGTTTTGTAACACCGTTTTAAGTTTCCTATCCAGTTCCCCTTCCATTATCTATGCTTAAAGGGAATTTGTTCAATTTTCTTCAAATTTTCAAAGATGACAGATAGATAGATCTCACAAAATGATACGTCTACTTCAGGCATTTTTCTGCAAATTTACAGAATGTTGTATAACTTTTCACTAGAATCAAATATCGAAAAACCTCGACATGGGTTTTTCGCGCTTTGTATTCTATTTGTGTTTCCATATTTCTTAAACATTCCTTCAATATACAGAAAATTGAGAAAAATCGTAAAATGTAACTTTCAGGTTTTTATAAATACTGTTTCGATGCCCAAGATACAGTAGAAGTTTCAGTGCAAGAAGTGGAACTTAATAATAAAGTACTTATTGTACTGTTTTATATACTGTAAGTGCAAAGTTATGAAGAAATGTGCATTGGTAGTAACACGTGTAACATACTTGTACATAAGAGAAAGAGCATGGATTTCAACTTGTCCTGCCCATTCCTGCAAAAGAAAATCAAAACATACAGTGAGAAACTATTTACGGAGGAATGGTAGCTCTTAAATATCACTCTTGCATAATATACTACAGGCGAACTTTAATATACCAAGTTTATATGTACATAAACATATAGGATATTATATCACTGTACAGTGTGATTTACTCACTTTCTGACTTCTTAAATTGAATAAATGATGATTGAAAGGCCCCTCCACAAACTAAAAAAAAATAACACAAATAAAACATATTATTTAATGCCATATCATACGTACTACAGTACACGCATACATCAAGACATTGAAATAATGCTTATATGACAAGTACAGTACAGCAAAAAATATAAGAGCAGCCTCGCATGCGACTGGTTCAACATGCACATGCTGCCCTAAAATCGTTTTCCTTGCCTAAATTAACATCTTTCATTGTAGTTTTCTTAATATGCTTCACCTGCTTAATATTGTTATACTTGTGTGTTTAATAAACAATATAGAGCAACAGAGAATTACGAACTGTAAAGTCCCTTACTCAGTCCTAATTTAGCATGAAAAGTAAAAGACAGCTGATATTCGTTATACAAGACGGTCACGCTATAGTCTGCAAACAGGTCCCTCCCCAAGCCCCAGCCAATAAAAGAGAGTCAGTTCGTAAGCTATAGTTACGCCATAACGTTCGCAATACACTGTGCTGTTGAAAATCATATGGTAAGCTGTACAGCATCACAATGTGTCTCTTCTTTTAGGCCTAAGCGATTGACCTGAGAATCCTCACCATCAGAAAGTGGCAAACTCCTGTGAGCCGTGACCTAGTAGTCGTGTCTGCAGATGAACTGATGAAGGTTTCTTCAACGAGTAAATTGATGGTGACCTGTGGCTTTCCTTCCAAAAAAAAAAGAAGCATTCAGTAAGGAGTTTGCCGAAGAATGAACAGTGGTACGATAGGTGCAAGTAAGACGTTTGATAAGATATCCTTTGATAACATACAGTACCAGCACATTGCTTTGAGGATGGTACGGTGTAGTTCAAGTTTTCTTCACACCTAATATAGTATGCTGTACATATCTAATCGTTCATCGATCAACTTCTGTGCTATGCTGTGGTTGCTTGATGGTCCGCGATTGCACGGGCTTCGTGCCACCTGAGAAAGTATTCATTCACGGTCAAAATATATCGGTTGCCTCTGAGTTTTTGGGAGTGGTCCCATTTCTTTTTCTTACTACATCCATAGCAATTCATTGCATGAGTTAGCCAATCATACAAGTACCTAAGCATATGTTTGAGAGCTTGGCAGGATCAGTTTGTTGCGCACATTTCTAACAACTTCTGCAGCAGTCTTCTGTGTCTTGGTTCCACATGTAGCCGGTGTGTCCAAGTAAACAGCTGTGGCACAAGGAGAATGGGTTCTAGTAATTTGTCGAGTCCATTTCCTGCATTGAGCGGTCGAGTCACTTCAACGTCCAGAACTATGTTTAGCAGACGGCAGGATATTGCTCACACATATCAACGTTCATTGTTTTGACCAAGACAAATACTACATGCAGGATTAAGCTCAGAATGACAGACACGCGAACACTCTTTTGGCTTATATCGACAGAAAGTACAAGGGCGGAACAGAGTCAAAGGTGCCGAAAACTTGGAATCATTTAACACCATTATATCACTTTATATCAACCTGAAAATCTCGCGCTAGGTAGAAAATTTGTACCGTTTTAACATATGTAAATTTCATAGAGGTGCTTTATGGTGTTTTTTTTCGTGAAGGCTATGTTTTGCAACTGCCTCTTGCTTTCAAAATGGCTTTCCTAACAAGGTTTACTGCACCTTCTACTATCTATTTACGACACAATGTCACTTCTTTATTTACATTTGAAAATTTTTTGTCAAAATTATTAAAACAAAGTAATTTGACCTTATATGGAATTCAGGATGTTGATTTTAGAGACAATTTCGTTTGGAAAGTTTTTGCAATCGAGGTTGACAAAAGCAAACCGGAAGCGCGGAGTTATTAGTTGGACCTAATCATCATCCGTAACACACCTGCCACAAGGGGGGAAGACGCCCGTTTATCCGCCTACTATATGTCCGCTCTGGTAGCCTCCCAATAAAAACGCGCCTCCACTCTCTCCGACGCTTCTAGTGTTGGCGTGACTCCTGTTCTTATTCCAGTCACTGCTTGACAGATTCCTGATCTTCTTCTTGATAAAGATGCCATTCAGACATGCTTCAACGTATCATCGAGCTTTGTTCCTCTTGAACCCTTACAGCGTTGCACATCGTCAGTCCTCGTGTTGACTCATCTTCAATGTGATTGGTGCTTTCCGCTTCCTCACCAAAGGGGATTCAAGAGAGAGTATGCATTACCATAAGCATCCCCATCGATACTCGATTTAGAAGTTGATTTCTACCAGGTGTTCCAACCAGGAAGCAACATGTCAATCTGTCAACTTGTTATTATTACTATTTTTACTATTTTTATTATTATTATTATTATTATTATTATTATTATTTTTATTATTATTATTATTATTATTATTATTATTATTATTATTATTATTATTATTATATGCATGACAAAATTACTACATTCTGATTGGTTGAGAGGAGTACAATTATTTTATTAATTGTACTGCAGTACAATTAATAAAAAGAGAGAAGGCCCTGGGAACAATGTTGACAATAAAATTCAAAATGGCGGCCAATTCTGCAATGGAAAGTTTTCACATTTCCAACGACTTGTGGTACACTATTAACTACAAATTCCATGTAAATATTTTGAAAAGAGTAGAGAACACCCAGAGTGAAAATGTTTCTTGTCAAGTAATGAAACAAGATGTTTTTAAAGGCATGAGTGAGTACGAATTAGCGTCCGTGTCGTAAGTTTGTCATGCATATAAAAAATGAGTAATCATATGATTTTGCTCGTACAATTAAGGATTTACACTACTCGTGATATTTGAAAATTATGCCAAATTGCATCTCACCTAACGGCTCATGCAATTTTGGCAAAATTTTCAAATAGCTCTTGTAGTGTAAATCCTTAATTGTACTCGCTATCATATGATTACCTATACATATTATTATTATTATTATTATTATTATTATTATTATAATTAATTATTATTGTTATTATTATTATTATTATTATTATTATTATTATTATTATGATGATGATGATGATGATGATGATGATGATGATTGTTATTATTATTACTATAATTACAATGCGGTTTTGTCAGGAACTTCACCGCATATGCGATGATCAGCTCTTTCCCATTTGGAATCTGCAACAACACAACATCATCATTCCAGTGTCGTTTGCATCAGTATCCACGGATCACAATAAAAGGCAGCTCAAGGTCTGAGCATCGTTCAAGTGCACCACATGCTTCTTGACATGAGTCATCCAATCTCTGGAGAGTTCGGTATAAATTATTGTTAGTAGCAGTTCCGATTCTGTTTCGACTTATGAAGTGTCCCAAAATGACATTTTTTCTCCTCCAACATCTTGTGTTTCTTGATATTTAGCTTCATCCTGGCAATCTCGAAGCATTGGAGTACTACCTCTTGTCAACGATGGTGTATCTCAAGATCCTTTCCAAAAATAACAACATCGTCTACTTAAACCAAACAGTCTGTCCCATTTAAATCATGTTAACAACTACGTTCACCTATACTTACCAGTTTGGAAGGTTAGGTGCAAGCTGTTTTGCGAGGGGGAAGCCTGGGACGAGTCGTGGTACTTGGATTCAAGTCAAGATCCGAGCGGGTGAAATCTTGAATTGACACCCCCTCGGACTAACTTGCACCTATCACACCAAAATTTGGTGGAAAAACTTACCATTTGGACCACTGAATAAAGGGTGGGACGGTGGGTGATGATTTTCTCGAGTTCCAAAGCATATGTGCGATTACTTCGCGCACCAATGTACTAATGACGAGTTGCATGCCAAGCCCGTCCTACTAGGCTCCTCCCACTTCCTGCCATCTCGTGATGCAACGCATGGTTTCCTTGTTGTTAACCTTGGTTATGCTATAACCTCATTTAACTTCTTGCTAATCTAATATGTATTTGGGTAAGTAGCAAGTAGTGGTAACTATGGCAACTCTGCTATGGGTCAACCACCAGCACCTGTCACACTGATGGTGTTAGTTGAATGTGTTGATTAAGCAGCTACTCTCGAGCGTAGATGTTTTTAAAGATTAAGGGGAGTGGTTGGGTGGGAGGATAAGCCAAACAGCAATGGACCGCAAAGGAACAGCAAAAACGTAGATGCGACAAAACCAAGCAGAGTGCATCCGGGACAATGCTAAGGAATTACAGTTATGCCCGATTATAGTTATCAATCCCACAGCTGAAGCGCAACGTGGACAAAATTACGGCCTGTCATCGGATTTACAATTGACATGCAGATATCTAACAAGGAGAGAATGCGACGCTACAGTACGTCACGGCAGATTACCTGTCTCACACAAGTCACAACAGAAACGCGACATTTTCCATATTGGCTGCGGCATAATCTATCTACCAAAAAAGACATCACAGCAAGCCACCATGAATATCTACCAAAAAAGACGTCACAGCAAGCCACCCATCTCGCAACAGATACGCAACAACAGCAAATGACCTTCAGGTTGCAGTGTGATCCACAATGCAAAATATGTTATCAGGAACGCAAAAAATGTAACAGCAAATTATTTGCTTCGTAACTAACACGCTAATGCACATAACTCACGAGGTATATATCAACAAGTCGCCAGTCATAATGGCATACACGACAGAATGCTAAAACAAGGGTACATAGACTTGATGCTCCCCTTGAGTAAATTTCATTTAACTCTCATTAAAATGGAATTCATCGCTCGTTGAAATGGTATTCGTCCTTTGTTATTTCATTCAACTTTCTGTAATCGATACAGAATCGTAACGAACCACATTTCTTTTTATACCACTACCACTAAGGCAAACCGCAGAGTTTTTGAACGCTCTTTTACATGAGCTGTTAACAGCGTCGATTTTCTTTCTCACTTCCCCTCTATATGGCAAGGCATTCTTCTCGGTAGAACCCTGATTGATTGTGACTCTCGCATGTTTCATTCCATTTTGCCCAAGTCATACTCTAGCATGGCGCTGCATGTAATACTGTAACTTTTGCTCCTCCATCGTCAAAATATGTTGGGGTTATCTATTGTGAATACAGTGCCATAATTTCCTCCCTGGTTGTCCATTCCCCTTGCATTTCTTCATGAATTCCACAACAGAATAACAACTCGGGAAATGTCGTTTGCAACGTCTCACAATACTCGGCAACACGATAGACTCCATGCTTGTCTGACTGTGCTACTTTTAAATATTCTTTGGGAGTTTTCCTGTTGGTTGAACACACAAACTGGTATCACTCCATCTTTACTGTTGAAGCCAATAGTACAATAGTACTCTTCAAACCTTTGTCCTTTAACGAAGACGGCATCTTTACTACTAGGATACGCTCTAGCAGCCACTTGTGTCAAGCCAGTACCAAAATCAACTAAGAGTCGTACTACTGAAAACAGTTTTCTATTCTGCCCATGAAAAAGTCTTATTTTCTAAATGCAGTTTAATCTGCCACCCATTGTCCATGTAACTGCAATGAAAACAGTATTAAGTTTTTGTATTATTTTTAAACACAAAGCAATCTGGTATAAGAGGTACAATTATTGCAAATGGTAACATAGAATCACGAAAGTAGCGGCCCCCCTTACTTTCGGTTTTATCCACTGTTGGGGGTGGCTACTCTCAGGGGGCCGCTACTTTCCGGTGGTAAAATATGTTAACATACTGTGGGAATATATTCTTCTTTGTTCCTTCCTATTTACCACATTTAATATGCTTTAGTTTTTCCTTATGCTATTTCAAATCTGACTGTTATACACTTTGGTACGTTGATAGTTGAAACTTAACACTTTCGAGTTAATCAAGCGATGACCTACTTTGGGGGGTGTAATATATGTTGGGGGGGGGGGGGCGCTACTTGCGGGATTCTACGGTATCATGCAATCAGACACTAGTTCCAATTATCAAGGTACAGTGCAACTTATATACATGTGTTTCGCTGTGGTTTCAAGACACATGGCAACGTGCTTCACTACAGTAGAAGGAAGTTCAACTTCACGCAATGAGAATTACAACTGTAGCTTAAGTTCGATGATTTAATTTAAACGCATTACATTGTGGTTAATACATGTTTAACCACAATGCAATGCATTGTGGCAAAATTGAGAATTAGAAATTGCCCCACTACATATATTAAGTTTGCACTACATATAGGTCTGCTCTTGCTCGTTCGCTGTGGCAGCATAAACGATACACAAAATTCCTGCTGGATTTTGCGTTACACTACAAATTCGTCATAATAGACCTTATTCCAAAATGGCCAACGAATTAAAATTAATATTATTTATATACATATAAATTAGCCCTTATGGACTCGTTTTCATGTAGAAAATTCAAAAGAATTTTTACTTTAAAATGAGGTCATAAGGGCTAATTTATATGCATATAAAAGAATTCTAATTCGACAGCCATTTTTGAATAAGGTCTATTACAGTCGTCTTTTACCGCTTCAAATTTGTCTTTGTTTCTTTTCATAAAGTCTATACATTGCTTCCTCACACGTGAATGCTCAGCCTGACAGTTGAATACCTGAATAAGACAAGCGTAAAAGAGAGAATCAAGTCAAACTCCACTATTACACATGCAGTACAGCAATGTAGCCCACGTTTTTACTGTATTTTCCAAAAAATAAACCTACAGTATCAAACTATCAGAGTTTATAATAATAATCTAGCTGGTATAAAAAATGTTTAATTGATATATAGTGAAACTGCATGGTTTACCATGCAGTTTCACTATATATCAATTAAATATTTTTTTATACCAGCTAGATTATTAGTACTTCTTAAGGCTGGTTTCCACTCAGGAAAATCTTCCCCAGGATAGGAACGGACAGGAAAATTTCTTTTGTGCTAAAGTCATTAGTTCCAACCAAGAGCTCACAAGACAAAGAAAACTTTCCTGTCCATTCCGGTCCTGAGGAAAATTTTCCGAGTGGAAACTAGCCTTTACTAGTATACATCTTCCATAAAGATCGTTAGATCACTTTCATTGCTTTTGAAAACAATTGTAACAAGCAAAACTGTAACAAGCAAAAGTGTTAGAATCAAGCTGCACGTACAGTATCATTGCAGCAATCCCACAATTATAATATTTACAATATTTTATATATTAGAATTGTAATATTTTGAAAAAACAATGAAATGGTAAACTTGTCCCCTTCACTCATCAATGATCAGTCGGAGTCTAAAGTTCAAACTGATCAAGACGATTTACAAATTGGTTTGCTTGAACTGTCAAACACTAAACAAGAAAATAGCATGAACTGATCAAGATAAACTACTCCCCCACCAACTCAATAATACACTATATACAGTACACTAGTTATCGTAACAAAAATATAAATGCCCGGCATAAAATAAAACCATAAATAAGAGTATTTATTAAGGAGTATAGAACTAACGTTTCGTCGCATGGCGCAACATCATCAGAGTGAGATAAACAATAAATAAAGTAAACAATAAATAAATTAGAAATGTAGAAGTAATAAAATTCAGTAAGGTGGAAAACGGAAAAAATGTGGAAAAATAAAAATAAGGGGTTTAGTTTAGAGATTAGAAGACTTTCACGTACGAGCAGTTCAGACGTTGAAGAGCAAGAGGAAAGGATTTTACAGTCGTTCAAGCCTGGTTTCCACAAGATCGTCCCAATAGTACATTGAAGCGATCGGGACGATGTTTTGTTTCGTTTCCATACGAATACTCCCAATCGTCCAGACTTTACATAATTGCACGAAAAGTTAAAATGGATGCTTTCAGGCACAGATGGTACTCGTTTTTCTTTCTTTATAGATATCTACCGTACGCCCTTCGAATATTTTTGTACTTTTTTCAGTCTCGGATAGATCTGATTCTATCCAGATGATCACGATCGCCCGGATCGTTTGCGATAGTGTTTCCATATGATCGCCTCGATCGTTTGGGCACTGTTTGGAGCGATTCGAGCAATCGAGACGATCTTATGGAAACCAGGCGTAAGTGAGGCAGTGGGGCCAGTTTCAGTGACATGTGAAAGGATGCTGGTCGGCGGAAGGTTAACACGTTTCTTATACCAGTAACAGCAGAAACCCCTATAGGTGATCTGAGACCTGTGTGTGTAAATGGCAAGCTGTTTGTCCCACATACAATGTGGTACAGCATTGACATATAAAAGAATAAACAGCATGAGATATCAGACCTTTCAATACTGTCCTTAAAAGTGAAAAATTGAGATAATCTAATTGGCGCACCTCGCGAGTAAATGGCGTGTATGAATAGCGAGTAAACTTTTGTCACGGGCTTTAATTCTGCCTGGGCTTTTTCTTTGGTTTTGTTACCGCGGGACAAAATTGCTCGCGCTCTACGCTAGTTCCCCTGGCTTCACAAACGCGATCGAGCTTCGCTCAACATGAGAAATTTAACTTACATAAACAAATATTTTCCTAAAAATTATAAGAGCCTGTGGAGGAGGCAGATAATCTATTATTGCATTTATATTTTTAGGTTCTTTGTCCCCCGGTAACAAAACCCAGGCAAAACTAAAACTGGAACAAAAGCCCGTGACTAAAGTTTACTCGCACCATTTACCCATGACTCGCGAGGCGCGCCAATAGAGCTTTCCGCATGAAGTGCGTGGGTAACGCGTTGAGAGACTTGATTGGCTCTCAACTTTGGATATCCAAAACTTTGGACAAACATTGGACTTTAGCCAATCAGATTTGTCAAAAAGAAAGATCACGTGACCATTCACTTCATGCTGAAAGGTCTATTACATTATCTCTGAAAAATTGTGAAAGACGTTTGGTTAGGTGGAAAATGCATGGGATGTTGATGCGAGGAAAGGCAGAGGAGCAACAGGTCTGATGATTTGAGTGCGGATTTGAAGAGAATGAATATATGTAAAGGGGAGAGAAAAATAAAGGACTTTCATGGAGACTGAATTGAGTGTGAAACTGAACAATTGAATATTTGTACTAATTATTTATTGAAGAGAAAAATTGTGCAATCCACTTTACGTCACAGGATGCAATCCACCTTTGGGAAAGCTCCGGAAATTCCCCAAGAACATTCAATAAACATTTTGCTTTCCCACGTATTGTCCTTTTTTGTTTCTTATGCGCTGTAACTTAATCTGTGCACATACTGCACTATAAATCAACAAATGACTTACAAAATCTTTAGCCTGGTTTCCATCTAATTGCTGTGAGCACCCAAATATGAACTGAGTGATCATAATATAGAAACCAAATGCACCAAATCTAAAAAGATTCCCAAACTCTTCTGACTTGCATAAGCTGTGTTGCCATGGCAGCAGTTTACTTCAGCCGCACTTCACCAACTTCAAAAGATCATACCTCCCTTGATATATGAATAAATTATGTGCAGTTGCTGCAGTGTGATTGGTGGATGTATTCATGAAGACAACACACCAACAAGTAAATAACTAATGCTGTACAGGGTAGGGTAGGGTACAGCAAATACATACAACAAAATTGGCGGGTTTTGGCTGGTTCAGTAGTGAAAGGGTTATAATATCATGGCCTTGGAGTCATGCATGTTGTCCACATCAAAATGGTGTTGCTCATTTCAGTTTTGGCACTGTGTTTTGTTACCTTTTATTCAATTTCGTTTGATTCACGTTCTGCACTGGTTTGGGCTGTCAAAGGCTCTTGGCTTTATTTACGAACTTCAAGTAGTATTTTTAGAATGTGAACACTCAGTTTTGTCACTTTCCTTTCAAAAGTCAAAAAGCAGATGTAAAATATACAAACTTGTCGTGGTAATGATCATCAAGATCAATTTGTCTAAAGTAAATTTAGTTAACAAAATATTACTCATTGCTTTGAATTGTTCAGTCATTGTATTAACTCTCAAACATATTAAAACTAAAAGAGTACCGGTATTTGACTCTGACAACAAACTCAGATTTTCATCAAATAATGCTGAAAAGAGAAGCAAAACAAGACTAAAATGCAGTAACACAGCAAATGCACAACACTTCTGGTTTTCTGTTTTCACATGTTGCTTCACAGAGTCAGTGAGACTACATAATACTATTATCTTTTGTTGGTTATTTAATACCTGCTAGTGCTGTATGTCAACTACGCTTAAAGGTCCAAACTCTTTTGTAAGTTTGATTAGGCTTGAAAAGTGACTTTCCCAATTTAGTTAGCTAATATATTTACAGCAGTTAGTGGTTTTCTTTAATGAGAGATGACACTTGATGGTATCGACATGAGGTCGATTTAAAAGGTAAACAAACCAGTCAAAGTCAACTTGCAAACATGTAACCAAGCAAAGACATAACAAGTGGATGTTTATGTTGTTTATGTTTTAAACAAAAAATAGAAAAAAAGTATTACATAATTAAAGTTGAGGAATGCATAATAAGAACTCAATATTCGAAGAAATGCCAAATTAGAATACGAAATTTATTAAAAGTACGCAAATGCTCAAAGGTGCACCATACATATTTCATAATGCGTTGGCACTCTCAACACGTCTCTGGGCAAGGTCTGATTATAACTCATCTGTGCCTCTCTACACGCTCTCTCTGTGGGGGTGGGTGTAAAGGGAGAAGGAAAAAGCCTGTGGACAAACTATTGAAGCCACCGTTCTATGATATACCAGAATCTGCTGATTGAGTGATTGGTCCGATCACTGATTGAATGATTCATGATATTAAAATAGGTGTGAGCCTGAGTGACCGTTGGTGTGTGCAAAGTGTTTAATCAAAAGCTAATATTTTGAAAAGTTTAGCTAAGAACCTCATAAACTTTACGAAGAGTAGAATTCCGACTATACTCTTTCCATCCATGCAACTAAATGTGTGTGAAAATCAATGTTAAGTGTATGAACATCAGATAAATATTGTCAGAAGTGAAAATATTGTCTGGAGTGAAATATAAAAAGTCATTTGTTTACTCGAAAGCTTATATTTCAATTACTATAGCTTAGAAATTTACAAAATTTATAAAGATTGATATTTTTATTATGTTCTTGCTGCTCATATAAATAAAAATGCGCAGAAGCCTTTGAAAAGGCTACAAGTGTTAAATTTTGTAAACAAGGTCTAGTGGCAAATAATAAAATTTTACACTTTTACAAGCATATGCTTGCAAGCAAGTCGAGGCTTGACCAGTTTTCAGATATAAAATGTGGTTGTATTAAAATTGCAATAAATGTATATGAAATAAAGATAAAAGCGCCCCTGGAAAATGGAAAATGATATCACTGAGGTGGCGAGGTAAAATATCCACCAATGCAGGCAAAGATTTCAAAAAGGAATAAACTGCTCATCTGTTATAATAATAAAATAGCGAGTTTAGCTTGGAACTTCATCAAATTTACAAGTAATATTTAGTATTTCGACTATACTCTTTTGGCCCATGGGTCATTCCAGAAAAGATCCATACCCACAGAAACTGAGCAATGATGTTGATTTTGGTGTGAGCGTCTGAGCCTTTCTACTCAGGACGAACTCTACGTCATCTGTATGGAATGATCGTTTACTCTTGACTCACAGAGGTCCATTTTGCCACAATCACCCGATGTGAGGCAGCTGTATTTGCAGGATAAAACTGCACAAACTAATTAAACTATTTTTCAAAAAACACTGACAAAAAACGATGTCCGAGGGGAGACATTGAATTAAATGTGTAATTTATTTTGAAGACCGAAGCAATTTTATTTGGTAAGTTTTGAGAAATTTGACACCACTGGCATTGAAAATTTTGGACAAATGTTTGCTTTACACCAAGTTTCTGCCGAAATCTGGTGATTTCGCCACCTAAACTTTAAAACAACACCTTTTCACCCAACATTCTGGACTGCATTTGTTGTTATTGCAGAATCCCACTGTACAGCGAGGCATTTTGTCTCTGCTAAAATCAACACAGTTGCATCCTGTGTCCACCACAATTGTGCAGCCACCCCTCAGTTGAGGAAACTTTCGTATTATAGCATTTCTACATGTTGGTTATCAGTGACAATGGTCTAAAATCAAAGAACGAACATACCAGCCCACAGAAAAGTTTCACCATGATTTTACCCAGGATAAATAGGCATGGCCACGCGCTCACCCCGATGGTTTTGCACCCCTTGCATCATGGTGGAAAAAAACTTAAAAAGGTCTATTAAGCCCAGGATTATTAACGTAATTCAAATCAACTCAGAAACTTTCTTGTAGCACACCCCCCCCCCCAAAAAAAAAAGAAAAAGAGAAAAAAACCCGCACTCGGTAAGGCAAATAAATACACTTTTTCTGGACCTCTCAACAACCAGTTTGCAACAAGATCTGAATACCCATTCTGTATTCTAAGGGCCTTCCACCACAGATCTGTGGTGGAGAAATCTGTGGTGGAGAGGGATGCCAGGATACTCCCACCAAGGTACTTTTGGTGCACACAGACACATGAAAGCTTTGATTGGTAGGTGATTTGGTGTCAAGTGAGAAATTTGATTTAGGAAAATGGCTACAGCAGTCAGCAAATGGCATACAGCAACTGTTACTAACAGAGTATATTAAAATTAGCAAACAAATTTCTATTATTGAATCTTCGATGTTCATATCAAATGCTAAATTAGCCCTAGGTTCATCGAACTTGGCCAGGAAAGTGCCTGGCAGATTTTTAAACACACAGTCATCACAATTCATTGTACGATAATAAAATTATGAAAATGATATGCATGTGGTGATCTGTGGCAAATATATATAATTAGAATATTTCCTCCACTCTTTAATGATTTCCTCTACTGTAGCCAAATAAAACTAGACAGTAAAGTACTATAAAGGCCTAAGACAGTGAAAAGTAAAACTACATATTAAACTACACAGCATAAACTTCTAAAATTGTTCAACAAACTAACAACACACCTGCTCAGCAACAGCTCTAAACAAACACGATCCATCCTTTGCAGTTGGCTTTCGATATAAGCCTAACTTTCCAAGAAAAGTATCCATTGCTGCTTCGTGATTCATGTTTGTGGAGAGGTCTTTCTTTCGTTTGGTCAAATCCATGAGTACTTATTTCATTGTCTCTTTTCGAACCATCGTTCACGTAACAATGGTTGAAACAAGCACAATCAACAGAAAAATAAACTTTTAGGTTGTGATTTACACGAGGCGAGAAGCCATGTTGGTCAGGAAACGAGGAAACATACGGGCTAATATAGGTGACCAATGAAATGCAATGTTGTATAAAGGTAATGGTATAAACCAATGGCAAGCCAGGATACAGGCTGGTCATTCTAACGATGGAAACCGACGATCAACGGCGTGTCGCGACAGTCGTCTCGTTACAATTTGCAAATGGCCGCCAAATTTAATATTTTGTATAAAATTTGTGCTCTTTCTTCCTGTTCTCAGTTGATTAGTCATTTAGATATCAAGATTACATACTTGTTTCAATAATTGTGAGCGGTTTTGAGCTTGGAAAAAGAGCAAATATGACTGGAAGTATAACTGAAGCAAGGACTTCGTTAGATCAATTGCTGAAGCAGATAGCAGACAAATCTGAGGAGAGGTAAGACATATAATTTACGTTAAATGCCACCTGGAAAAATAATATTTTAATTTATTATTATTTTGACAAGGTGAATTTGTTTTGTTTTAGTGTACTGTTGGAGGATGATGTAAAAGAACCTGATAGGTATAGTAATAGTATCAGTGCCCACCCCCACCCCCCTATCAGTTTCAAATATATTTCCATTAGAATGCCTGCACGGCACCTGTGGTCAGATTTGATAGATTTAAATTCCACAGTGCATAGCAAGTGTGAATGTTCCAAGTCCTGACCCCTGGGTTATGTACTTTTGGTGATAGCCCTACCCCTGGGATTAGCAAAAATGGTGAATGCCCAGCGGGGATGTGCAGATCTGGAATTGACTGATACATAATACCTAGTGTATATATTTTATAATTATTCACCGAAATGGAGGTGAATAGTGCTGGATATCTACACTATACACCGACACTGAGGTGAATAATTGTTTTAGCAAATGAAATAAGTTTAACATTCTTATATTTAACAGTATTTGCATACAAGCTGTGTCTAGACATAGCTGCTATAGCAACTTGACATACTGGATATTTGTTGACAAAACAGTTTTTACAACTTTTGAATATATTAATGGCTAGAAAATTCTAAAGAAACATACCTGTGGACACTCTTCTATTTAATTTTGTTGACTTTTGTCATTAGTCTACTACATCAGCCTTGTTTATCAACAAAATCTCCTGCTAATTGGTAAACAAAGCAAAACCAGCCACCATTTTGTTTTGCCCGCAGATGAATAGTGCAGGATATCCCAAGTTAGAGGAACCAATCAGATGCATGAAAAGCACTATTCACCTGTGAGGTATATGCTAATACTATGTTACTATATATTATTAGTATAAATACACAGGTCAGGTGATTATAGAAAATCATATGTGCTGATTGGTTGAGCTACTTCAGACTAATTAACAATTATTTTATTTTAATAACTTTACCATACACGTTACAAACATAAATACAGACATTGAGACAACAGGCTGGGTAACCGCAACAGCTAGTGACAATTACTGCGGCCCCAAGATATACAACATACATTAAATACATTAAATTTGCTACGGTATCTACTAAAAGCAACACGATGGTGGGTTCATAAGGCTTTGAGCTGTGTTACATTTTAAACATATGCTTTTCCATGTTCGTGGGTCACCTACGTCATATGTGTTGTTAAGTGTGTTAATGTAGTAGTTGAATAGTAACTTCTTGAAGTTTGAGAGTGTGATGTTTTTTGTTGTAATAGTTTTTGGTAGTATGTTCCATGTTCTTGTTGTCCGAATTGTGTATGATTTTTGGTAGGTCGAAGTATTACATTTTTTGGTTTGATATTTGTCGCGGGTTGGATGATCATGTTTGTTTGTGATGTTGAGGAGTTGGTAGGGTGGTCTTGTTGAGGATGTTGATACCATGGTTACTTTTGTAGAAAAATACATTGTCTAGGTATTTGTGCCAGTACATTAAAGGAAGGAGTTTAGTCGTTAGTGGTCGTTCTTTGTATTTAATGTCACAAACGAAGGGTAGATCCAGAATAAATTTTTCGAAGCCCGTCACTGAATTAGTCACCAAAGTCAAGGTGATTATCGTTGAATATTTACTGAGCTGCGAAGCAGCGAGTTAAATGTAAACGATAATCACTGAGACTGAGGTGACTAATTGTTTTAGTAAAATTTCAGGCCTGAGAAGAATAACCAAGAAATTTAAAACAGAAATCTTTAACTGTCCTGGTTTTGTCTTATAAATTTAAATAATGCTCATTGTTCAACGTCACGCTTTGAAAGCTGTCTAAGCCTTCAATTCCACATAGTGATTACAACTGCCCAAACTTCAAATGATTTTATGACTACCGTATTTTCTGGGCGATATCCCACATGGTGTATATAACCCGCACAGCAACAAAATAAATCAGTGTATTACCTGCACCATCCCCCCCTCCCCCCCCCCCCCCCACACACACACACCTGCGACACACTAATTTATATACAGCATTATTCAAATTGGCTGAATATAAATGAAGGAATGCCGATGGTGTCATCTTAATTCAACAGATTACCCGCACCACCCTATTACCGGCACTAATTGTGTTTCCTAGCAAACTTAAGAGATAACCCATGGGTTATTGCCCAGAAAATTTGGTAAACACTTTCTCACCTTCAAATAGTTCCAACTTAGAGCTTTTCTGTGTATACAGTCAGACTCTATCTGTTGATTTTTTTGACAATTTGTTAGGTTTAAAAAAGAATAGAATAGTCGCTGCAGTCGCCATTTTGAAAAATAATTACACCATTGATTAGATACCATCTGTCAAAATCGTGAGTTCAGTTCAGCTTGACCAATCAGAGGACGAGAAATGCAATAGTTACTTCTAAAATTTTACTAATTCTTGATAATCACCTACAGTGTTTATTCAAAATGGCCACCAGCCAATTTGTCAATGCAACATACGAGGAAATTAACAATTTTAAAGAAAATGTTGTTCCTAAAAGTACAAAAATGTGTTTTTCCACTAAAACAATTTTTCGCCTCAGACTCAGTGAATATCAGTGTATAATAACCTCAACTTTGTCTCAGTTATTATATACCGATATTCACCTTGCCTTTGGCAAATAATTGTTAATTATTATACTTGTAATTTATTACAGTAATTGAAAAAGTATTTTTGTGATTGGCTAAATCTCCAGTTTATTTTGTAAATTTAAACAAGCTATTCAGCTTTGGGCTGAACAGAAAAATATTTTAGGTTCCAATTACACATAACAGATCAGACATGGTTTGTGCTGTAGGTAGGGGAAAAAATTTTATTTAAAAAAAAATAAATTCCAACGGTTTAATTTTCTCAATTCCAAAGAGATCATAAATTTTAAGGGAAATAAACTTTATTAATTCAATAATATATAAAATATCTCAATTCCAAAGACTCTGCAATGCCAAGTTCACATTCATTAAATGTTTTTGATGATATACTGTAGAAGCTGTGTTGCTTTTATTGGCAACTTGGGTGAAGAGAGATTTGAGACAATGACATGATTTTGTGGTTTTGTGTGGAGCTACAGTAATATCTACATATTTGTAAGTTTGGCTATTCTGCTTGAATAAGTACTTCTTTATAAATACTAAACAAAACTATGTGTAAAGACCAGATTAAGACCAGACGTTTCACTAGGCCATACAGTGTATACTGTAGGACGTTCCATTAATATGTTACGATTCGGCATAAGACATGCGCCACAGTACGTTGTAAGACGTTACCCTATGCATGTTTGTTGTAAGACATTACGCTACGCTGTAAGACATTACGCTGCGTTGTAAGACGTTACGCTCCGATGTATCGCGTTACGCTATGTTGTAAGACATTATGGTTTCAAGACATTACGCTACATTGTAAAACATTACGTTACGTTATATCACGTTCCGCTAAGCTATAAAATATTCCGTAACAGTTTATACAGTTTCCCGTTACATTGTAAGATTTCCGCTCCACTGTAAAACGTTCCACTACAACGTTGTAAGATTGTTGTGCTACGTTGTCAGATATCAGACAGTAACTTACGTTGTTATTTAATTCGCTCCCTAACCGCTTAAAGGACACTAGCAATATTAGTATTTCAACTTTCAAAAATGAACTAAAAAAATATTTTCTAGAACAAAATAATGGAGTGGCACACTTGGAGGATTTTGCCTGTATAAACTGTAAATTTAAACTAACCTGCAACTGTGTCACTTAATTACTTAATTATTTATTGATTTTTAACTAATGAAGGCCATCTGGTAGAATACGATATGTAAAGATGTTTATACCTTCTTTTAAATAAAGTTCAATTCAATTCAATTCAATACGTGATACCTTGCTGTCACAACAAAGGAGGTGGGCGCGGAGCAAAATGCGCATCCGGATGACTCAAGCGGGTGTCGAGGCGCGCCCGCGATTACGCACTTCAAACGGTCAGGCAATGGTTGACTCTGCCATTCGGCCACTCACGGCCACAGTCCCAAAGCACGACGACAAACTTCCTTGGATTGCAGAAATATGCTCTTCTGTGGCCAGAGAAGTCCGAGAGGCCCTGAAAGAAGATGGAGGAAACGTGACGATGGCGATGATGTGCCGGTGTGCTATATTGATGTGGTAACTCTATTCTTATTCAAACATTTCGTATTGTTTCACCACCCGAACGGGGCCACCGATCACGTGAGTGAAAACGATCATAATTTAACTCAAATACGACGGGGCGAGTTTTTAAAGAGGAAAGTCTCAATCAGTGAGCTCTATATATATAACTGGAGTGTATCTTTGTGCCGGTATGTATAGGCCTGAAGTACGTATCAGTCTTCTACGCGGTCTGGTCAAGTCTGATTTGGTCAAAAGACCGCGTAAGAGACTGGAACTATACGTACTTCAAGCCTACATGTCCGCCATGTTTGGCTTCAATCTTTGCCTGGTGAATGAACAGCAGATATCACTTCAGTTATATATAGAGCTCACTGGCGTCAATCAGCTGCGAATTAAGAGCGGCTCTTGCCGTCTTACTTGTTCTCATGAGATGGTGTGTTAAGGGAGGGGGATTGGCGCGCTCAATTCCAGGGATACCCAAAAGAGTGGCAGCCTGGTTACCGTATCTCCAAAGGAAACGATTTGCCGAGTGTCCATCGAAATCATCAACAATACATTGCACCTTTGGTACTGCCTCCGAACTAGGAAACGATAGCAACCGCGTTTGTATCCTGCTCATCATTCTTTGGTAGATGATCTAAGATTCTATAAATCTATAACCACTCGCTACAAGGTGTATTCGCTAAGGTGTCGTAGCAAAGCTTTTAGTCTCTCCAAGTCTTCTCCAACCTCTTTCCAAAGGGAATTATGTTGTCCAGGTACGCTTGAGGTTCAAAACACACAGGCATCGTCATTCCATTAGCCGTTAGAATGTAACGGGAGCGTTTGTGAGGCCAAACGGCGTTCGATTGCAACAAAAGGTGTTGTCTTGCTGTTTTTGGCTTGTTGTTGCCTGCAACCACCACTCTGCAAGTCTAGAGCACAAAACCACTTTGCGCCTAAAAGAGATTCCAATGTTTCTGTTATACGAGAGATTGTGTATAAATCTCTCACTGTTTTCGCATTAAGGCGGCAAAAATCTACAAACACTCTCAAGCTACCGTCCGTCTTGTGTGCTATGACTACGGGGGTTCCTTGATTCACGAATTATTTCTGTTTTCAGTAAGTCGGCCACAGCGCTCCGAAACTCCTCTAACTGTACTGTGTAGGTACAGTAGTACCAGTAGTACCCTCATGGGTAGTAGGCGGAATGGAAGATCGTCAGTAAACTATATATAAATGTCGTGTCGGACTGCATCTGCACATACAAAGTCTTCTCGTCCTTCGCAAAAACCTGGAACATGGGAGCCAGCATTTTTTGGGACATCTTCTTATTTCTGTTCCTGTATAATTGGCATATCGCTTATATCGATGCCTACCTACACCCTCGCTCTGCCTATCCACAGGACCTACCACTCCATGAGCTGAAGAATGCAAAAAAATTGCAAACTTTCCTCGGGATTGTCGGCTATTGTTGGTCGTTTGTAAACGGTTTCCCCACTATCACATAACTACTCAATTGTCTCTTTGGACAACTAAAATTAACGGCAGCAAACACCATGAAAAGGACGAATTGCATTCCAGTGGTCCGACGTTTGTCAGAGGACCTTCGAAACACAGATCAAGACACTATCGTCATCACTGATTCTTGCATTTCCTGATTTCATGTTGTCATTCGTGCTACATCCCAACGCATCTGGAGACGGTGTAGGTGCTGCATTCCCTTCACTAACTGCAATTAAGATGGTAAAGCCCATGTCATTGCATATGGAGTCGATCTCTGCAAGCCTCGGAGAAGCGGTACTCGGCGTACCGACGTGAATTCCTGGCATTAATATGGTCCGGGACCTTGATAGAGAAATTCAAGTCCTACCTAATTTACGGACGTAAATTTCAAGTCGTCACGGGCAGCACCCCTTCTACGTATACTGTATGTATACCTGTTGACAACAGCGAAACTTAGTGCGACGGATCACAGATGACTCTCAAGCCTATCTGTTTACGATCACCTATACCGACCTGCATGGGCGTTCTTCAGCTGACGCAGGCGGTCTTTCTAGGATACCACATGCGCAAGATAACGCAACATCTTCGGTACTCTCTGATGAAGAATATATTAAACCATTCCTAGTAGTGAACAGCGTTTTACAGAAAATGAGAATGTTTGTTCCAGTGACGAGTTCCAAGCAATTTGCAAGTACCACGTGTTGGGCACGGATGGAGAAGAAGCAGTGACGGGTACTCTACACACTTCTCATATACCACCGCAGTCAGACCTTAGAACAATGTCTCCAGCCGAGTGGGAGAAACTCCAAACGGAGGACCCCATTATTAGAAAGGTTCGTCAAGCTCTCTGTCACAGCACCACAGCACTACTACCAATCTTGCAAGAAATCAGCAGGCTCTCCGTTTACCAAAGGAGAGGAGGGTTCTTGTTATTCGAGATGCATAGAATCTTATTCCGCAAACGTATTGTTGACGAGTGCGAAACTTCTCAGTTCGTATTGCCGGTTGCAATGCGTGAGGTAGTCCTGATGCCTGAAAGGTCTCTGCGACGACATCGGCCACCTGGAGGACAAAACTCTAGATCTACTTAGTCAACGTTTCTACTGGCCTGGTATGACTCGAAACGTTGCTACTTACAGTACATTCAAACGTGACCCTTTGTAAAACAACGTGTAGTGCATAAACCAATTTAAATCAATCAATCATTGTACCCATGGCCTGGGTTTTGCCCAGTGCGATTGCGTCGTTAGAGTAATTGGACACTAGGAGAACACGCGCCAGTTGCGCCACGGGGGAACTGGGTGAAGAGAGATTCGAGACAATGTGACAGAATATCGCGGTTTTGTGTAGAGTTCGTCTACATCTACATTAAGAAAAGATATGACCACCATTTTTACTTTGCTTACAATATTTAGTAAATTAACTTTACATTTGCGGAGCCCGATGATTAAAAACAGCTATTAATAGACCGAGGTCGTGTTCAATAAATTTCTGATTGGAGGACTTTCCATTTAGACGGTTAGATCGGTCAGTCCGGTAAAAATGGAACAATATATGTTTGAGGCTTGCGACTGTCAGGCTGGAAATTTGGTCCATTCTGGCCGGACTGACCGATCTGACCTTGTAAATTGGAAAGCGCCCTTAGACAACAAAGCTAAGGAGGTTTTCTATTGGGATCTTAATTTGACGTAAATAATTGGAAACAGTGCTGCATACAGGTTATAGCACCAATTTTCGGGATATTCGTAATATAGGCCTACATCCCACGGTAGATCAAAAACGAAACAGAGTCTGTTGGCTAATAAATATATCTTATTAGATGTTTTGGTGTGCAGTATCGCTGTATATTTTTACGAGTTGTGCCGTATTTTGACGAGCCCGCAGGGCTCGTCAAAATACAAACAACGAGTAAAAATATATATATATATGTTATTTACCGGCTGGGAGGTCCGTATAGAGAAATATTTCCCGAGGTCTCAAAAACTGCCCGAGGCCGCAGGCCGAGGGTCGTTTTTGAGACCAAGGGAAATATTTCTCTATACGAACCGACCAAAACGGTAAATAACATATTTATTTTTTTTAATTATCTTCGCTTGGTTCTTTTGGTCTTCATCAGTGTTTAGAGTGAATAAAAAAGGGAAGTTTTTGCTGTTTCTTTCGAAAAAGAAAATTAGATTTTAGGTCTCTTTCACGGATGAAAAACTCGATTTCAAAATTTGATTTTTTTTTATTTTGTTTAAGTTTATTTTCAAACGTTTTAAGAATATTTTACGGCCTATAAAACACATTTAAAAAAAAAATTACTTTGAGCGGTCCGTACGGGCTCATACGGACCTATAGCCAATCAGAAAGCAGGATTTGGTAAAATACGGTCCGAAAAAAAATAAACAGCGATACTACACACCAAGACATCTTATAAAATTATGCAACTGCTCTGATCAACAATTTTTTATGGAAAAAGAAAACTCTAGAAAGGCCAGAGAAGTAGCGTGACTTACACCAAGACAAAATAATAAGCATGCATGAAGTAGTCTCCCGTGTGATAAATTTGATTGGCTAACAATCCAAATAACCAGTGCAAATAACTAACTGTCCAAATATCGCTGTATATTTGGGCCCATTCTTAGCGTTATTTGGACAGTTTTTAATGCAGTTGTATAATAATAAATTTTACAATACTTTAAACTAATGTATACATGTATATGACAGATGACTACTGTAGTTTGTACTGTATGATATTGTATGTTACTGTATTTTTCCGTACATTTATTTGAATTACATGATTTTCTCAAACATATTTTTTCCTTTCAACTGCAGATTGCAAGCTGGTTCACAGCCATCAACTCCACGTAAAAGGTTACTGTTTCCCTACTTCATTAAATAATAAAGATGGGCTCCCTATGAAACTTGACCATATTTTGAGAAATGTTCAACTTCAAGTGTCAAATTTAACTCTTTGCTCTAAGGCCAAAGTATCATAGGACAACTGTAATTTGGGCATAATGGCCATTTTTGTCTTATCTGTACGTCTAAACATATACTACTTTGGCTGTACCCTTCTGACTCTGCTGTATCACATTATGAGACCTTACTACTGTAGTAGGTTACACGCTGTGATTACACCATTTCAAGGTATCGTCAAACACCTTGCATGGAGGCTTGGTATATTAATAGCGCCCACGCTCCATTAAACCAGCGATCTGTTACCAGAAGCCTATTTCATGCATCTTGTTGATAAATACCATTTATTTTAAGACCTTTCTTCACAACCATTACCCCTGATGAAGACACTAGATCGAAGTGTCAATTCGTTAGGTCATAAACAGTGACTTTTTAACATACGTTCAAAAACGTTTTAAGCCAGAGTAATGTTGAACTACTGTATGTCGGATTCTTCACCTGGCTGCTTTGGGAATTTATTTGTTGACGTTGTGAGTCCTTGCGTTACAGTTTGTTGGGGGACCTAGGTTATTGTTACGTTGTGAGATCTTACTTTATCTGTTATACTGTATGTTTTCTATTTTTCTCTGGTATCTCGTAGGAGTACGAAGATTTTAATCTCTGGTATTCGAAAAAAAATTCAGGATACTGAGGTAGTGAGATACTGCAAATCTCAAACTCTGGACATCGTGATTATTTTTAATGTTTTATAAAAAAAGACAAATTGATGTTTTTCCAGCCGGGTTTCCACAAAATAAGTTTTTCATGTTCTGGTACTTGGTGTAGCAAAATATGTTGGTCTATCTACACCAAAAGTGGCCACATATTTTCTGTTTATTATTGGCCTTGTCTGCGATATAATTTCCATGATCAAATTTGACCCTTGATGTTGTTCTACAGTAGTTCCTCTATTATCATTGAGAATTCACTGCACACCTATCCCATTTCTACATGCGCATGTATCATTCCACATATCAATTATTATACCAACAGTAAATGTCTTAAATTAGATGTAATTGTTACAGTACATTATTCTACATACAATACTGTATGCATTGAGTAAAATTCAATATTTATAATATTTAATAGATTAATTTATCTAATAACTTATAATAGTATAACCTAAAGTTTTTTTAATTAACAACAACCATGACAGTGCTTTTCATCTTTTTTTCCTTCTATGATAAAAAGACCTTCATCATCTGGTAAGAACCATGTTATTTTATGATTTGTTTTTGTTTAATTAATTAATTTGTTAGGGGATAACATCGTTCAAGAAAGATTATTGTCAAAATCATTAATAATTCATGAGATAATTAGCCTGTCAAAGAAAATTATTTGGTCATGTGCATGA
Organism: Corallium rubrum; assembly: GCA_964035015.1. Taxonomy (NCBI): domain Eukaryota; kingdom Metazoa; phylum Cnidaria; class Anthozoa; order Scleralcyonacea; family Coralliidae; genus Corallium; species Corallium rubrum. The sequence goes on from OZ035997.1 coordinate 27,921,269, forward strand.
GTTTTGAAACCCGGTAAAGGTCGCGCGCAAACTGAATTCATAATTAAGAAATCAGATAATTAAATAAACGGCACAAACAAAGAACCGTTTATTACCACATTTCTTAATTTTTGATTCAACATCAGACCACTGGGTACTAATATGCATCATTGTCTAATATGATATGAACCAATATCACCAACTCTCCCCCAAATTCTATACTATAATGGACGATTGAGAAGCTATTTTATAAACTTGTGTATCGTGTTTTACCAGGGGTTACAAACACTTGAGAACAACAAAATCACTCGGCTTGTTACCTCGTAATTTTCAATGTTCTCTCGTGTTTGTAAAACATTGGAAAACAAAAAAATCATTCGGTCTGCAGCCTCGTGATTTTCATTATTCTCTCATGTTTTACAAACACTCGAAAACAATGAAAATTACTCTCCTCTTGTGTTTGTAACCCCTGGTAAAACACTCCCACTCGTTTATGAAATATGACATGAAAAATTGCACATGTGTTTGTCAAACACAAGTTAGTGTGATTTTTTGTTAATTCTTTAGGAGGAAGTGAAAGTTATTTTCTTTTAACTAAGTAGGTATATTAAAAGGACGTCGTCGTTGAGTTCTTCCATTGTATAACATTGATAACAGTGTCTTTGAGTATATTTTTAAACTGTTTTTAAAAATAAACTTTACTTCACTTTCTTGGTTATGAATTGTGGATGAACCAGGTGCTCATCATGATCGACTGACTTGTTTACAGTCAGTTTACGGTAATAGCCTCCAAACTGATTTCTCAAACTGATGTGATGTCATTTTATCTCATCAAAACTTGCGGCATTAAGTCAGTTTGGGAGATAGAAATGGGAACTCGCGGTGGCAGATGGTGGTGGCAGATGCTAATAGACAAGCAGCAGATGCTGAAAAATGGTGGCGGATCATAACAGATAGAAATAAATAGTGGTACATGTAGTTTATAATTAGACAGTAGGGGACTAGCTAACAAATGGTGACAGATGGTAACAGACATTATCTAGCCATTAATATGTCATGATAAAAATTCAAAAGAACTGAATGTTTAACCAGGTGTTGTAAATCGGATACAAATTCGTCCTGATGTACACATTTGCATAAGCGTTTAATAAACATGAACAGTTACCATTTGTTAGCATCTGCTACCATCCCCTACCATTTGTTAGCATCTGCTACCATCTGCTACTATCTGTTAGCATCTGCTACCATCTGGTGCTATCTGTTAGCATCTGCTACCACCCACTACCATCTACTAGCATCTGGTGCTATCCGTTAGCATCTGCTACCACCCACTACCATCTGTTAGCATCTGCTACCATCTTCTACCATCTGTTAGCATTTGTTACGATCTGTTAGAATCTGCTACCATCCACTACCATCTGTTAGCATCTGGTGCTATCTGTTAACACCTGCTGCCATCCACTACCATTTGTTAGCATCTGCTACCATCTACCATCTGTTAGCATCTGCTACCATCCACTACTATGCGTTAGCATCTGGTGCTATTTGTTAGCATCTGCTACTATCTGTTAGCATCTGCTTCCATTTGTTAGCATCTGCTACCATCAGTTACAACCTGCTATCTGCTATCGTCTGTTAGCATCTGTTACTATTTGTTAGCATCTCCTATCTGCTACCACCTGTTCCGCTAGCATCTGCTTTGACCATCTGCTACCATTTGTGAGCATCTGCATATGTTACATTCACTCCAACTACCTCACAATCTTTTGTCATCTGTTAGCATCTGCTTCCATAAGGATATTGCCATCTGATACCATCTGTTAGCAGATGTCACAATCTGTACTAGAGTATATCATTCTTGTACTATTATAACTCATTCTACAGTAACTCCTACGAATATATACAATATGAGTGGCCGACTGTATGGGCATACCGACTTATCCAATTCACGTATGGTAGCAGATACTAACAGATAGCACCAGATGCTAACAGATAGTAGCAGATGCTAACGTATGCTAATAAATGGTAGTGGATGGTAGCAGATGCTAACAGATAGCACCAGATGCTAACAGATAGTAGCAGATGCTAACAAATGGTAGTGGATGGTAGCAGATGCTAACAGATAGTAGATATGCTAACAGATGGTAGTGGATGGTACCAGGTGCTAACAGATAGTAGCAAGTGCTAACCGATGGTAGTGGATGGTAGCAGTCTAGCAGATGCTAACAGATAGTAGCAGATACTAACAGATGGTAGCAGATACTAACAGATGGTAGCAAATGCTAATATATGGTAATGGGTGGTAGCAGATGTTAACATATAGTGCCAGATACTAGCAGATGGTAGTGGGTGGTAACCGATGCTAACAGATGATAGTGGGTGGTAGCAGATGTTAACAGATAGCACCAGATGCTAACAGATGGTAGTGGATGGTAGCAGATGCTAACAGATAGTAGCAAATGCTAACAGATGGTAGCAGATAGTAGTGGATGCTAGCAGATGCTAACAGATGGTAGTGGATGATAGCAGATGCTAACAGATAGCACCAGATGCTAGTAGATGGTAGTGGCCACTACCCCACCTGGGATATTGTGTATGAGGTGATAGCAGATGCTAACAGATAGTAGCAGATGGTAGCAGATGCTAACTGATGGTAACAGATGCTAGCAGGTGCAGATGGTAGTGCATGGTAGCAGATGCTAACAGATAGCACCAGATGCTAACAGATAGTAGCAGATGCTAACAGATAGGAGCAGATGCTAACAGATGGTAGCAGATGCTAACAGATGGTAATGGATGGAAAGAGATAGAAACATATGCTAACAGACAGTGACAAATGGTCAGATAGTGTGGAGATAGTGCTAACTGCAAAATATATTGTTTTGATGCTTTTTCTATGAGTTGTTTGAGTTAATGAATAAAGATGCTTTTTCTATGAGTTGTTTGAGTTAATGAATAATTCCAGAAAGTCAACATGTTTTGTGCATTTATATGCAACTTGGTTTTATGCAGAAAAGTTCCTGAAAAATAATTAATTGATTTACATTAATTTATTCAATTTCTGAAATACTGAAACGTGTCAACCAAGATACATTAGGCTTGAAATTAAATTAATGATTCTAGCAGTTACATGCATGACAGTGTAAATATACATGTGTACTCTACTCTACTTTACTTTACTCTACTATACGGTACTATATACTAATACTTGTACTTGTACTATATTATCTGTTTTACAGGAAACAGAACACCAAGAAAAAGAATAAAACGGGAGATTACTCCACAAGAAATTGGTAAGTAAAACATCTGACTCACTGTTACTAAAACCATGCTGAAACAACAATACTAGTATTGTATCATTAACGTGAAATCTATTTTAAAGTTAACAACAATGTTTTATTCTTGTTTGAAGTTATATTTTCAATTTTATTTCACAATTGGATTTTTAAAGATTTTAAACTTTTTAAAAGGAAATAAATGTTAAGTGCTATTTTTTGAGGTGTAAATGATGAAGGGGTAATAATTACCCCAGAAATAAGAGCAATTCTTCCTTTTGTCACTCAGAATTACCCCTTTTAAGGGGGTAATTTGCTACAGTATATTTTTTACCTTGCTCGAGGGTAAAAAGAAAAACAATACCCCACAACAAGGGGTAGATATTTAAAGGGGGAAATTGTCTAGGGGGAAAATCTACCCCCCTGAAGAAGGGTAACTAATAGTGGGGGTAAAAATTCCCCCCCCCCCCTCCCCCCGTACGTAGGGGGTAACCCAAATGTTTTTTTGAAAATGGCGGATTTTTTCAAAGGAGTGACATGAAGACATAACTACACTTATCGTTAATAAAAAAGCATATGTGGATAATTTTTTGCAGTTTTCTTGAAGAGTTTTTGTACACAAATGTGTATAATACTTAAAAATTAAGCTGAAGATTGTTTAGCAGATCTAAATAGAGCCAACGGTTTCTTCGCCTTTCGGTAAGTTTGTACAATTACTTCATGTGTGTATCAAGCATCTCAATGCCCAAAAATGAATCTAAAACGCTGCTAACAAAACTGAAATTACTCTGGATTTGGTTTTGAATAATGTTGTTTATATTGGATTAAATTGGATTACAATATATATATATATATATAATATTGTTATAAAAATTATTGCCCAGCAAATAATTCGTTACAAAGCCATGATAAAATCAAAAGTCGTAAGTTTGGCTTTGTTCCGAATTATTTGCTGGGCAATAATTTTTTTAACAAGATTACGATTCCCGCCTGGTACCTCGATCGATTGCTACAATATATATAATATATAAAGCTCGACAAGAAGTTGAGACAGTTATTTTGTTGCTTACATTATATTGAACTTAGTTGAAGCTATAGTATTCTCAGCATTATTGTCTGTGTATCAAAGGCAAGCTAAGGAGATTTAGTTCTCAAAAAAAACGTTTTGATATATTCCCGATTTAGTTTGTTTTCCCATTTTGCTGGAAATTCAGAGGTAAACAAATATTCGTTTTTGGTTTTTTTATTTGGCCTACAACAGTGTTTTGTAAACTGTTATCGAAATAAGTTAATTTGTTTTTTCCGTGGTATGATATGAAATTGACCGGCCATAAACCGATCACATTTTCTATGTGGCAAAACTAAGGTAAAAAAACATAAACAAAAATTCACAGGATCTTTGAAATGTTTGGAAATGTTTTTGATCTGTCACACTAGTCAACACAAATGTTTTTTAATGAAACCCTTCAAAATCCATCACAAATGTCGTGAAGCGTTATAAAATAGTGTGTTAAAAAAGTAAAGAAAATATGAACTTAACAATGTAATATTAAGGAGAAAAAAACCGGTTAATCTATCGTAAATTTCAATAGTAAATATGAAGAGGCAGGTTGGCGCAGTGCAGGTAAGATAAGCAAACTAATGCAAGGTAAGTTAAGCCCGGGAGGTTAAGGTTAGTACTTGGATAGGTGACCCATTGGGAAGATTAAGGCTCCTAAAAAAGCGTAAGAAATAGAGGACTGAGGCTACTCAATTTTTACTTTTTACCCCCTGAAATTTACAGTGTAGTGTTAGTCTTAGTCTTTTTATATCTAAGTAAACAGAACTTCGTTTGCGCCAATGTTATCTTGCAGTAACACAGTTTCGTGCCCGTTTAATTTTGGACAGCCTGTAGCGATTAATACACATGCGTAACATAGAGGTTAACACATATAACATAGAACACTGTCTGATCGAATATTTTATTATCAACTACTTACTACTATTTGCATGGTTGTTCAAAGCTACAGTATTGTTACATAAGAGTTAATGTAACGGTTAGTTATCATATATTGCTGAGCAACATTGTTAACATCATCTTATATATAGTTGTCGTTCTTTCTGCATTCGATCTTTGAATTAATAAATCGTGTTTTTATATTTTCCATAGAAACCCAAGCAACTGTTCCAACTCAACGTAAGTTACTATTTCATTTCACACTAGTAAAATGCGATTTTACCGGTGAACCGTTCAGAACTTTCTGTAATTGCAAGAACTTGTGTTTTCGCCAGAATAAAGTGCTTTAGCCTTAACTAATTTCAAAGTGGGTAAAAGATAATCTGGTAGCCTGTATGGGCGCAGACTTTGACGTGGGTTCTGACCGTCTATGCGTTCTAGAGCCTTTTAAAAACGTTGAAGAATCTCTAGCATCCAGGTTCAGCTAAAACTATATAAAAAACATATTTATGTTCTTATTTTATAAGCATTTTCGTGTTGTTTTTTTACTTTTATCTGCGGTCGTCACGTAAAAGGGATAACTCAAAAGTACCCTCCACGCAGTCTTCTCGCGGCTTTTCCAAAACATGTCATTATTTTTTTTCTTCCAAATGTGTCGTCAAGCTTCAGCGAGTCTCAAGATTTTAGCAATCTTCTGGATAACCTAACCACAACAAAACCCCTAACCCTAATCAGAAATCTGGTTTATAGCTTTTTGCAAAAACACATTCGACTACATATTTTGGAAAAGCTGCGGAAAGATTGGGACAGTCCTTTTGAGTCATCCCTTTTTGTGGCGACTTTTATGTGCATGTCGTTTTTACAAATTTTTGTCTTTCATGGTGCATCCTACGCAGGCTTCGGGGGAAAGTGGGCTCTGCCAACAAACTCGATCTTCCCCCAAGTTTGTGGCGAGTCAGTCAGGTCAAATTTGAACTGGTCAAACAAGTTCTAATTATGAGCACCCGCAAGTAGGAAAATAGCAAGCAACGCCTTAGATCCTGTGCCCAAAATAGTATTTTGGCAACCGTTCACGCATGCTCAAAAAGAAATATCGAGTTTGTTGGCAGAGCCCACTTTCCCCCGAAGCCTGCGTACAGAGAACGGAAAAAGAGAATTATGCATGTAAATAAGCTTTGCCGGAACCTGCTTCTCAAGGATACGAACAGTGCCGCCGAGAAGTATTGTGGGGGCCGTGGGAAAATATCGATTTGGGGGCCCTGATGACGTCAAATATGTTAAAAATTTCAAAAATTTTGATATAAGATTTTGTGTTATTTACACCGTTTATTTATTTCTTTTCTTTTAAATGTCAATTGTTATTTTTTCATCGATGTTGATGCTATCGTAGCGACGTAAGTATATAATAATACACTAATAGTTGTTTTGATTTTCCTGCATAATGCACCAGTTTGTTCATTACCCAACAAAACGATAGAATATTGTTGCAGTCATTTGTTGATGATATCTGAACAATGCCGCAACAATGTACATGTGACTATGTCACGATAGGTTAAACAGTGTTGTTAGAGCAACAATCATGTTCATTATTGTTTCAACAGTATTGCTTTCTTACATTCCTTACATCAATTATATTAATATACAATTATTATAACTAAGGATCCAAAAGCCCTCAAAAATATCTTAAATTAGTAATTATCCAAAACCAAGCAATGGCAACGAAAAATCAGCTTAAGTCAGATCCTGTTAAATACCAATCCATTATTCTTACTATAATAACAAATGATGTTAATATTTGGGAAGATGTTAATATTTGGTTAATATGCATGATGTTAATATTTGGGAAGTGGAGAGAAAAGCCCTTGAGTATGAGGTTACAAAGCATGATTTGTTTCAGTGCTTCTTGGAAAGACAAGAAATGGGCTATTATAATTAAAGAATTATTATTTTTTAATAATTGGCAGACCGTAGTATTCTTATTATTTGTTTGTTTTTTTATACCCATGTAGTTATATTCACAAGCTGTTTGACCGCAGTGTGGACTTTGCAAAATTCAACAAAGATACTGCACTGTACGTTTTAGCTCGGGCATGGATGAAGAACACACCACATGCCGTGGAAACTGAATCGCCGTCGGAGTCTTCATCTACATCGGTATACATCATCATTTATCATCACACGACACACGTGTATTTTGTTTTTTGTATTTCTGCTTTTTCCTATTCGCTACTTTCCCATTCCCACAATGCTTTGCGTTTTGGCGAGTAACAACCTCGTACCCAGGCTCAAAACTTCAAAATGGCGGTCAAAAACGGGAAAAAAAGAGTCTGGGTACGAGGTTGTAACCCCCAAAACGCAAAGCATTATGGGCTATGGGAAAGTAGAGAATACGGCTATACCTGTAGCTTTTGAAATAATTTCGTATTTAAAGAAATTTGAAGACAAAATTTATTTAAGTGTACCATATTTTGAGAAGTATTTATCGAAACTATATTTTTTGGTCTTTAATGTTGTAGGATTTTAATCAAAACTCGGATGCTGTACGCAGGTATTTTAAAATATGTTTACTCTTTCACAAAAAAGTTCTTGCTAGCCATTGCTGCATAGACTTGCTTGGTTTTTTTTATCTAACTCTCTTTTTTTTTGTTCAGTCTTCCTCCACCTGTTGATGAAAACGTACCATGTTCTGTTATCCCGGAACCTTTGTTTCAAACTCAGACTGCGACACTAAACTTAGAGAATGTAAGTGAAAGAATGTAAATGAAATAGCCTTTAACCCTTTCCTGGCCACAGTTTCTTTATTGGCCAAAAGTTTTTTCGTATGTTTTTGCTGTACAAGCTACCGTTAAGTTAAACTCAAAGAAAAACTCTGAGCTCCAGACGACCGGACGCTCTAACCATTGATCCACTAGAACTCAGATGGTAGACCGAGTTGTTTTTAATATTTATACCTGGGAACTAGTCAAACCTACCCTGCGAGTCAGAGCCCCTTTCTAACCTACGCAGGCTTTGGGGGAAAGTGGGCTCTGCCAACAAACTCGATATTTCTTTTTGAGCATGCGTGAACGGTTGCCAAAATACTATTTTGGGCCCAGACTGTAACACGTCACTTCCTATTTTCCTGCTTACGCGTGTTCGTAAACTAGAACTTGTTTGACCAGTTTAAAACCTGACTGACTCACCCCAAACTTGGGGCAAAGATCGAGTTTGTTGGCAGAGCCCACTTTCCCCCAAAGCCTGCGTAGGTCGGAAAGGGGCTCTGACTCGCAGGGTAAGTCAAACCGTACGGGTGTCGCAAGTACGTGTTGGGCTACAAGTCGCATTGTGTTATACACTCCATTTTATATAACCAGAAGGTCGAAATGCGTCCAGGGTTGTGTCCCAAAATCCTGATTGCACTATACTGTACGTTACATATCTTTTATTCTTCTTTCCTTCTTGTGTTGTTTTTTTACATGGTTCTTTAAGCAATATATCTACACTGCAAGTCCAACAGCGTGGTCCGTATCGCCTTTCCATACGCAACATAACTTTTTATTCAAATTCCCTTCTAATCTCTCTCAATTATCAACATTACACGACTAAAACTCCTATGTGGTTCCCATTAACTACACTCAAAAATATTTCATATAACAAAAAAGTTTATTACACTATAAAATAGAGACTATAGAACTAATCGTTTTTACCGAAATATTTTTTTAAAATGACGAGGTACACTGAAACATTTAAGGGTCTTAAAATCTTAAAATTTAAGATTTTAAGAAGCCTTATATTCTGCTGACTCGTAATGTGTCGTCATAAAATGTGGGTGTTCGTGAATATTTCGAACGTGCCCCAAGGGTCCTCGGACGAAAAAAGGTTGGAAACCACTGATTTAATCAATATTAAAAAAAAGGCATTAATAATTCATGAGGAAAACACAAAGGAAATCAGTACCCGGAAAGGAAATCGGTGGATTTATATACCTGATAAAACTTATTGACGTTAGAAAGAATACTAATGAACGTACAATTTTATATAACGAATAGTAATGAACATACAATTTTATATAAAGAATACTGATGAACATAACAACAAATAACAAAACCTTTTTTAAGCCGTTCAGTAAATTCGCACACGTGTTTTATCTACTGATCTCTATACTAACTAGAACAAATCGCCTTGCGAGGTTTGACCCCACCGGCAGCCATGTTGGTACACTTCTCAACTCCTCAACAAAAGATCCTCTCAACCAATCAAAATGCAGTAATTTTGCCATGCATATTATAAATATAATTATTGTCTTAATACGAAATGGACGCCAGGGTCAGGAGTTGGGGGAGTGAAATGGGTGGGGTCAACCGGCAGATAGGCGGGAACGATCCAGTTAGTATAGAGATCAGTGGTTTTATCATGAAAACCACTTGGGCGATAAAACACTGATGCTCGTTTATTAAACATTACTTAATGTTTAGCAGAGCAAAATGTTTCGTAAATAGGCAATATTTTACAATTGTAAAATGAATACTTTCATGGCGTTATATATTTCTTACAGTCTCTGGTTAATCCTCCTCGGACAGCAGACCTTCTAAACCAACACATGACTCGTTGGAAAGCGATACGGAAAAGGTGATATTTATCTATCTGCATGTTTGTCTATATTTATTTGCTAGTTATTTATTTATTCATTTATTTATTTATTTATTTATTTATTTATATATTCATCATTTATTTATTTAGCATTTATATTTGATTGATTGATCATTTATTTATTGGTTGGTTGATTGATTGATTGATTGATTGATTGATTGATTGATTGATTGATTGATTTTACTCCGTAGTTATAACCTACTCGGTTAGAACATTTATACTTATTTCTTATTTATATATACATATAAATATTGTAGTATGAGTCCATATACAGATATCTCATCGCGCCATTATACTGTTTATTTTTGCAGCTGGAAAGGAGCCTCACATAAAAACCAGCGTCGGTACATGTCAAGTATCCAATTAATAAGAAAACTTTTTAACCAACAACTGTAATCATAACATTATACAACGCCTTCCGTACTTAAACATTGTTTTGACTTGACGTGTGTGTCTCCATGTGGACTGGCTTTGGATATAAATGGTTGTATGAACTATATTCCTAAATATTACGAATGCGTTCTCCAAGAATATAGTGGTTTGGGACTAGGGCGTGAACGTTAAGTGCCGACTTTTATATAGAATTTTCTAAATTGTGTCGTGCATGGCGGTCAGGTTGGTTAGTTGGTCTTGCGTTTACCAATTATGAACATGTCCGCTGTTATTGCAACCTGCCGCAATTGAATAGAATTTTTATTTCATAACCAAATATATACATTTCAAAAAGAGGAATTCCACCGTGTGGGCCATATAGTGGCAGAAAGTCTGGGTTTAAAATCTCTGGGATAGCTTTCTCGAATGTTTGTAATGTTTCTTGAATTTTATTACAAGTTAGGCATTTGTTATTCCTCATTTAAACAATGATATAAAAGTAACTTTTCGTTTTCTTCATGAGAGACAATACAATAGAATGGAATAGAATGAAACTTTATTTTACGAGGGAACCGTTATCTAACATACGGCCAACAAGCTGCACTTGTTAAACACATTGGCTTGTATAAGACCTTAAAGACATTGGCTTGTATAAGACCGTATTGAAATGACAAATACGCTATTAACTATTCATTTATTTCTTTATCAAAACTAATCTTGGCACCTTTTCACTTTTCACTTTTAACTATTAAAATAGGCTGAACGATCAAAATTCTTTAGTTATCGCTTGAGAACACTTGAATACTTTCAAGTTCGGACGATATTTTTGTATTTAGGAGGTATTTTTTGTAAGGTACAAATAGGTTTGTTTTCATGAGGTCTTCATTACCTTTCGGTCAATAACTGACTAAAGCAAAAGATGGTCTCGCGAGTTTTTAAATAAGACTTAAAAGCCGTGTGTCGCCTAGAAACAATAAAGAATTTATATCTACTACGCATGCGCTCATAGATACTTTGCTATCATGCAAGCTGGAATAGTAACAATGGCTATTCTCTGCGGTTTACGAGCACTTGCCAAGCGTTTCCTCGAAACAATGCCATGTTGCTCTTCAAAGGAATGAAGAATTTTGAAGAACAGTGAACTCAGCGATGACAACAGACTACTTCATATGAACAATTCAGGTTAGAATTTATTATGGTAATGACTTATAACTTTTATTTTACTATCTTTTGGAAAATGTTTACTTTGCGTGCCAGAGGTTTTCTATGGGAGGGGAAGGTAAGGGAAAGGAGGAGATACCCGAAGGATCTGCGGGTGTTTTAGTGCATTTTAACTTGAAAGTTCTTTGTTATATAGGTGCGGGGTGGTTTAGGCTGTTTAATTAGATTTTCACTGAGTTTTTTATAGCCTCAGTGGGAGTTACACTTTAATATTGCTCGCGCGGGATATAATATACACTTAATGTTTTATACTGTATATATATTTTGTGCCGCCTAGAAAGAGCAAAGGGTTTATATCTGCGCATGCGCTAGTAATCATGCACGTTGCATGATGCAACGTTGTCATGCAAGCCTGCATGGCTTTGGCAGTATATTTAGCTACACTATCACTGAGCAGTAGTAGCCCGAGTGGACAACAGCTGTTGAATTTTTAATGCCCGCGCGGGAACATGAACCCTATGAACCAATGGCAATCTGAGTTACGTCGTTGACGTCGTGTCTAGAATTTAAGTGTCTGAAAACGCAGCTAAATTGACTGTTCTATGTTTTTGCTCACGTTTATGCAAATGTTTGTACTTTCACTCTTCCTGAACACATTCTATTTTTGATCAGCCTTCAGCAACGTTTGGGTTCAATCGTTTAATTGTTCATAAAGACCGATTTTCCGTGATCATAAATGTCTACGTAACATTAAATTCAAAGTAATTTAATTCATTTAATAATACGGTCTAGTCTAGTCTAGTCTATATATATATATATATATATATATATATATATATATAGTTCAATCTACAAACACGTTCAATATACAGACACGTGTTTCGCTGTCCTACAGCTCATCAGTGTAGCTTGGAACAATCTGAATGAATTTCATCAATTATATATATTTCACATATATATATATATATATATATATACATACATATATATATATATATATAGGGTTAAAACTAGGTTTAAAAGAGCTGATTTGACCTGTTATGGAAAAACGGACTCGAATTAACAAATATAGAACACATTGAATATTTGTGAATATATTACGAGGATCTTAATTATGACGTGCCTGTCAGAGTCAACTTTTATATCATCATTACATGCATATACAGAAAGGTGAAACACGTTAACACTTAAAATTTTGCAGCTTTTCCTACACCTTCGGTGTATTTTTAAATAAAAAAACAACTTGCTTGCAGTATAAAATGTAATATAAACAGCCTTCTGTATCTCATTCTGCACTTGTGGTTTTTGCCACCAGTAAGTAGATACTTAGGTAAAACTAAAAGGTTGTTCATTGTTCTGCTATTTTATGAGTACTTAAATATACACTTCGAACGTCGATTTTACGCCAGATATCTCGAGGGCCGCACTTGAAAGTATAGAGAATATATTTATTTTATAGAAAGGGAAAAAAGTAACGACAATATTTTGATAACACAAATCAACTTCTTTCGTGTTCAAATTACGTCAAACGTGCCTTTATAAGAGTTTTTAAAATAACGTGTCCTCTACGCACACTCTGATTGGCTTGGCCCCGTGCATTTATAAGAGTATGAAGATCATGAATGAATGGCGTGGAGTGGCGTAGGATGGCGTGGCGTAGGATGGCGTGGAGTGGCTAAGATGGCGTCACCTGGTGGGAAAAGCTACCGAACTTTCAAAACTATCCCGCTTTTAGTTCGTTTTTTTCCTTCATACTTTATAAAACAAATAAAACATACCGCTTCTGTGCATATGTACTCTTATGAAGGTATACATTTGACGTGAGATTCGATCGCGAAAGAATTGTAAAGGCACTTGGCCATCGCCTCTGCCTCTATACTCACTTCTTTCGTTTTCAAATGACGTCAAACGTGCCTTTTTGAGGGGACCTGGCTCGCCCAGTTAACCGGGATGAGTTTACGAAACGATTACATGGAGCGGGCTAGCCCGGTAAGCCGGGATGATTTCAGGCCGAAATTCGTAATTATCAAGTAAGTAAGGGCAAAGTTACGTTAGCTTTACTTCAATTTTACACTAATTAGCGTATATCACTCGTGCGACAGCGTTATTAATTGAAAAGGCCGATCTATTCGGTACGATGAACGTATAATATTTTGATTAAAATTAAATTTCTATCTTTACGGTTACGTTAAACGTTTTAGAATTTGCTGAGTTTAAAAAGACTGTTGAGTTGTTGATTGTGCGTGCATGTGCGTGCGTACTTTATTGGGCATGTTGTTCGCGGTTGATGCAAAGCTGACGGTTCGTTCCAACACAGGCTATATGAAAACACGCTTGCACGTCCAGTCTCAAATAGAAGAAAAGAACAAGTATACCAGTTTGGAGTAGCTACATTTGGGCTGACACTGCATGGAGTTATATTTCGTAGAGGAAAACTAAGTATATTTTTAAATTAGGATGCGCATTTTGTCACAGGCTAAAATGCACTGCATGTTTTGGCTGTAGTAAATGACGGCGCAGTGTATGAGTGTGTATAGTCATAGATAATAAAGAACACTAAAATACGAGGAAATTAGATAAGACTATATAAAGATGCGTAAATTCGTAGTCCTCGTAGATCACATTGGACTTCCCAAGCAAGCAAATAGCTATAGTGTAGTACAAAAAAAGACAATCATAAACAAAACAGTCTACAAAATATATTTGAAACCGAAATATTTTGAATCCAGTGCGAATAGATTGACCTTGTATCTTCTTTTTAACATAACTTTTAACTTGCACCCTATTCAGTGTCTGTACATCACACATGACTATTAATTACACTGTTCGACAATGTCTATTTCTCAGTTCAAAATGAATGAAGAATTAGACTCTACTTGTCGAAAAAGACATTGCTATATTCGGCTAAATTATCATTGTTCCAAAAAAGCATGCATGCGTGTTATAGAAAACTAGGTAAGGCAATATAATTTCCTGTAAATTTACATTTTTTGAAATTAAAATGCATGATGTATAAATAAATATTGAGTACGTGTGCCAGAAGTTCTTGATATGACAGGCGAACGGGCTGAAACTTATTTGTGTTTGAATTTCAGACTTGGCTGAACAAAGTATTAGCCACTGGTGTATAATTAAAGCTGTATAGCTGAGCAGGTCATATGTCAGAACTGTGATGGGCAGATAATAACAAATCCACTACTATCCGACCGGAAGAACACGTTCTGAAAACGACCCAGTAAGTGTATAATATTTTTGTTGTTTATGAACTATCTTACAGTGCATGTGTATGACGTATATAAGTTATAAGACTTTAACCTGGTGTGTTAAGAGAAGGACGCCGTGAAAACCTGGTGAAGTACGTAACCGGTTACAACCGAAAATTATGAAGAACTATTGGCTTTGTTCACTGTTGAACAATGGTGTATCATAAGTTAAACGGAGAAAAGAGAACATGCATGGGTTTACTGTGGAATTAACACCCGTTGATTATCTTATTTTAGCCTAAGAATAACATTCGATTAGTATATATAATTTGTGTGATCTATTGTTATAGTCGTATATTCTCAAAATAGTCAATGTAGCGTCAGCTTCAGAATTTAGCTACTCTGGAACACCTGGGTTTACAGAGACAATGAATTGTAACTGAAGAGAGAACGTTTCCCAATGATTCCGGATTTACAGGATAAACGCTCAATTGAACTTCGCGGTATATAAATTGACTACTTCTCTCTGAACACTCGACATATGCTCGATTGTTTTTATTTTTAATTGAAAAGACAATTGCATATATTTTAAGTTATTTCAGTTAAAAGCCTACAAAACTGTATACCAACTAGATATAATTGCGTGACTGATATTAATAGGATATTATTATGACGTCATCTATATGCTAAAAGTTGTTTATTTTCGCTGATGAACGCTCGCAATCTCTCTTTAATATGCTTATTTGGCCCGTTTCTATAATGCCGAATTCATTGCGTGTGTAATTTAGAATAGAACAAAAAATTGTACTAATTTGCATTGGATTCAATTTCAGTTGACACATGAAAAATTTGAAACGGGTCTTTGCAGCCTTGTCTTGCTTTTCAACTTCAAGTGCCGTTTTGATTAATTATGTGCGTGTTGCATGCTTGGCACCGGTTGCGTTTTTAAAGCCACATTATATAGCCAGGAGGCGTATTTACAAGGCTGTTTTAGTATCGTGACTGGAATATGGGTGCATTATCGTCGATAGCAATAGTGGGAAAATGCCAAAATATGAAGAGAAAATTTTTATTTTAATTTTGTAACAAATACATCATTAATTAATTGTTCCTAATTAGTATACAGAGTATGATAATCATTCAAAAGTGTGTGATAACCATTCCAGAAAGTGTTACAACCATTAACTCTTTCTTGTCCGAATTGGTCTTTAGTATTTTATTCTGGCTAACGCCAGACGATTTTATTCACCTCTGGGGAAGCCCCCGGACAGGAATGAGTTATAAACTATCTCTTTATAAACTATCTCTTTAACTCTTTCTTGTCCAAATTGGTCTTTAGTATTTTATTCTGGCTAACGCCAGACGATTTTATTCACCTCTGGGGAAGCCCCCGGACAGGAATGAGTTATAAACTATCTCTTTAAAAGTCTTAAACGTCTTGTGATTTAAGTGAAACAAGACGCCTGCTTAGGCGTTTACTTGGGCTATTCATAGCAATGCAGCTTGGCATAGCCTATACACGAAACAGCGCAACAGCGTGCACGCACACATTAAGCGTTTATTAAAAAGTACAACATAACCTACAGTGCTAGATTCGGTAGATTCAAACGATCATTAGACAACCCCGTGAAGTTAGCTGCCAGTTCGCCAGCCGTTAGTGAAAAAGCTGGATTGAACGAGCTACAAGACCGTAGTGGGCATATTTAATATTAACACAGTTGTAAGCCAAGTGACTGATCAATAACAGTGTCCAGTAAGTCACTTGTGATCTAAGTTCAAGAGCGCTTCGTCAAACAAACCATCGTTGGTAGCCTCGTGCGAGAGAAGCTTCTAGGTCAGCGAACACTCGAGCAATAGCGACCAGAGAAGATGGTGCGGCATGCCAAGATGAGCACACCGCGTGGTTTCGCAAAGCCTATCGGGATGATGCAATAATTGCAATTTGCCGACCAGAAAAATACAGAATCGCCACCGAAACCTAAACTCGGCTAGCCCGAGTAATAACCATTCCAGAGAGAGTGATAACCATTTAAAGTATATGTAATAACCGTTCAAAACAGTGATAATTATTCAAAAGCGTGTGATAACCATATAATGTGTGATAACCATTCAAGTGAATTCTTATAACCACTGGCAAAAGCTTTGTTAACCGTTCAAAAGGTAAAGGGTATATGATAACTATTTAAAGAGTGTGAGAACCATTTAAAGAGTGATAACCAGGAGTATAGACTGATCTGATGATCATGACCCGAATCGACTGTGCATGCCATCGAATCGAATGCACTTGTTTTTGTAATATTAATCAGTTGTGATACAATGTTTTCGACATTTCTGCCGAAGTTCCCTTGTGTTCACTCGTTTCAAAACGTTATATCCACTAAAAATATAATATTCACAAGAAACGATTACTACGTACTTCCATTTACGTCAAACCACTGTGAGGTCGTATTAGAACTAATATGTCTTCGTTTGACGACTTGACGTCAGTTTAGATACTGTTAGAATAGAGCAATCAAGCTGTCATAAATGCTTACATGAGACTCGGACGAATTTGCGAATAGTTTACGTCATTGAACATTGTGAGCATGCGTGATCACGTGTGTCATGTCTGTGAATTTGTTTGAGGCCATTTTGTTGAATGAGATGCTGAATCTTTGAAAGAAAATATAGTTCAATATTCTTTTTGGGAACAGAAGACGTTTTAAGAAGACATAAAGACATTTTTCGGCATGTTTGGTCCCTTAGTAATGGCGCATTTCTCTTGTTTAGCTGGCTTCATTTTATATGAACCAGTGGACAATAGGTTGCACTATCCAGTCTTCTTTTGAGATCAGTGTTTGAGGCTTATCAAAGTACCAGTGTAAAAGTAATTTGTGTTTACAAAATCCCGCACTGGTTTATGTTTGTTCCGCTCTGAAGATAGTCATTTCCGTTCAGCAACCTTAATGGCTTGAAACCGATCTGAGCACTTTTTCATACCGGCCTCGGTGTAGGTTTGTGCCATTCACGAAACTTCTACAGTTAGATAGAGCGTTAGATTCTGTACAACATATATGTGAATTAGAAAAAATGGTATGGAACCATGAGCGCAAATATCAAATTGCATGATTTACAGTACGCTATTTCTTGGCGTACGTATAAGGTCAAACGCGGTCATATTTAAAGTATATCCCTGAATCGTCTGTAGGTTTGTGCCATTTGGGAAACATGCACATTTAGATAGAGCATTAAATTCTGTACAACATATGTGAATTAGAACAAATCGTATAGAATAGCAACGGAGAAAAATCTATTTGAACTGAGATGAGCGCAAATATCAAATTGCATTATTATGCTATCATTTGGCGTACGGTCAAACGCATTCAATTTAAAATATCCCTGAATCGTCTGTAGGTTTGTGCCATTCACAAAACTTGTACAGTTAGATAGAACGTTAAATTATGTACAAGATATGTGAATTTGAAAAAATCGTATAGAATAGAACCCTGAAAAAATCGTAGTATTTTAATCCAAAACTTTATCGCTTCGGAGAAGTCTCACTTCGTGATATGTCGACGAAATATTGTGTTAATTGTGAAGACGATCGGATTAAAAATACTTGTTTCCATCGTTCAAACTGACAGCTCGTACACACACAAACACACAACACGATAGCAATATATCTGCTACGCAAATACAAAAACTATAGATTCTTGACTTCGATCTCTTGCTCTCCAGTAGCCCAGTTGCTGGTGAGTATTTCGTACTATTTCGTTAAATGATTCATTAATTCAACGAGAATCTTGATCGAATTTATACATTATCGTGACGTACGTTATCCTTATGTTTTATTTATATTCTAGCGACATATTAAAGTCTTTAATATGTCGCTAGTATTAATATGTCGCTAGATCAGATAGGTCGAAATTCTTTAATGTCAAAGTCCTTCAGTAATATGTCGCTATAGATACTAAAATTTAACATGGTTTTGTGGCAGCACTTTCCTTGCGATAGTATAACTTCTAGTAAGATACATAATCGCATGGACTCGTTTTGTTTTGGTTATAGCGTGGTTTCGAGTGCAATTTGGAAAAAAAAACATGCACAAGTGAGTTTTTCAAAGACTATCAAAATTGCACGAGTCCGAAGGACGAGTGCTATTTGAGGTCTTTGAAAAACTCACGAGTGCGTGTTTTTTCAAATTGCACTCGAAACCATGCTATTACTTATTAATAATATACATGAAAAAATTTTTCATAAAGAGAATCTTTCTAATCAAAATGCTTTGTTCAAATAACAGACATGAAGAAAAAAAATTAACAGGAAGAGCTTTTTTTCTAGTAAGAAATGATTTTTGTGCAAATTTAAAAAATTACAAAATTTGCACTGTATTTCATTTTTCTGCACTGAATTACACTAAAATATTGCACTCCTCTCAGCCAATCAGAATTGAGAAATTTTTTCTTGTATGTTATTAATTTACTTAAACGTAGAGGGTGGTCAACTCGAAAGCTCTAGCTACTTTGCCTACCGTGCGCTTCCTTGTAAATATTCTTCCATTGAACCAATGGCAATGTAATGTTTTTCTTAATCGTTTTAAACTAGCTTATCACCATAATAGCTTTCGATTATTAAGCTAATAATATACATGAAAAAATTTCTCAATTCTGATTGGCCAAGAGGAGTGCAACTTTAGTGTAATTCAGTGCAGAAAAATGAAATACTGTGCAAATTTTGTAATTTTTTTAGATTTGCACAAAAATCATTTTTTATTAGAAAAAAAGCTCTTCCTGTTATTGTTTTTTTTTTCATATATGTTATTTGAACAAAGCATTTTGATTAGAAAGATTCTCTTGATGATAATTTTTTTCATGTATATTATTAATAAGTCAGTATAAGGCTGATTTCCAGTCAGTGGAATTTTGCGGGCGGGCGGAATTTTTCTTTGTCTTTTGTGCTCTGAATTAGATTAGTTCCGCTCGAGTGCTCGCAAGACAAAGAAAAGTTCCGCCCGCTCGCAATATTACACTGACTGGAAATCAGCCTTAATAGCATGATTTCTCTTGCAATTTGAAAAAAAAAACACGCACTCGTAAGTTTTTCAAAGACCTCAAATAGCACTCGTCCCTCGGACTCGTGCAATTTTGATAGTCTTTGAAAAACTCACTCGTGCATGTTTTTTCCAAATTGCACTCGAAACCATGCTATTACCTATACAAATAAAACTTTAGACGCGTGGCCAAAACATTAAGGCTCCGTTTACACTATTACGGTACGGTCAGTCTTCCGTTGAAAAATCACTGCGTTTCCTTGTGTTTACACTATTCCGGAGTGGTTTGCCGTAGCGTATCGCTACGCTTAGCACTCTGGCTGCAAATCACTACGTTATGGTAAATTTACCGTATACCGTCATAGTGTAAACAGACGATTTTTTTTCTCCGTATTAGTGTAAACGGGGCCCAAGTGTGATATACCTGAATATTTTTTAATTGTACCCGATTATACAGTTTAATGTACGACATACATGCGTGTCGGTACGTGTCTTTTGGATATGTGACGGTAATCCGTATGTCATTCTCTATGCAGACGCTATCATGGCACGCGGAAATTCCAATGTAAACTATAAATAGTTGCACTTAATTGAGACACTTGTTCACTTGCTTTGACAAAGACGAAGTGCAGTAAAGGTGATTATATTAATGTTATACTGTATATACTCCAGTCTCTCATCATAGTTCTATTTACAAAGATATAGCCTGAAGAAGAGAATGAGTGGGAAAAAGGTTTGGTCAGTTTTAAAAAGGACTGTGTCTACCAAGCGAGAAAAGAAACAGGAGACAACGTCTTTGTCTAATGAAGCTGAACCTGAACTTTGTATTCGTCTAATAACACGACCAACTATTCAAAACTATTCTGGTATTAAGTCAAGATTACAGAAGAGCACGGTAAAATGGATGGAGGAATTCCTCAAACTTGGAGGATTGGAAGCCTTGTTTCTATCACTGGAACGATTGAGCGATAAAGATGTATCAAGTTTCATCGATGCATTTATTCATCTAGAAGCTGTCCAATGTATCAAGGCGGTCATGAATTCAAAGGCTGGCCTTGATTACATGATAGAGAGTCAGAACTTTACTAGGACATTGGCGACAGGTAAAGTATTGTAGCAAAATTGCAACCATTATATTTGTTGACTTAGTTAAATGAACAATAATGCCCAATTAATCGGCGGCCCTCGAGCATTGGATTAACTGTAGCCCACTTGCATATAATATCGAATGTCAGTATGAAGCTACATTTTAGCATTACAGCCATAATATCGGGGTTTTGTTATGTTCCATATTAAATAATCACCACGTATTGGTCATTGCGTGCATGTGACTAACAGCGAGTTCTTCGATATGAATCAACTAGAAACCACACAATGTTTTGTCTACCTACCATCCTGTAGTTTTCTTATGTATATCGTTATAAATACATTCACATGCATTGCACGCTGATAATGTTTGGTTTTATATATAAAGGGGATATTTTTTTCAACAAATAAAAAATTAGAGACATTTTTGACAATGGGAAGTTATGGGGACAATGTTTATTTGACTTCCCGTTGTTTCTGCTTTCAAACACTCTGTCGCTATGCATATGTTATTATTATTAAGAAGGATAGAAGAAATATAGGAAGAAAATTGAATAACTTATAACCGTCCCTGCATTTAATATTACGTAGACAATTTAATCATGAGTATCGACTATCGAGCAAATACAGAAAAAAGACAAATTTTAGTATTTTTTCAATGTACGTGCTGGTTGGAGTCTTTAATGTACATGTATATATCATTAAGCCTAGTGCACGATTAGAACTGTCGCTGAAGGCTTATTATTGTAAGTCTTTAGATAACATTAATAAACCAAGGCAACGCAAAGCAGCGAAGAAACTTTAAGATGACAACGAAAGAAACTGTTCTTCGACTTCTGCGTATTTGGCGCGTGTTTACCATTTGCGTGTCAGATTATCGCGTCTTTGTTGTTTTCTTTGTCTCGCAATTTCGTCATCAACTCATCATGCACACATTTATACGTTCTTCAAAGGTTTTTCACGTCATTTTATCGTTCATACCTATACGGCAAATGACGTTGTGTTTTTTAATCCACATGTGTGAAATGCGTGGTTAAATCAAAGTTTACCGAAAGTATAGCATGAAAAGATCAAACCCCCTTTGGCCCTTTCAGGCGCTTGCCCAAACCTGAAAACAAAGTATAAAAAAAGCATACGTCAAGATAAACACAAAGGAATCTATTCTTAGTTAGAAGACAATCAAAGCATGGAAAAGTTTCCTTTCAATTTCAAAAATAGTGTTTAGAAATTAGAACATAAGACGAGAGTTTGATTACCGTCCATTTCGTGTCTTGACGGCTTTCGGTGTAGGCTGAGAACTCTTCAGAAAAGAAAATCAGATTCCCTTTCACTACAAGCTGGTCCAATCTCCTCTTTTAGCATGCAGCGGATTATATGTCCCCGCTTGAAAGGAAGTCTATGCGATTATAGGAATTTTTCCTCACCCAAACTAAAAATGTCCCTTTCAAAGAATTGTTGATTTTAATCGTGGAGGAAGTGTTAACATATTTCGTGATATATGATATAACAACGACGAGTGTCAGCGGAAATAAAATATTTTTTCAACGTCGAGTTTACGTTGACATTGGAGACATCTTGTTGGCCGCACTTTATCAGGCGGAACTTGACATTCATTTACATCGAGTAGCAGTAGTTGAATGTCCTTTTCTCTACTGCGCATGTGCAAATGCTCGTTGCGGTCACATATTTACGGTATATTTTATTATTACTCAACCTTGTTATATATAGTTCGTTATTGGATAAGAAAGATGTAAATAAAACTATGTGAACGAAATCGTTTAGCCTTAGCAAGAACAGAATGAAACACTCGGCAGGTATTTCTTGGATTTCAGGGTAGGGGTGACCTGTGAATTTTTGAAACCCTAACCCCGTTCCAGACTAAGGAATTGAATATTTTGTGACCCTGCTTCAAAGGGGGGAAATGACACCCTGTTCCAGTCTGGAAGTATGGAAAACATGCCTTGTGCCAGACTAAATAACTTGAGTTATTAAAAAACAAACCGTGTTCCAGACTAAAAGAGTGATTTATATACCCGGTAATTCCAGACCGCTAAAAAATGGTAAAAACCATACACCCTTTACAGCGACACGTCCCTGTATGCATACATGCATGGCAGAAAATTTTTAA
>OZ035997.1:27946566-27999066 GCA_964035015.1 Corallium rubrum
TATATATGCTCATATAGAGCTTATATATATATATATATATATATATATATATATATATATATATATATATATATATATATATATATATATATATATATATATATATATATATATATATATATATATATATATATATAACCACCGACGCGTTACTGATTTCCTTTGTGTTTTCTCATGAATTATTGAGTTGTATATTTATATATATATATATATATATATATATATATATATATATATATATATATATGCATATATATATGCAGTATATATATATATATATATATATATATATATATATATATTTACAAATCATGGACAAGCAATATTTAAAACGTGGAGCCATGTGACCACGGCAAGAATATTATAAGCAGTTTGACCGATTGTTAAATCAATTAAAATGCGAGGCGCAGAGTGTTGAAGTCGTTTACCGAAAAGATTAACTTTAGTCAGAAATTTGCCTAAATATGCAGACGCTTTGCTTTACAGAATGGGGTGTATATAATTAATGTGTTTACTTTCATTACTAGTTCTCGACAGTCGAAATGCTATGGTAAAGAAACAAGTGTTTGAATTGTTGGCTGCATTGTGTTTGTATTCTCCCCGAGGTTATTATTTAGCATTGGATGCACTCGAGAATTATCGCGTAAGTAAATAAAACATAAGTACGCACTTCGTATATATGAGTCTACATGTACAAACTGTGCAATGGTTTGTGAACCAAACCTGACCGAACTAAGCATGCAAGCGAGACAAGTTTCGCGAGGAGTGTTACACATGCAGTGCGCATGCACTTATGATCGTTTTCACTCACGTGATCGTTGGCCCCGAATTGGGAATTTTTCCTGTCCCTGACCGTCCGGGATTGTGGTTGAAGTAACATCCCAGACAGTCGCCGATCTGATTGGAAGCATCCCAAGAATCGGAATCATTTCTATTTGGAAAATGCATCCCAGACGGTCGACGACGATCGGGAATTCTCACGACTAGTTACGACATGCATGTGTGAACACTGAAAAACACTGAAACCACTCGTCTGCGATGATCGGGGACAGGAAAAATCCCCCAATTCTTACGACAACTCACGACAAGCGTGGACGTGGCTATCGTAAAAATCGCCGACAATCGGGGAATGATAGAACTGTCCCCGATTCTTACGACAAGTGTGAACTAGGCTTTGGAAAATGCATCCCAGGCGGTCGCCGACGATCGGGGATTCATTCTAGTTACGACTAGTTACTACATGTGTGAAAACTGAAGAACACTAAAACCACTCGTCTGGGACGATCGGGGACAGGAAAAATCCCCGATTCTTACGACAAGTCACGACAAGTTTGAACGTGGCTGTCGTAAGAATCGTCGACAATCGCGGATAGAACTGTCCCCGATTCTTACGACAAGTGAGAACTAGGGACCAACTGCATGTGTGAACTGTCGCTACGAAGTTTGTTCGGTCAGTTCTCCTTTTTTACAAGCAAAAACACAGTATTGTGTCCCGAATTTTCTATCTTTGTATTGATCTATACCTACACAATTCCATTAAAGGAAGCAAATCTTTTGTCATTATTTGCATTTCCAAATCAATAGATCATTTTCACTCACGTGATCGGTGGCCCCATTGGGGTGGTGACACAATACGAAATATTTGAATAAGAAAGAGCTAATTCCCATGCCATACACCAATATGGCCGCCATTTCATTGTTTTGGTACACCACTATGGCCGCCGTGACGTCAGATGAAAACGATCTATAGATTATTTATATGCTATGAAACTTGACAGTCTAACTGGTTTTCTTCCTTTTTTAGACAACAAAAGGGCAGCGATATCGCTTTAGTATTGTTATAAACGAAATGAAACATATAGAGATCATGCCGTATGTTACAACGTGTGTTGCCTTTCTTAACGCTGTTATAATGTCAACAGATGATATTAAAGAGCGTGTGAGAATACGAGGCGAGTTCATAGGTGAGTTATTATTACTTTGAATTTTAAACATTTCTTGATGTGTGCCGCTTTAACTAAAAACTTATTTTGTAGGACTTGGAGTTTTGGACCAGTTAAATTCTTTAAAGTAAGTCTTTTGTTCTGGTTTTGTTACGATATAATTTAGATATTTATTATATCTTGCATCTTGATACTGCATATAAATATATTTGTGAAATTCATTAATAATTCATGAGTTTTGCAGCCAATCCAATTTCAGAAATTACGTCACATGTATACCCCTGTAAACCCCATACAAACCACTAGTGCTTGTAACTAATTAGCATCTCAATATGATTATCCCAAAGGGATTTTTACTATTTATTCATTTCACAAGTTGTTTACAACACTCGCGTCCTTGTTGTATTGAATATACAATCACTCGCCTTCGGCTCGTGATTGTATAATTCAATACAACACGGCCGCTCGTGTTGTAAACATTACATATATATATATATATATATATATATATATATATATGTATATGTATATGTATATGTATATGTATATGTATATATATATATATATATATATATATATATATATATATATATATATATATATAGATGCGGGTGTTTTATTAGAAAATATGCAGTGTCGTATTTTCCATATCCTCACTAATGAAGATATCGATGACGTCATTAAGAATTTTACCTCTTTTTGCATTG
Source organism: Corallium rubrum (assembly GCA_964035015.1). Classification (NCBI taxonomy): domain Eukaryota; kingdom Metazoa; phylum Cnidaria; class Anthozoa; order Scleralcyonacea; family Coralliidae; genus Corallium; species Corallium rubrum. Next base: position 27,949,217 of record OZ035997.1, read on the forward strand.
AATCTATTTAATAAAAAGAAAATTACACGCTGGCTTGAAGATATGAATTTTATCTTCTCGTGGTAAAAACGATATTTTACTCATTCGCTACACTCATTCGTAAAATATTGTTTTCACGACTCGAAGATAAAATCCATATCTTCGCACCACCATGTAATACCCTCTCTCTCTATATATATATATGGAAAGACTGACGCAATATTGTATGATTGAACAAAAAATCTCGGGTACCATCGTGTACTTTACGTTCTCTGAACCAGTCAAGAAAGGAATCGACTAACTTAGATTAGCAGTTTACACTGGGCTGACGAATATAAGACCAAACGACAAGAATTTATTACGATTATTTTACTCTTTTGACTTAACCCTTTGACTCGTAAGCGCGCATGTAGACGCACCTTTACTATTTTACTATTTTATAGAGAAACGTTTCTCTCTGACGAAGGGCCTTCGCTCGAAACGTTAGACTCCTACGTTCTCTGTTTCGGCAGTATATCTAACCTTACTATATTTCGATTGTTGTTTCTACACTGCCTACACAGCACGCTACTTTTATTGCTTTACTATTTTACTCTGGCTAACGCCAATTTCGTACGGTCATATGTGCTTCCTAAAGGCTGATTTCCAGTCAGTGGAATATTGCGAGCGGGCGGAATTTTTCTTTGTCTTGTGAGCACTCGCGCGGAACTAATCTAATTCAGAGCACAAAAGACAAAGAAAAATTCCGCCCGCTCGCAAAATTCCACTGACTGGAAATCAGCCTTAAAGTCGGTTTTCCACTAGGCGGAATTTTGTGCGCGGAGCGGAATTTTTCTTTGTCTTTTCCAATTAGTTCCACCCGAGAAATCACAGGACAAAGAAAATTTCCGCGCCGCGCGCAAAATTCCGCCTCGTGGAAAACAGGCTTTAGGGGTGGCGTAATTTGCGTAAAATCGCTTTGACGATACTCAGACATTGTGCTCATTTAGGAGCTGTTTACATGAGCTGGGCTCAAGCGGTTGGTTAGGATCGTACTGTGGTTTGCATAACCTAAATTTACAAAGAAGAATTGGTTTAGTTTAGTTTAGTTTAGTTTAGTTTAGTTTAGTTTAGTTTAGTTTAGTTTAGTTTAGTTTAGTTTAGTTTAGTAAATCTCAACATTAATTCAAATCTCCTTTTGCAGCCGAGGAAAGAATTTCGTGACACGAGCCAGCCCTAGCCGGACTAGCCCGGCTCGTGTAAACGGCCCCTTAGATTCAACCGCGCGCGGACGGGAGAGTTCTGTGGAGTGAATTCCGCGAACGGTTGATGGAGCGCATCGACTGAAGTGAAGTGCCCTGTAATGAGAATACATCTCATATGCAAAACCTTACCGCTTGGGAACCACGTATGGCTACAAATTTGCAACCTTAGCTCTCCATCCGAGTCTTAATAGCTCAATGACAATGGTTAGGGCGTCGAACAACTATATAGTCATTATGAGAGTCTCTATATACCTCGACTACTAAACGTCTATTAAAGACAACGTAACTAACTGTTGATAATGGTGCATAAGTGAGAGCTCGCTGCATGCATAGATATATATGTTATGTATACGAATAGTTTTACCAAGGCAAACCAAAGCTTTAAGTGATGATAGAAATGACCTTGTCATGCTCTTACCAAATTTATACCATTTCTCTTGTTGTGTTATGTTACTGTAGAGATGAAGAAGATGATGATTTGCTGATGCAAATTGATGTGTTTCAAGAGCAACGTCTTAATGACGACGAAGAATATGACGGCATTGATTTAAACAGTCATAGTGAAGTTTTTCAAGCGTTGTTTCAGACGGTAAATATTCGACCACTCGCATGCAAGGACTGCATCCAAAATAGCTAAACTAGCAGTACATCTTCACATCCATTTTACATTTAAAAATCAGGAACTGGGTATTTAGTTAAACTTGTTAAATTTATTTAACTTTCTAATTCATGCATATAGTACATTGTCGATGAAAAATAAGGCGTCAAAGGAGAACCACAATTTAAGTCAGACAGTATACGTACCGGGCCACAGGCGAAAAAGGTTCGTACAAAAAAGATCAAGGTCTGATGTTCTCCCGCACTGACCGAGTATAAACGAGGCTTATCTTATGGCTATTTCAAGTTTTTCAGTACTTATTGTATCAACATTTATGTAAAAACCTTAGAAACTACGCCAGTAAAATCAACTATCTGGATACGCATTTTTACGGCCGTGCGTTGAGTAATTCGAACTCGGGATATATATAATAAAGCCATATAATAGAGTGGCGTATAGTTTGATTGATTTTGTTTTCTCGTGTCTTTCTTTCTGTTGTTGTTCTTTCAAAGATATCAAGCAAGCCATGTGCTATCAACTTTCTCAATATTCTCCAATCGTTGCTAAATTTGGATGAAGATAATGAGTTAACGGATACAAAGTGGGAAATAATAGAAAATCTGATCTTAAGAATCTCTTTGATAGACGAACGTGAGAAAGTGAAAACGATGTTAAATGGACATTTAGGAAAAACTTTTTATCAAAAACAATCCAATGAGCCTTTGGATGATGTCTCGTCCAATAGTGACGTCCAACGATCAAGCGATACCGAAATCCATCTGCAGAAAGTTACTCACTCACCAAACAAATCAACTTCCGTAAGAACGCCTGTAGATCATGAAACAAAGCCTTTATCAACTCACTCTGAAATGAATAACAAAGATCTTAACGTCAAATTCGACGATCGACATTCTTCTACAACTCATGAAACGCAACTTTCTACAACACCTGGTGCACCAACTGTACCACCGCCACCACCTCTTCCAGGTGCACCAGACATACCACCGCCTCCTCCTCTTCCTGATACACCAGGCATACCATCACCACCACCTCTTCCTGGTGCACCAGGCATACCACCACCTCCACCTCTTCCTGGTGCACCAGGTATACCACCACCACCGCCTCTTCCTGGTAAACCAGGTATACCACCACCACCGCCCCTTCCTGGTGCACCAGGTATACCACCACCACCACCTCTTCCTGGTGTGCCAGGCATGCCACCGCCACCGCCTCTTCCTGGTGCACCAGGTATACCACCACCACCGACCCTTCCTGGTGCACCAGGTATACCACCACCACCACCTCTTCCTGGCGTGCCAGGCATACCGCCACCACCACCTCTTCCTGGTGCACCAGGTATACCACCACCACCGCCTCTTCCTGGTGTGCCAGGCATACCGCCACCACCACCTCTTCCTGGTGCACCAGGTATACCACCACCACCGCCCCTCCCTGGTGCACCAGGTATACCACCACCACCGCCCCTTCCTGGTGCACCAGGCATACCACCGCCTCCTCCTATTTCCGGAATGGGTGGTGTACCACCACCACCACCATGTCTACCCGTGGTAGGCGTTCCAGCACCACCTTCTTTAGGGTCAGGTATGGTTGCCCAACCTACTGCTGCACCACCAGTTCGACCAAAGTCTAAAATGCGAACATTACAGTGGGCGAAGATACCTCCATTGGTTGTGAATAAAAGCCAGAAAAATGTCTGGGCTAGAGTACGACAGTTGGCACCAATCCAAGCAAAATTTGATCTTCAGGAAGAACTATTTTGTCAGAAAAGCAAAACAACTGCCCCAAAGCAAGATGAAAAGAAGAAAAACAATCCAAAAGTGGTACGTATATTATGTTAACTTTTACTCGAGCTCTGTGACTGTTCTTTTTAATATTTGTATTTTTTATAACTTATAAAATAGCTAAATTGCTGTTAGTTATAAGGATAGATTATTAAAATATAGTATGGGGTACTTTCGGTGTGATGTGTTGTATTGGCTAATATAACACTGACGCAGAAAAGTTGGTAGCCACTTGTTTGAAGTCAAATAAACTTATTTTGGTTAAAAGTAAAAGAACATTTTTTTATTTTGTTTTATTTATTTATTTATTTATTTATTTATTTATTTATTTACTTATTTATTTATTTAATCATTTCAACACGGTAGCCCATCAACCGTTATCTACATATACAGATAAAATATGTTAAAAAAGAAGAAAATAAAGAAAAGGAAAAAAGAAAGGTTGCTTTTCATGGGGCCGTGTGAATAAAAAAATGGTACAAAATGTTCGTAACTATAAACTATACAAACAACTTACAAATTAATTATACACACATTACAATATTTACAATAGACCTTTTCACCAATAACGGCGCCATCTTGAATTCCCCGTGCATTATGGTCTATCCAGGGTAACAAGCTCCATTAAATGGGCGATTGCGTAGTGTTGAGACACAATGCGGTAATTTTTTCTTTATAAATTCTTTCGTGGCAACAATATCTAAATATAATAATTGTCATATTGGTAAAAGCAACAATTCTCGGACGTGTAAGGATAGATTCATGGCAAATGTATCCTTATACGTACGAGAATTATTGCTTTTACCAATATGACAACGATCATATCTAGACATTGTTGCCATGAAAGTGTTCATCAAGAAAAACTTACCACATTGTGTCTCAACACTAAGCAATTACCCTTTTAATTGTGCTTATTACCCTGGATAGACCACAATGCATTGCGAATTCAAGATGGCGCCGCTATTGGTGAAAAGGTCCATTATCTAAAAATGTTTATAAAAACATAAAACAATATTAGTATGGTTTTTCAGTTTTACTATAGCTATAGTACATAAAAAAGTTAAAAATATCATTAATTAATTATATTCGATAATACGCTGTTTTGTTCATATATCGATTGTTTGTTCCAGACCTTTTAGTTTTGGGTTTCGAGTATTGTTAAAGCAACAGTTTTTTTATTCGATTTTAAACCAGTCAAAGTGACTGCTAACTTATACTATGTTTTATTTTAATTTTCTGCTTTAGATCAGTTTGTTAGATCCCAAACAAAGTTTAAATATTAACATATTTCTTAAACAATTTAAAAGGTGAGTTGGTTAAAAAAATAAGCCTTTCGTAAAGTAATCTTGATTTTAATATATGTTCCATAGAGTTTTTCATTAGAATATTTTTATATTTCAATTTCGTGTGACATCCAATTTTTATGTGATTCTAAGTATTTGCTGAAACCTCGGACAGAGACAAGTAGTAATCACGATCACACCAACCACTTTTAAAGAACACTGCTGCCAAACGTGTGTCCATCCGCTTCAGATTTCATCTAGCCAAACTTTAGCACATTAATCCAAGAAAAAAAGTTTAGAAAATCCGAGAGTGGTTAACGCCAAATGGCGTTGCGTGACTATAACTACCAGAATGCTTTGCCAGTATCCTAGTGCTAATAAATATAACAAACTGGCAAAGCATTCTGATAGTTGTGGTCACTCGACGTCATTGCACGTCATCGTGCAAATGGCCCATTAAAGCTTCGAATTCCACACGGCGTTGCGGGAAAAAATACGAGAATGGTTCTCTCAAATGGGTGTTTCACCCGTCGGTCAGAGGGTCAAAAATTGGATTTCTTTTTCTATTTTTACATGAGCATACACCCGAACTCCTCCTCCACCCCACCCCCTTCCCCGAGGTGGACGCAAGTCCATCGTTTACGTATATGCCCCGCCCCACAAGAACTTTGAGAGAAAACATTGTTTTCTAACATTGTTTCGTGTGCACAAAATATATAGCCGTGTTTACACGGCCAAAATTTAAGCATGCTTAAGTTAAGCGTGCTTATTTGCCCCACCTTGGTGCGTTTACACGGTCATTTAACAATCCCTTACTAAAGCACGTACACCATTATTCAACATGGTGGACGAGGTATATTTTTTGTTTTGGAAGCTTCGTATGGGTAGCGTGCGTCAAAGAACAACGGAAGACATCGGTTACACGAGAAAGAGCGATAGCTAAAAGAAACAAACAAACAAAGGAACGACGAATAGCGAGATGAAGCTTCTACAGCAGGGGGAAAATGCATTTTATTGTATAAATAACACCGTATTAATAGCAAGCGTTTTTCAATCCCGTTGCGTTTGCACGGCCAAGTATTAACTGATCGTGCTCAATTTAATCCACCTCCTTGAGGTGGTGCAAACTAATCGCGATTAATTTACACCGATCTGTTTACATGGACATTTTAAGCCCGCTTAAAATCAGATGTGGCTCAGATCCCGCTTAAATTTTGACCGTGTAAACAGGGCTTATAATACGATGATCTTGGACTTTTTCCGCCTCCGTCACACACACTTTTTATGTCGCTCCAACACCCCTTCCTGAGATTTCAATTGTTTTCTTATATGTTAAGAAAACTTTTACTTTTACAAAACGTAATAGAGTTTTCGGTCATATTTTTAGCTACGAGCACTAAATCCACGCATGCGCGCAGCGTTAGCAGCGGTGTCACGAGGTTGCGTATAGATTTAAAAAAAAAACAATTAGCGACGTCAAACGTAATTCGTAAACAACAACGCATTGAACATCTTTCGCACAATAAAACGGTCGGGTTAAATTGAAAGGTGAATATATTTTGTTGAGGAGACAGAGATGTACAATCGCTCCTGCATGGGGATTTATAACTATTATAAGCGCTTTCAACATCGCATTCAACATCATTCAACATTGTTGAACGATGTTGAATAATGTTGAAAGCACGAGTGGCCAAATGAATTCAACATTGTTCAACATTCATGAATGACAATTCATTGAACGCGAGCTACCACAAATGCGTTCAACACCTTCAACATTTTGCGAACAATAGAAATGTTGAACGCGTGTTGAACGAAAATTTGAACATGTTCAAATTTCGTTCAACATCATTCAACACCATTCAACAACGTCCAACATCATTCAACAGGAGTGGCCAAACGCTTTCAACATGTTGAACTCAGCCAGGCCTTAAGAAATAGTTCCATACCGTCAACTAAAAATTGACGTAGTTCTGATTTAAACACTGACACTTAAACTTATCCTAACTAAAACACAAGTTTTGTGTATTCGTAAAACAAAGATACAATATACAAAAAAAAATTCCAGCAATTATTTTTAGATACCGATTTTTTGTGAGTTTTTACTTGATGAAATGGACTAGTGCACTCTTGTAGCTGTGTTATACCATAGATAATGTAAGGGGAACTGGATAGGAAACTTACGAAACCGGAAACGATGTTTGCACAACTTGCTATGGTAATTTTATACACTTATAAGTGACTAATGCACTTAATGGGTGGTCCCACATGGCTAAAATCAGACACTACTGACTTAAGTGATATTACACTATTGTTTAATTTCAGCAGTGGTTGATCCTGGCCATGTGGGATCACTCGTTAGTGCATTAGCTGCTTATAAGTGTATAATTACCATAGCAAGTTGTGCAAACATCGTTTCCAGTTTCGTAAGTTTCCTATCCAGTTCCCCTTCCATTATCTATGGTACTGATTAAAAACCTGATTGATTAATTTAATTTGTACAAATAGTTGCATGAAATCGTAAGTAGTAAGTAGTTCATTAGTATTTTTATCCTGATGAGTAGGTCCGTGTATAAATAAAATTATTATTATTATTATTATTATTATTATTATTATTATTATTGCTTTTAGACCATTGGATGATATAATTCAGAATATCCGTGGAGGAGATAATAAAGCATTCGATGCTGACTCTTTAAAAGGATTTTTAAAGATATTGCCAGATACTTCTACAGTAAGTTCGAAATAATTAAACAAGTACGAGCTTGGCCACTGGTCCAAAGAACTTTGTCCTGGTTTGGTCTTATCCCCGAACCGGGCGGAGGGCCAAAGTCCCGGAGCCCGGTGAGGGTGCTAATAATGTATACATTCTACACTCGAAATTTACCTTCACCAAAATTACCTAGTCTATCAAGTTTAATCGAGTGAAATAAATGCCAAATATTACTTGTAATATTAATATACTATGCTATATCGATCGCCGTGTAAGTAAATAACAAAAGAATGCCTTCGGAACCAATCAAAACGTAGAATGTAACGACAACTGACGACAAACGACCGAAGCCAAAATAACTACTGTACACCAAGTATTGCACAAGTCAATGCTAAATGGTTCAAAAGAAAAATTGAAAAGAAATTAAAATTTAATCATTGACTGTAAATGTGATGATGTGATACAGAACTGGTAATGATAATCTCACATGTGTCGATTTAATATCATGAAACGCATTAGAGTATATACTGCTCTATTTTTGTGGGGTACTAGGACTAGTTTTCATATAATAAACAGATCGTTATATAATAAACTCGTTCGCTTTGCTCACAATTGTGAGGTATCCTGGTCAACACTCAAAATATATTTCGATTCATACAGTCCGCACGTTCATGTATTATTCTATATAAGTACTGAGAATGATGAGAACCGATGTGGCGATGTTTGAATCATCAACATTTGAATTGTCATTAACTATGTAATATATCAACAACGAGTTTGAGTGTTTCATCAGGGGATCCAAACACGATAAAACATGATGAAAGTACGAGGCCGAAGGCGGAGTGGTTTTATTGTTTTCGAGTGTTTGGATTCCCCTGATGAAACACGATAAACGAGTTGTTGATATGGCATCTCAATCGAGCGATTTCAATTACAAAATACAATTAAAATAAACCCTCAAGAGATTTTATTCTTGAGTGTGTGTAAAATTTATTCATACAGCAACTTGTTTATTTTGCATAGATAATTAAGATCTTAAGAATTAGATGAACACCGGTTTTCATCTAATATCTTGGGCTTTCCTGGCGTATCCAACGTCATTCAGGTGATTGAATGGACTATTGTAATTGGCTGATTATCTCATGAATTATTAATGAGTTTGAGATGCTAATATAAACACTTCACAGCATTTACAATATAAACATGTTTCTTACTGTGTACGTAGCTATTTCTAGAATTGTCCACAATTACCTTCTTGTTCATTATAATGTCTTCTCTGGTTCTTCGAAAGTTTTTACAACTAACAAAACTTCAACAAAACGTTGACAAGCCACTTTACCACCATTACCAACAACGTTGCTGGAGAAAACATTGGGACGGCAAATCACTAGTGACTAGTCAATCAGAACCGACGCTTATACGATATTTTACACTAGTGGAGAAAATCGTGTAGCGCATTTAGAAACCAATACCACACTTTTCCACTTGTAAAGAGACATCGTACGGCTAACTGAGAACCTCTGAAATTTGAAACGCATGAGGTTTGCTTGTATCGTTATGAAATGCACATAAATCTCAGTACTCACTACTTATATAACGAAATACATGTGGACATATTGGACATATAGTTATGATGAAGATGAAAGTGAAAACGACTTGTCTAGTTTTATTTTTAAAACACAAATTATTCTCAAATAAAATGTATTCTTTTGTAGGTTGCTATGTTAAATGATTTTAAAGGCGACAAATCCAAATTAGGAAATGCAGAAAAGTTTCTCCAAGCACTCATTACGGTACCTCATTATAAACTACGGTTAGAAGGAATGATTGCCAAAGAAGACTTCAAATCAACTGTTGACATGCTCAATGAAAAGATTGATGTCCTGTTGCATGCTACTAAAGGTACCGAAGTTAAATATCTGCAGAATAGTTTTTGTATCTACTGCGCGTGCGCGAGTAAGATCGTATCGCCCGTGTAAATAAGTAAGTAAGTACGCTGGCAAAAGAATGCCTTCGCAGCCAATCAAAACATAGAATGAAACGTCCACTGACGACACACCACCGAAGCCAAAATAACTACTGTACACCAAGTATTCATAAGTCAATGCTAGAGCGAGATATTTAAGGAGCGAGATAATCAAGAAGAGAAGGTTTTTACAGATTTAGTATTTTTTACCATAGTAGCTATAGGCATTAAACACAGTATATATATATATATATATATATATATATATATATATATATATATATATATATATATATATATATATATATGCCTATTTTTAATTTTAACAAGGATTCCAATGGCTGTTGAAAACCTTGGAAAAGCTGCAATTCTACCTGGTGTAAACTGTCGCGCGCTCTACTTTTCTGTTGTACAAATTAAATAGTTTTCTAGTATACTTTGTTCAACGTGGAAACTCACAAGACAAAAGAAAGAAGTCAAGCGGGACGTTTTACGCCTATTACCTACAGAGATTTTCGTTACGTTTTTTCGTATACTTGACATTGCAATGTTTTGGACATTTTTTCCAACAGATGTTCTAGAAAGTAATGTTCTTCCAGAGATTCTTCATCTTATTTTAACAATCGGAAATTTTATGAACTCGGTGGGTATTACTGTTTTGTTTTGTTTTGTTTTGTTTTGTTTTGTTTTGTTTTGTTTTGTTTTGTTTTGTTTTGTTTTGTTTTGTTTTGTTTTTTTTTTTTTTTGGGTTTTTTTCAAGAAATTAAATTCAGAATATTTTATATCTTGTGCAAAAGGGCAATAAAACATGTCTTTAATAAGTGATTAAACCTAACACTTCAAATTGGATGAAAAATATTATTTAAGAAATAGAAAATGGCCGCCTTATATAAACACAGGGCGTCCATTTTCTATTCCTATTCCAACCTGATGTAATCATGGTAACTGACCAATCACAACATGCGTAAGACGCAACGTATTTTCTATTAAACGTTCCCTTCCTTCTTTATCCCTGAAGTTATGTACTTGTTTCTACACCATATTCCAGTAACACTGGACCAATCAAGGATGGCCCTTATACTGGACCTCTAGGGATAACAGTTTATAGATATAACTGATAGAGTTATCCAGTATAAATATAAGTTAGTTTAGTTTTAGTTTAGAAATATCGTTGTTGCATTTTGATCAGAAAGCATGTACATGTTGAGCATAATTGTACCTCTTATGAAATTCGAAATTTACTAACTTGAGAAGGAAGTATATTGCTGTACCGACTTGAAATATTGGATGAAGACTTGTAACACCAATGTGCTTGTAAGGCGTGCACTAAATCACTTATGATTTAGATTTTAGAGTTTTGATTATGCCACATCAGGAATACATTGCATTTGGTGATACATTAATTCACCTTTTTGTTGCTATTGCGGTTAATTACAATTTTAGTAATTTTGACTGTAATTAACGTTTGTTTGTTTGTTTGTTTGTTTCAGGGTGGTTATGCTGGTAATGCAGTGGGATTCAAAATAAATTCTTTGACGAAATTAGTTGACACAAGAGCTAATAAACCTAGGATGAATCTCATGCACTTCTTGGTTCAGGTAAACTCTTAGATAATTTATTCACTACAACATTGCAGCCATTGGCTTATGTTAAGTTTACAAGTTAAGTTTACAAGTTATAACTTAACACTGATCAGTCATGTCGGGTATAATATTATGTCCTTTATCAGTTTATATCGGTGAACAATTTTTAAAATACTCGCTTTACAAAATAATGACCTGAGCAGTTTTCCAAAAGTCGGCTAATTTTAAATCATCAATGTGATATCTCTATGAGAAATCTGTTAAAAAATTTGGAGCGTGCATATTGTATTCCACCTCAAATAAATCGAACAAGTACATGCAATTAGTGCCAGATGTAAGCCTTAACTCCGCTTCTCTCTTGTACATCCTTTTTTAAACCACATTCTATGATGTTTTTCTCTATCACCTGATTAAATGTCGTCTTTGGCCTTCCTCTTCCTTTCACACAGTCCGCCTCATGTCCCAGCCATCTGAACCTGTTCCGCCTCACAAAGCCAGCTTCACACTCCGCACTCTATCCTACATAGGTTCACCGCACAACCATCGTACCATCGTCATCTCTGTCCGTTCCAATCTTGCACTCTCTCACACATTTATGGCCCATGATACACCATGCGCTGCATACTATACTGCACTTTGGAGTATGTTTTTAACTGAACAGCTTTGTCCTATATATACTTATATGGTTTTGTCTTTTTCTTGGGAAAACAACTTTTTTTTTATTTTGCTCTGAAGGTGGTTCCATCCTGGCATAGTTAAGCCTGGTTTTCATATGTCGCCGATCGTCGGCGATTTGTGATTTAGATGCATGTTAAAACGGGAAGTGCAGCAGCATATTAAGTAATAAAGAACAATGCAGAAAAGCAGTGCTTTTATTCTTTTACTTAACATGCATCTAAATCATGGGTCGGCGACGATCGGCGACATATGAGAACCAGGCTTTAATAGAACATATACATGATTTGGAAGCTCTATTGTCTTTCAACATGAAGCATGGTCATGTTGAACCGACAAAGGAGTTCCTTATATGGAAGTAAATTCTATGGACACGTGATGATGAAGCACCACAACACGTGACGATGAAGCAACTTAGTAATTAAACTCAAGCGTTGCTATTGGATGACTGCTTCATTATACAGAAAATACAATACCGTGAAATTGCAGAACAATCACTTTGGACGAGTTTCCAAACCATATATATGTTCTATTAACTATGATCCTGGGTATAAGTTTAATTTGGGTCTTTATTCTATTGAAAATTTATGTTCATCCATGTGGTTTTAATATATTTTTGTGATGTAGGTTGCAGAAGAAAAACAGGCGCAAGTTGTTTCTTTCCCCGAAGATATGAAATATTTAGAAGACGCCGCAAAGTAAGATTTTACCGTTTATTTCACATGTTATATGTCGTTTATATTTCAGCCCAGGAATTGAGCCCACCAAACGCTTGTGTTTACTAGCAAGCAAACATTACGAAATTATTTTCCTATTTTGATTGGCTGCAGCGAAACTCCCAAATAACGGAAGCGCTGATATTCTTTGTCATTGGCTAAATTTATTGTTTCAAAACGAATACAAGCTTACCTATAAGCATTCCAATAGAGAATAATTCATGAATTATGAACCTTTTAAACACATTTTTTTGGAGTTTATAATTGTTTGTCTAAAATTCGCCTAAAAATAATCAAACTTGCAAGGGTTTATTTGAAATCATAAAAAGACATACATATTACTTCTATAAATATATACAGGTACGGTTCTGCTCTTAATGATCGTTTTCACTCACGTGATCGATGGCCCCGTTGGGATGGTGAAACAATACAAAATATTTGAATAAGAATTGAGTTAAATTCCCATAGGATAAAGACTGTGCACCAATATGGCCGCCGTTTCATTATTTGTCTCTGTGCACCAATATGGCCCGTTACATCAGATGAAAACCAAGAATTGCTACCCCATTGCTGGGCAAATGTACAAAGAGATACAAAGACTGAAAGATTTTCGTTAACAATTTAAATCCAAAAGCGTTTACAATAACCTATCTAGCCTGTAAACCGACTGTCTTATTGAGGGTTGATTGGAACGCCTTCTTGTAGGCTATAACCAGCCACGCAATATACTTGAAGATTGATTTCGTGTTGATTTTTGTATTACTTTCAGGCTCAACGTAGATAATCTTTCAGGGGAATTAAGTAATCTTCGAAAGAATCTTAATTCATTACAAGCTTCCATGGGAAATGGTGATGAAGATGTTAAAAACCAGCTTACTGTCTTTCTTCAGGTAACTATACAAAAGTATGTCTCTGTCTATATGCAATCTATCTCCCACCTTTGCTCGCGCGGTTAGAGCCTCTGCGGAAGAGACCTCCGCACTTTGCCCGTAGCCCGAGTGAACACCAGACCCAGGCGTCTTGTTTTTATATTTCAAGTATTGACAACTATAAAGCGATCACAATTAAGTTTGGTATCTTTAATTATTTTATTTTCTCGTAGGGTGCTCTACAAGAGGTGGACAATGTGGAACAAAAGCTGAAACATCTTTCCCAATTAAGACAGGATCTTGCTGTATACTTCTGCGAGGATGAAAGCAAGTTTAAATTGGAGGACATTTTAGGCATTTTTAGGACATTTTGTAATCATTTAACGAAAGCGAAAGAGGTTTGTACCGTTTCAGTGCAGGAAAATTAAATGTCGTTTGGATATTTTTATGAAAGCGCAACCTAACACAGCAATTTAATGAGATGGTGGGAAAGAAACGACAAAAAAGGAAGGAATGAAGGAAGGAAGGAAGGAAGGAAGGAAGGAAGTAAGGAAGGAAGGAAGGAAGGAAGGAAGGAAGGAAGGAAGGAAGGAAGGAAGGAAGGAAGGAAGGAAGGAAGGAAGGAAGGAAGAAAGGAAAATCTTTGTAAAATTGCGTATAATTCCTCAAAAAAGAGAATTTCAATTTTTAATATTTGTTTAAGTGTTTGCTAAATTGTGGCTAAATCGTCTAATACTGTTATTTAGGAAAACGAAACGCGACGTAAACAAGAAGCAAAAAAAGTAGAGAGAGAGAAAAAGATGAAGGAAATGAAGAGTAAAGAAGGTAACAAAATCAAAGGAAAACCAAAGCCAATCATCCAAGAAGAAGAATGCATCATTGATAATTTGTTAAAAGAAATAAGACAAGGCTTTCAGTTAAAAAAGCAAAAGATATCCTCGCCGAATTCACCGCCCCAGAGTAATCAAAAGAATAGGAAAAAGTCCAAAGTTGTATTGCAAGAGAAAGAAAATCCTTCCGATCAACCACTATCAGACATTTTGGAAGAAAATGGTGAGTAGATTAAAATGCTCACTAATTTATGAAAATAGTTATTGAACTATCGATTTCATTTCTTCTCTTCTATTTTACTCTACAATTTAGGAGACTTTATGTATTTTTTATTGTCTTCAATTTTTTTCTTGTAGTAAACGATTTGAATCAGAAAAATTGTTTCAAAGACAATCCTTTGGTAGTAGAGCCAAATTCCTCGGTGCTCCAATAGTGCTCCAATAGTGGAATAAACTCAAAATCTTCAGACTATTCAATGTTGAAAGATGAAGAAAATGAGAGCGCTCACAGCCTCGCATAAAGGGAAAAGTACTAGCATTTTCATCTATTACAATGAAAGAACTCTGAGCAGCAAAGGGAACAAACAAAGGTTGAACGAGTGGGACAATAGGCCATTTACACGATGATGTTCGATGGCGTTTGGTGACATAAATACCAGAGTATTTTTCATGCAGTATCTTCTAATAGTAATAGGCGAGTTTCAGGGTGTTGCGCGCCCATCTTTTTTCAAATAAAATGGAAAACTCCACTCAAAGTAAACATACTGTTTAAAATTAACAAAGTATAGATACAGTTACCAGATGTTCAACACTGTTATTCTGCTGTTGTTGGCCCGCTAGCAAGTCTGTTTGCCATTGCTTACTTTGTGGGGAGCCAGCCAATTCCTTTGCAAAATGATGCGCACGCAATATCCTGAAATTTACCTATTATTAGCACTAGCTAAGCCTCCTGGTAGTTGTAGTCATCCACGCCATCATACGTCATTGATCAGATGGCCAATTGAGATTGATCAAGTGAATGAATCTAAAGAGGTGTTGTCTTCAACAAAGGAACTTGAAAATTAAGTTGCCATTCGTTCGTTCGATTACACTCTTCAGTGATTCGAGAATTAAGCCTGAATTAATAACTATAGACTTCAGGAAAGCAATGTGCTTCAGTAAATTTTAAATAAAATTTATCTCGTTGACAATGATCATGCAAATGAAAAATATTGTTATGAAAAGAAATTGGGACGATTTTGACATGTTTTGAGCATTTTCGTAGAAAGTGCTGCAGTGTAACTTTCACTCAAATTGGTTAGCGTATGAGCTAGACTGTAAACTAGGTTTCTTAGGGGTTTTGTTAGGGAAAGGTGACAGTGTAAAATAATCTCGTCACCAGCCATCTTGAATGATGCCTGGTTACACTGGAAAAACATTATGTGCATGCACACAATCTAGATTTTTCCCAAATTGAATAAACATTCCATCTATCAGCAGCAACTATATAGTTTTTACATTCTTACGATAAAAGACTGAGATCAATAAAAAATGGTCGTTATATGTGGGCTTTTTGGGATGTCAATTTCAGGTCACTGCGCGATTATTTTGTCAGTTTTGTCAGTATACTATTTACTCGGGCTACCCGTGGTAGCCGAGTCCACGAGATATTGCCCCAACAGGCTTTGCGAAACTGCAGGCATGACGTCACAGCTCGAATGCTGATGTTTATTCACCATGGCGGATTTTCATGCAGGAATGGCGAGTTTTCTCTTCTCCTGACGCCTTTGGTTGTGTTGTTCGAAGTGAATTTGTACTCGATCAAACTTTTACGAAAATTCTCGATCATTGTGTTCTCGACAATTTACATGTATTATTAATTAAGTGGTACTGAAAAATGTTGCTCAATGCTGTAAATCAAAGAACAAAGAAGTTGATAAAGCCAGGTAACGGTAAACATGCTGTGTTTTACATCTTCATCGAAGTTGTCATTTAGCAGAACAGCTGACTTGTGTCTGTGAATGCTGTATGTAGGCTTAAATGTATTGAGGTATTAATATTTGTGGTTTGCTTTATTTGTTTGTATTGTTTATTACTGTAGTGATCTCTTGCACTAAAAGTCAATGTTGTTAAACAGTTTATACATTACTTTCATCAAGTGTGTATTATTGTTTGGGTACACCAATATGGCCCGACCATTTCAATGTTTTGATACACCAGTATGGCTGACATTTCATTGTTTTGGTACACCAATATGGCCACCATTTCATTGTTTTGTTGGTACGCCAATATGGCCACCATTTCAATGTTTTGGCACACCAGTATGGCCACCGTTTCATTGTTTTGGTACACCAATATTGCCACCATTTCATTGTTTTGGTACACCAGTATGGCCACCATTTCATTGTTTTGATACATCAATATGGCTGACTGGCCTATGGCCACCATTTCAATGTTTTGGTACACCAGTATGGCCACCATTTCATTGTTTTGGTACACCAGTATGGCCAGCATTTCATTGTTTTGGTTCTATGGCTACTATTTCAATGTTTTGGGGCATGTACATCAGAGTATAGCCACCATTTCATTGTTTTGGTACACAAGTATGGCCATCATTGTACGCTTGTACTAATGTTAGTTTTGTTCTTGGCATGGTGGCCATTTAGCAACTTCTTACTTTTACTCTGTCTAATGGCACATGATTTTATTTCTCAAGTGGAGACCTCCTGGTAATCTTGCCTGGTACAGTAAAGGGTTAATAAAGGGTTGCATAATGTTTACAGAAAATGATTGATAAATTTTTTTGTGTGCACAGAATTCCCACCTTAATATCAAATTATGTTGAACAAATTCAAATTTTTCTTGACAACTATCCTAATAGCATTTGTTAGCACACAGGTTATGCATGAATCAGTGTTAAGCCCGAGGGGGGGGGGGGGGAGGCCAGGCAAAAAGTGGGGGATTTGATTTTTTTAAAATGAAGTGTTCAAAAGTGTGACCCTGGGGCAGAGAATTATGATCAAATATAGGCAAATTGCCCTTCTTTGCCTAGGAATGTTTGATAATTTCCTTTGGAATATTTAAATGTCCCCACCCCGGCAGTTGCGATTGAAGAGCAAATGCCGCAGGGTGGGGATAGAGACGTTTACCAAATCCCCCACCTTTGCCCAGCCTCCCCCCCCCTCCCTCAGGCTTAACACTGATTCGTGCATTAGAATCATGGTGTACGTATCGGATTATTTGCATAGCATAATCTTCCCATACCAGCCTGTACCACTGCCCAGTAGCCCGAGTTAACGCCTAGCGGGCGTCTTGTTATGTACATTTTTCGGCAACAAAAAAATTGCTCAGGCTTCGGTAGCAGCTACAGAAATACAGTAATACGCAACGAACTACAGAAGGAGTTGGGAAGGTGTTTCCATTTTGACTGTCCACTGCACAACCTCGTACCAGATAAGACCCTGGGTATGAGGTTGTCCACTGCATAGCCACTTGTGTTCTGATAGTGCTGTTCAGTGGTAAAAGTTAAAGCATGACTAGTGTGGTCTTGTTCCACCGGATAAGCTATTCGGGCTTTGTACGACCGGCCCCAGAAAAATAGAAACGGTGCAAATTTTAATTTTGGAGATAATAAGCCAATCAAAAACGATAAAAACTACGAAGAGCCAATCACGTTCTACAACAGATTTTGAGGGATTGATATTTCCCAAACTCGTACCCAGGCTTTTCCTGCACATAATCAAAGATGGCGGCCAAAATGTAAGTATGGAAAAGGGAAGAGGTTAGATGGGATGACTCTCTGGGACCTTTTCCGAAGATGTAGCCTTACGAAGCATGGATTTTAATGAAAACCTATCCCAATACCCCCCTAACCCTAACCCCCTAACCCTAATCTCAAAAGTGTGGGGTTTTGGCCCCTCCTCATGCCCTCCCCCGCCCTTAATATAGTCGCCAATTTATGGTCCACAACTGTTTCCAAAGCTTGTGGGATGCGCAGTAAAGTTCAATACGTCACTTGGCGCAGCCTTCCAAAAAGGTCCCAGAGAGTCATCCCATCTAACTTCTACCATGGAAAAGTGGAGGACACTAACGTCAAGTGTAATATGAGTTTGCAAGCACTGGCTAAGGACAATTTGTTCAAGTTTGAAGCTATTACAATGAATACACTCTTCAATATTGTCAAGTGAAGTGGCTGCAAGAAATCTAGAAGATTCTTAATAGTATTTTGAGTAAACTTTTGCAAGTAGTTGAAGAAGAAACGAAGCTTTTTAAAGTAACAACTACAGTAGGACAATCCAGCTGACCAGCACTGTATTAAATTTCGTAAGTACAGATGGTCGCAGAGGAGTCGAACTTATTTATTAATAAGTAATCGCATGGTTTTTTGTACAATTTAGAAAAACATGCATGCTTATAAGTTTTTCAAAGATCTCAAATAGCACTCGTTCTTCAAACTCGTGCCATTTTAAATTTGCCCAGTTGCTGTATGCAGCCAAGACTTGCACATGTATGCAAGCATGCATGAAGTGCCAATTTGTATCCATCCTGTCCTGCGTGGATGGCCGGACTAGTTTAGAAAGTAATCTATACAAATAATTAAGGAAAGGAAAGGACTGGGGGCTAATCCTTCTCCTCATCCAGACCACGGATCACAGCTAAGATGTTAGGTGTTGATTTTATGAAGGGAGGAGAACCTGGCGAAAATCCCTTGAAGCACAGGGGAGATCAACTACAAGTCTACAACTCTACTCACAAGAGTTCCAAGCTCGACAATGGGGTTATTCCCAAGCGGTCACCCATCCAAGTACTAACCCCGTCTAACCAGCCTTAACCCTTTCACCGCCAGACCTTTTCCCTTGACGAGTAAAATTGTCTGGCGTTGGTTAACTTTTTTGGTGAGAGGCAGTGCACTAACAGCACACACCATGGAGGCAAAGCATTGGGGAGGCACCAAGGTTAAAGCCAGAAATTTTGTGAGTAGGTAGTATTACAATTAATGACGATGTGAAGAATGGGCAAGTTTTGAAATCTATAAGTCTTTGAATGCCATTTCCTGCATTTGGAGAAATATTTTACAGAATTTGTAGTATTGAAAAGACCCCAAACCGGTATTTTGTATTAAATAATCCGAGCTTTTATGTTTACTTTTGAAATTCTCAACAATGTTACAATTTTTGGTTTTTAATGGGGGACACACCTCTCGGATGAAGGGGTGTGCTAACAAGTTTTAAAAAATTCAAAAATTCAAATGTAATTTCACTAAAATTCTCTTTCTTCCCTGGTGTTTTGTCTTAAAGTACTTTTCCAGAAAATTAAATGTTGCGCAGGACTCCAGCCAAGTACCTACAGAACACACAGACTAGAACCAAAATTGAACAGACCATCTCAGCCAGATGCAAAAAGTGATTCCAGGTCACTATTTTGTACAATTGTATGTTGGTTTTGAAATATCCAATGTGAAAAAATATGGCCCCAGTCATTGAAGTGCCAGTTTCAACAACATGGAAACGCTCTGTAGCATCTGTGAATAAGAACGAACCTGCAAAGGGCCAGTGGTGTAGCCTGGGTCTTGGGTTTGGGGGTGAGAACCCCTATTCTCCTAGGGGGGTCTGGGGGCAGGAAAATTTTAGATTTCTATGGTCTCTGAAACACTATATTTCCTGCATTTTGAGGCAAGTATTTAAGTGTAATCTGAAGGCATATATTACATAATTTTGTTGAAATTAAACCAAATGTAAAAATAAGTTGGAGGCATTTTGTATAGGCTCTTAGTATTGTAATTTATGGCATATACATTCCTGCTGTATATATAATACATTACTAATCTATATACTCACCCTTCTTGGAGACCATTTGGGGAGGGGGGGGGGGGGGGGTGATCACCGCCCTCAACCCCTTGGCTACACCATTGCAAAGGGCATGCACTGCATCAGACAATTAATATACAGTATATTTATTCCAATGTGAAATTACATTATTGAAAAACATTTGTTTACTATATACATGTTTATTATATGGCTGGGTTTGATTTCCGGTCCGTACGCAAAACGACGCACGCTGATTGGTTCCTGAGAGGTCGGGATTTTACGATATTGACCGACCGGTCAATACGCTTTTTTCTCGGCCCTGTAAGTTTTGGCGGGAACATTTCTGAGTTGATTTGAATACAAATAAAAGAGAAGTAGCCAAATCGGTATCTTTATTCAAATATTCTGAACAATAAAATGTGTGGAACATCACTGCTGGTTTTCTTTAAAGCTGCTTATCTGAAAACACGACAAATAAAAGCCGAACTGGTGTAAATAAGGCCAAGAACTGACACGAAAAAGTCAACAGGTAAGGTAAACAGCATACTCCGAAGACGAAAACAACGCTCGAAGCTTAAAAATAGAATGAACCAATAGCCATATAATGAATTCCTTATTAACCTCGTTTGCTAGTGTACTGGAAAGTATTTGCCCTCGGTTTTATCGCACAAACCTCGCTCCTTCGTCGCTACGTCGTAGGGTGTCGTGCGGTAAGAATTGTTGTACTGGTCGGTCTGTACGAAAACCTCAGGCAAATACTTTCCCGTACAGACCTCGCACTCGGTTAATAAGTCTTTAATATTATAAACTGACATACTCTAGCTGCAAAACATGATAAAATTCGCAAAAAACTTTTTACAAATGTCTTTTATATATAAGCCATTTCTCAGGTCGTTTCTTATATTAACCGAACTCTATATATGTCAATAAACATATGTTTCTGATATATAACTCGACTTTTACCCTTTCACACGGATACATATAATCTTGGAGCGCATGCATGCATGAAAACCTTTTCACTATAAACGTACATTGTTGTGGGACAAATTTCTTTCTTTTACTCTACTCATACTCTTTAAGAGAAACGTTTTAGAAACCATGCATAAAAGGGTTAAACTTAACAAATCCCTCGTTTTCAATAAATTTGTGTAATTTTTACATATATTTTTGCATAAATTTACTCTTAGTATTATTATTAGTGTCTTATGTAATATATCATACACGAGAAACCTTTTATTATCTGATTTGAAAACACCGAGCAGTGTGTTGAAAGACGAGGCGGTAAACACTTCCAGGTGTTTTTAAATCAGATAGTAAATGGCTTTCGAGTGTATGGTATAGTTTCTTAAACAAGTCAGTATTTAAAGAGAAATTTGAGGTGAAACTGGTCTTAAATTATGGGCGTTTATTACCGCATGTACATTTCACAACAACGTCTCGGTAACTATTTCCATTATGTTTTCCTCATGGATTATCATTAGTAATGTAGTTATAAACTACTTTATGTTCTATTGTTATAATATGTATTTTACTATATAATAGACGTAATAAGTAATTTTAGTGTATTATTTTACATAGTACAACTATTTCGATTTAAAAATCTTGAACGCACATTGGATGCGGTGTACCCGAATATCGGACAAAAGATGAGTTAAAATTTATATTCACGGCAGAAGTTTTTCCTTTTCCTGTCCACAAATCATTGTGGATGAAAGCTGGAACTGTGGGATTTATAGTATATAATGTTCCGTCAACTTGTCTTTTCTCTTTGGCGGAGTAGAGTTTAACAATTGATTCAAAGGCCACCTTTAGAAACCATAGATTGGCAGCTGTATAAAATACCAGACAGAGAAAGAAGATAGCCAATGGAAAATAATCCATAAATAGAATTTCCTTCCAGTGAAATCTTATTATTATCACCAATGTAATCAACGGGAAGGCAGCACGTAGCAGAAAAGCTGTGATAGCAGTTACGAAGATTGAAATCCAGTAAAATCTGCCCTTTTGACTGACTTTTAAAATTCGCCAAAGTTTATCCAGTTTGAAAAAAAGAGCATGTCCTTCAACGACAAGTCCAATGACTCCCAACAACGAACTTTGCTTGTACACAATAGTTGAAGAATAATGGACAACTGCTACTAGACGCAAAACGCTCGTGGTTTTTGAATACTTTGCAGTCTTATCCGCGTCACAAATATTCTGAAAAATTTTAAACAACTGCCAGCCCACAGCAACAGAGAAAATAGTTGTTAATCTTTGACTGAGCCCCAAAAAGGGATTCGTCAGGACATTACTTGTAGACATTAATATTATCCCAGTTACCATCGCAGCTCCATTGAATATAATGTCGAGATACCTATTAAAATATAAAATAATTGCATGTAAGTTACTGATACAAGTGAGTTATCAGGACAAACATGGCGACCAACAATTGAGTATACATGCATAGTCCACAGAAGCTGTTTGAAAATTCTAATTGTGACATTATAATTATAAATATGGCCTTGTACAGTATATTTATAATGATCGAGGCCATATATATAATCTTAATGTCACAATAGAATCTTCAAGTATATATATATATATATATATATATATATATATATATATATATATATATATATATATATTATACCGCCTCACAGTTAAATTGTCCAATTAAAGGGTTAGATTTGTACCACGTGACAATGGTACTTTTTGATAAATAGCCGTACCAGACATCGAATTTCCCGCTCGCCTACGTCACCGCTGGGTACTACTTGCAATAAAAGATTTTTGTTGAGATTAAAGTAGCTTCCTGATTTGAAAGGAAACATCAGTTATGAAAACATGTATAATTATACAATATTATATCTCAACTGTAAATTGTCCAGTCAGAGAGCTTGATTTGTACAACGTGACCAGTTAATTTATCGTAGAATTACCCGCCACAGCGGGGTATAACCTCGAATACCCCGCCACGCACGTTTCACGAAGCTATCACGCACGATTCACGAAGCTGTCAACAATGGCGGAGTTTGGCGAGACAAGAAAACGTTTCGCCTGAACATTCAGATGTTGACAAAAAGATTGTTAGGTTACAAGAAAATAAGGATTCAGGGAATACAAAGAAAGCAACAAACAATGTATCCAGAAGCCTTGAGACGACAACAGAATGAAACAGACAATGAAAAGCGGACAAAAGTTAAGCTAAGCGAACTTTATTAACATTATTTAAGCTTTTTTTGGAAAGGTTAATATGTTTCGATATAATATATCATTTATAGACCTTTCGCTCGGGGAATTCGATGAAATATTACCCCTTGGGATGATATATCCCTCGGGCTTCATCATACCTCGGGGTAATATTTCATCGAATTCCCCTCGCTCCAGGTCTATACATGATAAATGTTCGGTATAATATATCATTTATAGACTCTTCGCTCAGGGTATTCCACAAAAACTTACCTTTCAGTCCAGGTCTATATTTCTATAATTGAGATATTTATACTTATATATACACCTGCAATTTTTTTTCTTTATGTATGCACATGTGACGTCAAGGGGTTAAATTTTCATATAAAAACAAATCTTATTATATTTCATGTTTTCTTGCGTCTCATTGGGCGAGAGGGTATCACGTGAAAGTCATCAGAAATTCCCGGCAACAGCTCTGAGCGGTGAATAATATGTTATGGACCGGTGAGTAATAAAATTGTTCAGATCGAGACTACTTATCAAGTTATGGAGCAAATTTAAACAAAGGTTCGCCAGCCGAACCAGCGATAAAATAGAAAATTTACCTCGTATACGTCTTTCTTTTTTTGTTTTCTTTGACACTAGCTTGGTGTATAATAAAAAAACGGCTTATTGACTGGAACCTTTGGCAAACAGTATGTTTTGTGGTCTCCGGTCCACAAAACATACTGTTTCCCTTGGTCCCAGTAACACCCCCTAACAGATTTCTGACTTCAGTGGCTCCGAGCAATCAAAGAAATATGTATTTTGTAAGTTCTTTAAAAGACAGTCATAGATGCGACAACATAACGCATATGATAGATTAACGCTTAAGTAAACTAACAACGTTTGCTGTTCCTTGCCTCAGTTGTCGTTGTATGTGCCGAAAATTATTCAACGCTTTGTTTGGTTAAAAAATACTGTTGTACTCGTGTCATCATCGTGACGTTCATGTTGTGCACTGCTTGCTTAAGGTCCCTATTATTTCAGGGGTAACGAGCGGCGCCGTAGAACCTGGGACCAGGGTAGAACAAAGTGAGACATGAAAGAGTTCTAAACGCCAATCTTCATGAATGCAACAACCCCTCGCCCGCTTTTATTGAAACACCACCCACCCACCCTGATTAAAATAAGCACTGATGTACAGCCAATAGAGAATTCTACATATCAAAGCAAAACTTAGATTTCATTATTAAAATATGTTTTAGGAGGTTTCAAAAGGGATTATTTTAATAAGCTTTAAATGGCTTCCCTGTACATATACATGCATGTCTTACAAAGGCAGAATTAAAAGTCAACAGCTCAAAAATTACATTTAAAATAGAGTCCGAGATAAAAACAATTCGGTAGAATCGGATTCTAGAAAGAAGTATTAAACAGACAACGTTTCAGTCGAAAATTTGGACTGATACATGCAAAAAAATCGCCAAAGCCTATGAGTATTTACATGTAATAATACATTTAAGGTTTATATAAAGGTAGTGTTTTACTTTTAAGTTAGCTTTAGTTAAGCTGATTTATGGTTTGGACGAGCAAAGGGAAAGCACGAAAACGTGAAGCTGTGTATTGTTTAGGTTAATAAGAGAGAACATGAAAACAACAAGAATTCTACCGTTAACTCTAAAGTGATTTGACATTTTGACCACGGAGTTACTACAAACACTGCAATTCAGATCGAGTTTTTGTTTACCATACGGTGTTTGGTTTCTTCAAGTTCTCTGGTTTCTCTTCAAGATATATTAAACGAGTTGTTTGTATCCTTCTTTTCTTCGTGCTCCATTTCGTTTCGTTTAAATAAACGAAAGCAAAATACTATTTGCTTGACGGAGTTTATAGTTTTCTTCGTCGCTAGTCACCAGTGCCCAACAATTCTTACCACGTGACACCGTACCAAACATATATATATATATATATATATATATATATATATATATATATATATATATATAAATATATGTATATATAAACTATTTCCCAGATTTCATCTCCCTCGCTTTTTCTACACGCGTATAAAATGGCCTCCACGCGTGTCGAGATTAGCACCCTCACCCGGTTCGGGGTTCACAAGAGTTAGACTTCTTGCAAATACGAGAGTTTATTTCTAACTCACTTTTTCATCTCATGGACACTTTAAGCTCTTATTGTGTAATGTAGCATTTATTGGAAAGCTTAATAAATTAATAGAGAAAGCATATTTTAATTGTGATCAGTAACAGATTCCGTCATGTTTCTAGCTGAATTTGAACTTTGATTCGATATGGGTAAGTCACGGCTATAACCTATATACACTGAAAGTTTGTATAGACAAATAGTTTTAACTTATCTCCAGCTGTCTAAGAGTTTCTACAACGGTGAATAAAGTGAACTAATCTATATACTAAAGACTAATTTGGACAAGAAAGAGCTAGAGCGCCAAATACGACCGCGCAGGCGCACCATAAATAGCGGTCAGGAAGTCCGAATCACTGACCTATATATATATACCTGGACTGCGTGCTCCTATTAATAATAATAATAATAATAATTTTATTACTTATATAGCGCTATTTACATTTGCTGATCAACAGCGCTTCACAAAATTGAAATGCCTGTATACTCTATGATAATTTACAATACATGATAATTCTAATAATAAAAAAATAACCTGATTGAGAAAGAGTTAAAATAAAACTATATATAAACTATTACCTTTGAGTTAGGAAAAGTGTCCTCAAAATCGTTTTCAAAATGGTGGCTGACCGATACCTAAGAACCGAGTTCGTATTGGACATGTTCGATATTTCTCTTTTTTTAAGAAAACTAAGCTAGTTGGTCGGATAAACTATACGTATGTTGTAGCCAGATGAATTATATTTCTTTCAGGATATCTTATAGCTTCTACAGTGGTTTATTTCTCGAGAAAACATTCGGAGAAGACATTACAATACATACGGGGTAAAAATTCAAAATAGCGGCCGCTATTATGAATTGGACATGTTTGGTATTTCGCTTTTTTTAGGGAAACTAAGCTATTTACTGTACGTATATGTTGTAGCAAGGTGAATTATCTTTCTGCCATACATTTTATAACTTCTACAGTGGATTATTTCTTGAGAAAACGTTCGGGGTAGACGGACTGTGCAAACTTTGTCGAATTTTCTGTCTCAATTTTTGCCAAGTCAGCATAATATCGTCCTGGCAAACGTCTCGGCTAACCCCAGTTGATTTTATTCACTAATTCACCTCTGGAGAAGTCCTCGGACAGGAACGATTTATAAACTATCTCTGTAACTCTTTCCTGTCCGAATTGGTCTTTAGTATTTTATTCTGGCTAACGCCACACGATTTTATTCACCTCTGGGGAAAGCCCTCGCACAGGAACGAGTTATTAATAAAGTAAGAAATCACTTTGTATTTACACTGATAAATATTATTTTTTACTGCGATAACTACATGTCAGTGGTCGCTACCATTAGCAATGCCGCCATTTTGAAAGTGAAAATGGGGACACATTTTTGTTTCGTTCCCCGCAGGAACGAAACTGTTACTGTATTAGCTTTCCATTGACATCACAAAAGAAACTGTCATCACAGATGAAAATCGTCCAATCGTGGTGCAGTGTTGTTGACATAACTGTGATCTTATCCAATGAAATCAAAATTCCGCATAAAAAATTTAGTTGGAGGCGTGGTTAAACGCCAAAACGAAGTGAAAATATTGCTGATCTAGAGTAATTTGAAGACGTAAACAATCCCGTGCGAAGCGAATCATCAATCTTGTGCTGTAGAAAGTATGAACTTTCCCCTCCTTGAACTCGAGAATGCGTTCGTTATGTATGGCAACTGCGCGTTCCAAAAGGTCAGTCGCACTGTTTCACGCGTGTCTAATAATTTTAAAATATAGCTATTTTATGAACAATGTCAATAGTTTCAGGCTAGAAGTTCGTTATCATTCATTTGTGGCCCATCTAAATGGATTATTCTGATTCGAGAATTAAACTATGACCTATGACGACGAACATGATGATAGTCCGTTATTGACCTAATTTATATTGATCCTTTTGGCCTTGGAAATTTATGGATTTGCTATTGGCGATTATTCAATAAATACCGCGGTGTCATAAATAAATCAGCTGCATGAAATTTAAATGCGACGTGCTAGCGTCTCGCGAAAGCAATTATTTTGGTAACGTTTTATTTTCCTCCTATAGACGGCCAGAAGAGTATTGCTACTGAATAGAAGATTTACGTTGCCGAAATAATTGCGTTCTCACGAAAATCGCGAGACCGCTAGCACGTCACATTTAAATTCAGTCGAATTTATGCGACTGCGAATAACCTGAAATAATCAATAGAGCCTGCCCTCTGGACTGCGGAGGAGAGAGTAATCCGTCATGATCAGACGGTACAACGTCTGAAATGTGTGTTCGTTTTATTAGACGAAGCTTAAATTATTTTTTTGTAGTTTTATTATAATCTTCTCACTTCAGCATATTTCTAGTTTGTTTATATGCAAAACAAAAATCGTCTGAATTAAATTTGCCGTATGAAACGCAGGCGCGTAGTAAACATTGTCGCGCCAGTCTACATGGGGGAAATAATTAGTTGAGCTAAAATCGTCATTGCTGTTGAAACAGCCCCTCATAAACGACTGACCGGAACGAAACAGCTATTTCTTTTAAGAAATAGTTTCTTGTTGGTAATAATTCCATGTCCTAAATAACCCAGGTACTTCATGAAAGCCTCACCCCAAAACACACCCTAATCCTAACCAATAAATTCGTGAATATAGGACATGGATTTATAACCACATTTTTGGCCAGCACCCGCAGACCCCGCAGTCCAGTTATATATATAGGTCAATGGTCTGAATAGACAGAGGTCCAAAATATTGAAAGTTGATGTGTATTGCCAAAATATACTCAAAAAGAACTTTTTGATGAAGGTATTTCTATATAAGCATGGATTTCTATATAAGCATATCATTTCAACTACAAGATAACGCGTCATTTTTTAATATTAGAATAAGTAATGTTTACAACACGAGCGGCCGTGTTGTATTGAATATACAATCACTCGCCTTCGGCTCGTGATTGTATATTCAATACAACAAGGACACGAGTGTTGTAAACAACTTGTGAAATGAATAAATAGTAAAATCCCTTTGGGATATTGAGATGCTAATTAGTTACAAGCACTAGTGGTTGTATCAGAAGAGTATACATCCACTAGTGGTTGTAACTAATTAGCATCGTTGGTTTTAGTTTGTATGGGGTTTACAGGGGTATACATGTGATGTAATTTCTGAAATTGCAAAACTCATGAATTAGTAATGATTTCACAATATTCTTTATTTAGTTCTCAAAATGCGGTTTTAAATTCACTCATCGACCTGATATCACGCGATACACACACGCTGAGATTCAGACAGGATACATATACCTATACATAATTGGCAGATTGTATAAGTAGTAAGATTAAAGTACATAAAAATATGTGATTTGGCCGGATCTTCATTATAGACTTTGGAGCTTTTTACTTGCCTTTATTAAAAAGGTTAAAATAGAAAAGGCAAGACATCATGTGTGTATATATATGTTCAATTATTTAGATGCATTCTTTCAGCTGTGACATTGTTCACGAGATGGACGGAAGTTGATATGATGTTTTACCTGCAGAGAAGCCCCATGCATATTCCATAAGCATGTCTTTCACGACTTTCAGTATATCGTCATGCAAAACCACAGATATTTATTTTAATTAATAATACAGACGACCAAATGTTTAAATATTAAAATAGCTTTCTTTGGTTTTGAAATCATGTAGCCATGCATGCCTGTCATGTAGCTATATATAGACCATGCACTCATTGACCTCGTTTCACGATACTTGCATTTTAGACAGGAAGCAGATACATATAATTGATATAGATTAATGTAGGTAAATAAAATAAAGTGTCAAAAGCTGAAGGGGCAACCAATGGCAATTAAGAGAGGTACCGCCAAGACTTGGAAAAACGACTTATACGACAGGTAATTTTTCAGCGTCGTTTTCCAAAATTCCCCGTTTTCTCAGAAAGCATTTATTATACCTAATGATCTTCTTTACAAAACGAGGTGATCTGTTGATATACGATCGGATTTTCCAGTCAGACAAACATAATCGTGCGCATGGTATAATCACTAATATATATAGCTGAAGGCTGAAGCGGAAGAGTCTAAGACTTGAAAAAAAATAAGACATGTGTAAGACATGTTGAAATATCGGATGTTATCAGTGAATGCCTTTATAAAGCTTAATGCACGTTGCCCCGGTATCGGTTATGAATTTAAATATTGTGATACGTATAGCTTCTTTTTCGACTTCCCGGCCTAGAAACAAAATAACTTGAACAGTTGAAATTTAAAAATTCTTCCCTGTATAGGACAATCTCATGAAACTTAACCGGAAACGAAACAGTTCAACAGCCATTTTTTGTGACGTTTTGTAAATTTAGCTTTTTCCCTTTTTATAAAATCGTCAAAACAGGAAGAAAATTCCACGGGCCATGCAGCTGTTCCTGATTAATGACATAAGGTCATTATGCGTTGCCGGCAGTCGACTGTATTGCTCAACTCTAATAATAATATTATTAATTTCCCTTTGTGCAGCATGCAAGTATACGGCGTACGAATGACGAGTTATGACAAGACCATAAATGAAGGATTTTTAAGCTAAAATGTTCAGGGATCATAATAGTATGTCCATCAGTAAAATGAGCACACATTTCTAACTTTCTCTCTTCATCTGAGTGTCTGTAGTCCGAGAGTAGTTTTTATATATCAACATACCAGCCATCACTGTTCAGATTCGCGTAAAAAGTTGATAACCGATTTTACTAGTTATTTGGGAATGACGAACGTTGTGTGTCTTGTTAAATTTTATAACATAGCTTACGTAATATTTATCTACTTACACTCTTCTGAAGAACGCCGGGTTTTCCTGAGCTGACTCTTTATAGCGTACCAAATAATGACGAGTTCTCAAAATACGCGATAGAAACACACGAAGAAGTGCGGACATGGCAATGCTTGACATCACACAGATATTTATCGTCAAAGAAATCACAAAAAGACTTGTCACAGAAGTTTCCATTTTCACCTAGAGTTATCTAAACAACAGTAGTGTAGTAATATCATCCTCAAATGAGGAAAAGTTTGTGTGTGCATTTATTTTTATGCCAACTGGTTTCATGTTCCGGTTTTACTTTACGATTACGTCATATATTATTGTTGGATTAATGCGGGATTTTCCCTGCATGCATATCGCTTTCTTAACTTGTCGTATTACTTCCTCTTGCTCGTCTCAAAATATATAATCGCAACAAAAAGTTGGGCTTACGGAAGAACAAGTACAGTGATATTTTCCAGATGTTATTTAAGAAAGATAAACTTTTTACAAAAGAACTATATTTAGCGCTCAAAATCGAGACGAAATTGAAATCGGCGAATTGGTCATTGATGATTATAAAACGTAGGTGGCCATCCAGGAAGAGTTCACCTTGGTTTTTACTTTCATGAAGTTTCTTAACACATGATCACTTTTGACGCCATTAAACTATGTATACACAACTGTCATATCGTACAATTTCTAAAGTCAGCCCTGTCCAGGGTTAATTCCCAGACTTGAATAAAATCGCCTAGCATGCAGTAGTGAAAATAAAATACTAATTATGTGGAATGCAGGAAATATTAAAATCGTGCCATATGATAATTATTTAATTGGCAAAGACTAGCGTATATATTCATGCATGATTCGCAGTTGTAAAAGATGAATTATTATAGTAATATGCCACGTAATAACCGACGGAAATGATGAGATATGATTTGATAGAATTGTACTTAGCAATATATATTAAAACTGTACTTACCGATATACATATAGCTTTAAAATTGATGAATTGGTCATCTACGTTATCAATTTTTTCGAGTTTCAGCGTGGTTTCAGCTAGATAGATCTGCATATATAATAGTTGAAGGCCCTTAAATTAAATTACGCTTGTAATTGCATGAATATAGATATTTTCTTGCGACTGGCGATTTAAAAAGGTTAACTTTACTGTCTCTACATGATCCGTGTTTACTTCGGTAAATCACAATTGGGTCTAATCGTGATTCCCACTGATCACACTTTTATATAACTGTTTATACATAATGACGTATACGTCGATTGCTTTAACCACAGTTCTATCATTTCAACCGGCCCCAATGTAGAAACTTGTAGATTCTACAATGTAGAGGGTGATTTACACAACCTATAACGTCTTTATGAATGAAAGGGAAGTTTCCTTTTAGTAAAGGTACTACAGGAACAAAAGACTCATGTATTAGAGACAAAATGGTAATGGTTTATTAATACATATTAAATAGCTAATACAAGCTAAACTACAATATGTTTACAAGATATAAAATTCAAGTCATTAGAAATACACCACGATTCGATATAATTGAATATGCTAAAAATGTTATGTCCATACTAAAACTTTTATGTCTATACTAAAAATATACTAAATATAATTCATGTTGTTTTAAACTTCGAATTATACTGGTCAATAGCAAAAACTATAGGACTCTTTTTGAATCTTTCGGTTTTGTAAGTATAATTGTAATAGCTTTGATCGTTTGTTCTGGTGTCTCTCTCCCTAACTTGTCCGATCTTTTTGGGAAGAAGACTATGCAACTTATGGCTTGGTTTTGACATATTCTTAATCAAGTCAACACACAAATTGTCCCGGCGTTCTCTAAGTATTTTTAAACCAGACTTATGTAATAACTGGTCATAATCATACACCGCATATATTATCCTAAGGGCACGTTTTTGGATTCTCTCAATATCCGCACTTTGTTGGTGCGTCAAGTTCCCATTCCATACTTGTGCTGCATATTCAAGAGTTGATCTTATCACTGCAATATAAAACGCTTTCAAGTCATTCGTGGGGGCACCGTAGCTTTTCAGGATCTTTAGAAAATACAGACGCTTAACTGCCTTTTTCGTTATATAGATAGTATTAGTGTTCCATTTTAGGTCGTCATCAATCCATAACCCCAAGAGCTTGTACGAACTAACCTTATCAATGGCCTGCTCTGCGATATAAATGGGATGGATATCTGTTTTATTCCTACGAAAATCAATCTGCATTTCCTTGCATTTTTTGGCGTTTAGTTCCATATATTGTTCTCTTGCAAATTGTAAGACTTTCTCAACATTGGCTTGGGAATTACCGATAGGACTGCCTGGAGTATGACTGGAGACATCGACTACTTCTGATAAAGTAGTATCATCCATAAACATTGTAATATCCTCTTCGCATATATCAGGAGTAGTCCTATCGTGAAGTATTGTTAACGGTAGTTGATTAATATGAACGATGAAGGCTATTGGGCCAATTTTACTACCCTGAGGAACACCCCCTCTGGCGTTCTCAACATCGGAATATTCGTTTCCATATTTGGTGATTTGTTGTCTGTTACATAAGTAAGATCCCAACCACGCGATCAGAGCTGGGCGGAGACCGATATTCGAGAAGTTCTCCAACAGCTTATTGTGTTCGATTAGGTCAAACGCCTTACGGAAGTCTAAGAATACTATTCGCACGATCTTACCTCGGGACTCCATTGCCTTATACCATTTGTGCAAAAGGTTAATTAGAGCCAGAACTGCTGATCCACCAGGGAGACCACCAAATTGTGACTCGTTAATCCTATCACATACATCTTCATGGATCCATTAAAGAAATCTTTCAGGGTCGTAACGGATGAAAGAATTTAGAAGCAAAAATAGTTTTTTCTTTGTAGTTTACAAAGAAAAAGAAAACAAAACTAAGCGTTTATATATGGTTCGTTGTTATTTGGTTCACACCCCTATAATATATACCTATTTCTCCACTTCCCCTTGGAATACAAAAAATTCAATGTCCGGTACAATAATTAATACCTCCTCCAACTGAAAAGTCTTTTTTTTTGCAAACAGGTCGTTAATACAGAATACGAAACCACAAAAGGGTGTTGCCGCATGTTGCGACGGTTATTTCCACCGGTTATTTCTCACATTTCTTGTAGTGTTTATACTCTTGAACACTCGCGCAAACACGTGCAAACGTTCGGCGGCGGTATTGAAAAGACCCTGTGTAGTAGGATCGATTGTATGTGGGGTGTTCATATGAGGCCAGCCCCACTTTAGGTCGGTTGTAGTGTTTTTGCTGTAGAGTGTATATCGTTTTTATGAGTCCGGCCTGAGATTCAGTCCACGCCGGCCTATAATCTCAGATCCGCGGCCTCCTAGACCGAACTGAAATTTTGAGGCCGATGTCAAATCAGATATATATTGAGATAAAGTGAAGAGAAGGATGGAGCGTGGGAGCTGGGTAGGGAAGGTGTGGGTAGATTATTCATACGAGCAGGTATTACGTACTTCCTTTTAACATTGAAACATAAACCCACGTCTTTTATTTTCTTATAAATTGCGCCGTGTTGTTCTTGAAAAGACTTGCAATACACGTTGCTATATAATAGAGTTGTGACACACCCATGCAGTCTTATCACCCACCCGTAATGACGCAAATCAGTGAGTTTAATGGATCTAAATTTTTTTCCTCATTTTTTGTGGCATACCACTCCAATCCTCTTTATTTTAGCATTACTGTCTAACTTATAAAGTCAACATACTTTTTTATTAATTTAGGTGTTGAGAAACATGTAGACCTTATCCCAAAATGGCCGCCGAATTTGAATTCTTTTATGTGCATATAAATTGGCCCTTATGACCTCGTTTTAAAGTGAAAATTCTTTTGAATTTCCCACATGAAAACGAGCTCATAAGGGCTAATTTATATGTATATAAAAGAATTTTAATTCGGCGGCCATTTTGGAATAAGGTTTATTGAAAGACATTTTTCTAAAATTATGAATGTTCGTGAAATGCGAAAATATTGAAGCTTGTAATAGTATATTTACACTATAGTCAATACAACATTGTCTCAAGTTCAATCAATATCTTCTTTTCAGTAAAAAAAAATCTTTCAAAGAGGGCTGTGAAACTCCGCTCTGAACATAGAACTTCCGGTTTGATGTTGAACGTTGCACGTCTGAGCGTCACGTTCTTCGAACGGCACAAGAAACATGATATTTACAAGTCCAAAAGAGTCCTCTTGTATTTCGTCAACAAAATTCGGTATAAGAATTCGGTTTTGGACGATCTATGAACTTAAAGGTGCTGTCCACTCCGTTCTGCGCATGATCCGCATCTTTGTTTATCGGGACTCAAACATGACATTCGTAGATAATTACATGAAGTACTCAGCTCAATGTAAACCGTTAGAAGCGACATGGCAGAAAGCCAAGCGATTCGGTGAGGACATCTCTTCGGATTTCTTCTATTTCTTCTGAAAATGTTTTGTTTTGGATACAAGTAATGAAGAGGAAGCAAGAAAAGCTTACAATCTTCAATAAGGTATCAGTAAATATTTTTATAAACGAAGAAGTAAACATTAGTTTCGTACATGCGCAGAACGGACTGGACAGCACCTTTATTAAAGTCTTCGTATAGGTTTTCAGGGTCATTTTTGTAAGCGCTCTCAATTCGTCAGAATTTATGCCACAAACATAAAATAGATATCGTTGGAAAGCTATGAATTTGTAGAATACAATGGTGTCTTTGGTTTCGCGACAAACACAAACCGTAAATAGTTGTGAATTTTTAATTAAAACCAGAGGGCTTCACTGGGGGCGACTCGAGTAAAAAGCGTTTTATTTTGTTCAAAAAAATTTTCGCAGTTCGATTCCGAGATAAATGTCCAGCAAAACGGTGTCAGAGTTATTTATTGCCTAGTTTCGAATTTATGACTTATTTTGTCCGAATGTTGGTCGAAAAACAGCATTTTTAACTTTGGTCGTCAATAAATTCGGCAAAACTCGACATATCAAAAAACGCTGACACCGTTTTGCCTCGAGTGAAGTGCTCTGGTTTTAATTAAAAAATTCACATTTATTAACGGTTTGTGTTTATCGCGAAACCAAAGGCACCATTGTATTCTACAAATTAATAGCTTTCGGCATTTCTAACGATATCTATTTTATTTTATTTTATTTTTGTGGCATAAATTTTGACGAATTGAGAGCGCTTTACAGAAATGACCCTGAAAGCCTATACGAAGACCTTAAGGCAGTGACACTGACCTAGTGCTGTATACTGTAGTCAGTCATTTTTATGAGAAATTTATTTTAGATTGATTCTGCGTAATTTTAGACATTAGTTTATTCAATAAATATATGAATGTGTGCGCAAAGAAATCACCTCCAAAAGATCGGATTGGTTTTAACAGGACCGAGAGTTTGATTTTGCAAACAAGATGTAAACGAATATGGTGGTGCATCGTTGTCTGGATGATCGGCGTCCGCGTATCTCGCCGAGGGGAACTCGGTTTATGATCGTGACATTAAAATGATCATCCCTTGAATGACTTTACTTAGTATGACTGTTAATTACACAATTGTATCAAGCGCTAACTCATGCATGTGAGCAAGCTGGGGCACAAACTATGTTCTCCCCGCCGCATGTCGACGTCTATAAATTATATGAGCGAAGATAAAGAAGACCAAGAAACAAGGCAGTCGAAAAGCATTTGTCGATCCCGTGCTATTAAATCGGAGTTTTGTACTTTTGTTGTCGGATGATAATGTTTCTTACTTTAGTTATTCCTATACGTCTACGTAAACCGTCTACGTAAACCATGAAACAAACCACCCGGGCCTGGGCCCGGGCGTCTATGATAAATTTTAAATAATGCGAGACCAAAATAAGAACTTATCCAGCCTAGCTGCCTT
This sequence comes from Corallium rubrum, assembly GCA_964035015.1. Taxonomy (NCBI): domain Eukaryota; kingdom Metazoa; phylum Cnidaria; class Anthozoa; order Scleralcyonacea; family Coralliidae; genus Corallium; species Corallium rubrum. Next base: position 27,985,312 of record OZ035997.1, read on the forward strand.
TCCTTTTCCCTTATCTGCCGGTCGTCCGTTGTTGAAGGAAACCATCTGAGTCAATCGCAATCAGTTGAAATCAATCGGACAATTTCACACGACCTATAACTAATTACCACGCAATGTGCACGTGAGAGATGCGTGGAGTACTTTCCCCGGAAAATAACTCAAACGTTCTTCCGTACAAAAAATGTCAAAAATCAACAGTTGCTGAGTGAAGCTAACTAAAAAGTAAAAACTCTTTTTGATGACTCTTTTTGATTGCATCAAACAAAAGCGCCCGGGTACTGCTGAACAATCTTCCACAAAAAAAGTCAAGTTTGGAATCGACTTAGGAGCCTCCTCAACTGAGATACGTCTTCAACTAGCTTCAGCCGTTAATAACGAGCCGTAATAACGAGACTCGTCGAAACGTCACGGCAATTTTGAGTCTCCCCGCTGATCCGTCAACACCAGAGTCAGAGATTCATCTTGAACCATCTGCGAGCAGTTCGAATGCGGATTGCATCCCTATAAGTCCCTACCAGTCTACCATCTGGTACACCAACACCACAGATACGTCTGCCAGGTCGCCTATAGATGACATTGCACCAGCAATAACATTTTCGCCAGTACAACCTATCGATGCAGTGGAATTTCCAGTTACCCACTTTTCAGAAAAACCCAGATCCTTCAATGCATCGTGTTCCTAACTCATCCATGGCTAGAGTATTCAGTGAAGCATGATGCTGGTTTCTGTTATCCTTGTCGTTTGTTTGACTCTGGAGGTGCTCCAAGCAGCAGACCTGAGAAAACCTTCACTATATACCATTGGTTTCAAGGACTGGAAACATGCAACTGGTAAACATGGCATTTTCGCATGCCATGCCTACTTGCACATGCAAGATGTGGTCTCTTGGAACCAGTACAAATTCAATCTGAAACAAGGAACGCTGATTTTGGAGCAACTGACTAGTGCTAGGGCAGATCAGATTGAAGAAAATCCTTATCAGCACTACATAAAAGCTGTTGCTGAGATTTTGCTCCTGTGCAGCAAGCAGGACATTGCAGAGAGTCAGTCGAATCCGCAAACAGGGGAAACTCTAGAAATCTGTCAATTGCTGGCTAAACACGACCCCTTGTACGTCACAGAATCAGTAATGCCTAATGGTCCTAAAAATGCGACGTACACATCACCAGACATACAAAACGCGCTGTTAAACGTGAACGCATAAGAGAGGTTGCTCCGCAGGCGTCATACGTCCACTGTGATGCGCATTGCCTCAATCTAGCACTGGTGGATTCAACCAAGAATGTCCGTGATTCATCGGAATTCTTTGCTTTAATGGAAGCGTTGTATGTCTTCATGTCAACAACCAAAGCCCACGCTATATATCTTCAACAGCAATCTAAATTACATCCAACCAAGCAAGCAAGTGCGGCAACTTCAACGACTTTCCGATACTCGTTGGGCGTGTAGATATTTGGTTGTTGACGCTGTTTGTAACACGTTTGATTCCATCTTGGCAACTCTGGAGGTTATCAAAGATGGCGATGACCGGCCAAAAGCGGTTGAAGCTATTGGCATTCTGCTTTTGATCATATTCTGGCGAATCCTCTCCTGCACAAAGAGTCTGTCGGATCAGCTACAAAGTACAACCATCGATATGGCACGTGCAGCCGATTTGGCCGAGGCTACCATCGAAACCTTTGAAGAATCTCGAACCGACCCTGCATGGGAACATCTTTTCCAGTACTCCAAAGTGGCTACCCTCCATAACATCAGCTCGACACATCCAAGGCCGCAACGTCAAAAACGGCTACCGAAGAGGTTGGAAGATGGCGTTCTTGTTTTGGAAGGAACTGGGTCAAGAGACGTCATGACTTCAAGTGCCCACTTTAAGATTTCTATCTACTTTCCGATTCTTGATGCAATGCTGTCGGAACTTCAGCGACGATTCAACGACAAGAATCTGGAGCAAGTGAGAGGAATCCAATCTTGCAACCCACAATCCAATCACTTTCTTCAACCTGACAAGCTGATCTCTCTTGATAACTCCTATCGTTTTGATTTCGGGAGAGGGGGCGGGGCTGAGTTCAGCGTCAGGTGCGGATCATGGCGCATACTATCAGGGCGCTATAAAACACGGGCGGGGAAACGGCAATGGGAGCCCTGATCTATGTGTGATGCGCGTACCCCCCGCATATTATTGTGTCTTTCTGAACTCAAAATGGCCGACGACTTTGAGGACGAATTATTCGCCGAAGAAGAAGATTCCTTGCTAGCTGAACCTAACCTGGAAATTCCAGCGGACTTAAACTGGATTTATTCTGAAAACGGTCAAGCGTTCTTTCACAAAGTCCTTAAGACTGTTGGTGTGCCAGAGAGTGAAACAATCGAGTCCAGTGCCGCTAGAATAATTTTATCGCAAACTGGGCAAAACATTTTAGTCTCCACTGACTTTTTGAAGCAGATATCAACTTGTTTCCTGGTGTGTTATCACAACGTTCAACAAATAAAATGTTCAAAAAAGAAGACGATGAATCTTGAAAGAAGCTTTACGACTCTTCGTGATAATTTATCGATAAAGGAAAAGTGGTTTTGTCTTTTACGTTCGTGTGGTTTGCAAACTTCTGATGGGACAAATATTCTTTTAAACCATGTTTTACAACACTTTTGGAGCTGTTTAGTTTCACAGAAATCACATGAATTTATTAGTGAACACAGTGAAGTATTGAATTTTTCTATAAACACTCCCAGTTCTTCCAGTCCTACTCAGCCTATAAATATTGAAGATATTGAAGTTCAATCTATCAAAGAGCATGCTGGTTGGGTCTGTAAACGGGTAAGAGAGGCATTTAATAGTGGACCAGAAATATACAAAATTCCGATATCAAAAACCAACACTACTTTGGTAGAAGTGGATAAGCAGTTTATACTCTCGTTAATTAAACGTTTGGGGCATGATGTTTTGATCCAACCTGGAAAATTTTTATTTATTGCAATACCTGAAGTTGTGGAAGTTTTTATATACCTTCATAATACTGTTGAAAGAATTGTCAAAGATGGACTTGGAACACATGCTGACAAAGATATTCTGAAGAAATGTTTGAAACTATTAAGTGAAGATATTCATCTACGTAAAATGTGGTATAAAGTTCTGGGTGATGAAGTTAATGAACATCTTAAGTCTGGTTCTGTATTGTTGTTACAGAGAACTGTTGCAATGTTTTTGAAATCTAAACAACAAATCATCAGAGAACAACTCCAACTGAAACCAAACAAACAAAGCTCATCATTACGGCAGTCCTTAAGTAAGAAACAGAAACCAATGGAAAAGAAGCAGCTGAGCAAAAGTGATGAATATGTGATAGCTTTTCGGCAGAATCCAATGGACGTATCTCAAGTAATGGAATTTTTGACCAATGTCTTTGAAATACCATCGCAAGCTCCTGTTATTCTCAAGAAATTACATGGACAAGAACTTACTGCTATCTTACTGTCACTGGGCTTGCCTGGGTTAAATGGGAAAGGGAAACAACACCAAATTGAAAAATTGGTAAAACATAATGCTGATAGAAAACATTGGAATATCATTTTCCCTGACAAGGTAAGCCCTTTGTACTATTTTGCAATTAAGAGTAAATATTCTGTTATAATATTGTTATTCCAAATCATGAATAAAAACTTTATCTGAAGCTCAATTTTTTTATCAATAAACTGACCAAACTTTATTTCTTCTGTCAATTTGGTAGTATTTCACCCTGTATCAGGTCACTATAAAATGAATTTTATGGTGCCCAACCTCTTTAAACCCCATTTCCCAGCTTGGCAACTTAATACATGCCTTGCATCTTTTGTTTTTCTTTTAGCTGAAGGGAAATAAAAAATAAGCATTGTTCCATAAGTATATGATCTACTTTACCTTGGTGGTATACAGAAAAGGATACCAATATATACCTATCGAACTGTATGTACCAATATTTTTAGGAATACTACTGTACCTACACTTACAAAGTGTTATGAAGTGGAGTGAGAGAGATTAATTGATAAACTGGAAGGAAAAAACCCATTTAACCTACATTGTTGCATTCAGTGAACATCTGGAAAACTGGAAAACATGACATGCTGGAACTTCTGAACAAACAGAAGTTTAGTTTTAATACCTCTCAGTAAACTAACTCTTCTAAATATCGTGTAGATAGGGTTTCTTTCTTCAGGTGTTGTCACATACTTTGGCTTGCTTTTGTATTTAGTGTGTCTGATGATGGTTTTGCAATAAAACCAAAATATTACAGTTTATTATCCAACTGGACTGAATACTGTCCAAATAATGCTAGAAATGAGTACAAATATACTGCGATATTTGTGTAGTTATTTGTATAGTAGAAAACCGGTTTGACAGATCGGCTGTTAGCCAATCAAATTCATTACATGGGAGACTACTTCATGTATGCCAATTATTTTATCTTGATGTTATGTCACACTTCCCTGACTTCCCTGACCCTTTTACTTTTAGAGTTTTCTTTTTCCATAAAAATTCGTTGGATAATAAATCTCTTATTAGATGTTTTGGTGTGTGGTATCGCTGTATATTTTTACTTGTTGCAGCACAACTCATAAAAAATACAGCGATACTACACATCAGAACGTCTAATAAGATATATTTATCCTTGCATTTTGCTTCAACACAAATTTTGAGTTAAATGGTGTTGCGCACCCTATCCTGGTTTACCTAGTATATTTTCCAACCACGGTACCACTTTAGTTCCAATTTATTTTGTAACAACTGCTGATGGACATTCACCTTTACTCGATTTCCACATACCAAGGAATAGATTCCCAAATAGTGTCATTGGTATGGCGTTTTGGCAATTGTTCACAATTGTTAAGGATGGGAAGTGCCTCAGCTATGTCATAAACGTTTGTTTGCTTTTTCATCAATAACTTTGAAGATCGGATATTGGTCAAGCAGTTGATATTATAGCCATATGTATAGCCCGTCATGTTCTGCGTACCACCACACATTTGCCTTTGTGCTGAGAAGTAGCTTTCCACATGGTCTTGACTGATCCTTTTGATATTTAGATACAAGTCATCACCATGCTCAGTTCTAAATTCACGTGTACAGATGAATTTCAACAGCTCGTTTAAGGCGTTGATTGTACACTAAAACAAATACGTACTTTTCAGCAGTTATTCTTTTATGGACTGGCACCCCTACCTCCTCCGCAGGCGTTTGTGCTAATAAGCCATTTGCACGATGACGGTTTTTTTCTGATGCGTGAATCCAACTACCAAAATGCTATGCGTGAGTGTCCTTGTGGTAAAAGATAGAAGACACTTGCAAAGTCACACACTGCCATCAAGTGTCATGGTGCAAATGGCCTATTACGGATGGGCGCGATAAATTAGGGAGGGGATTGTGGGCGGGTGGAAGGAGGCAGCTGGCATCAGAGCTGGCATCCTGTTCGAGTAAGCAAATTATTATAAATGAAACATGCTTTATTGTCGGTACGGAATTATATTTTATATTGATTCTTACTTTGAGATCACTTATTGTCTGCCAGGAGATAAAGTGTTTAGCTTGCTCCGACTTCGTATGATACCTTTGTGCCAACCATTTTTCCCATGTGTTGAAATAATCGAGTACCTCGTTCAACTGTAGTATTCTTTTATCTTCAGGTGTTTTCATTGGTGCTGGGTTGTTAAAAATTTCCCAAAATGTTTCACAGATCTGAATATATTTCCGTGTTTCTTTAGTAGCCTCCTTATCGCATTCTTCCATTTCCTTAACAACTTTGTGTGATAGTGTTTGAACAGCGAGTTTCACACGCATTTTGCTGATACTGTCGATGGTAACGTGTGCTTTTCTAAGATCAGTAACGTAAAGATGCCTTCGGGATTCTCGTTGGTATACTGCATAGATATGATTCCATAGTATATAGTTATCTTTAAAAAAGAGGGTCCTTGTGTATCGAGTATGTTCTGATTTGTGACCACTGCTGTATAAGTTATTTCTAAGTTTCTTTATCAAATGTGGTGGATCAGAGAAAAAGAACATTTCTTTGCCAGAGAACGGATTAAAGCAAGAACATTTGTTACTGTCTCCAGTATTGAATTCTATGAAAGATCGATTGGACGACGCTCCATCACAACAGCAAAGAATTACCTCGAAACCGTATGTATGCAGTATGCTAATTCCCAGCCAAAATAACCGATTTAACTGTAAAGCAGTAGTGTTTCTGGTAAGGAAAAATGCGCACGGAAAATCAAAATTAAAAAAAGTACTACGAAAGAAGAATTGCAACACATGGCTAGCGAGATTATCTCCTGCGTCGCTCTTGTCGGTCACTGTATCAAGTACATTGTTTTGCAATAAATCAGTAAATCCCACTAATTCCCAATTCTTAGTGTCGAATACAAGACCTTCCTTTATTTTCATTTCATCGAAAAATAATCCTCCTAGTTTCCCGTGCTTTGGAGCGTTCTTCTTATCAAATTGCTCTTTCATTATACGAAGATTCTCTGTCTTCCAACCTGTTTGTGGTGAGCAGAAGTTGTTATAATCGGATAATGTCCTTCCGCTTGGTAGTTTTAAGCCGCCCGAATTACGTAGGTCATCGTAAAGTTTGTGGGACCTAAGGTAAATTCTAAGACACCATCTGATAACGGCTGGGTGCCACCTCATTTGCCTGGATTCCGTAGTTAAAGCTTTTGCCTGATCTGACAACAAAATTTCTAAGAATTCGTCGTTCATGTTACCAGTGTGCTCTCTTAAATGATTTTCCACAAGTTTTAATTTTGAATAATATTTTGTGCATCCCTGCCACTTGCATGTGTAACATCTGTCTATTGGAGCGACGTTTCTAGTATCAAGGCGCTCTATGTGCGTTTTACAATGACGGTACAACTCTTCCACGTCTTCAAATGCAATTGTTTTCGCGCAATTTTCCCAAAGGCAAACAGGACTCTTTTGTTTATTTCTATTTTCCTGTAGGCTAGTGTACAAATCATTGAACATTCTTCTTAAATCACTGTTAGAATTTGGTCCTACTTCTACCATATTTTCGACAGACAACTCCAATCTCTTATTCTTAGTTTTAAGAACCTTTAACGTCATTGATGACTTCCTTGCAATACTTAGTAGTTCTGGTTTTGACTTGTAATCCAGTCGCGCTTTTTCCGGATGCAGTGTGGTATTTTCAGCTTTTCTCCTTGACAACAATGTTCGCAAATAATGATGGCATTTCTTACAGGCCTGACACTGAGTGATTCCTTTCGGCGTAAACAGATGACAATTTGTGGATCTAATTTTATTGTTTTCAATGGAAACAGCATTCTTTCCATCTTTTGTTTTGTATATATTGTCACCGAGATCTTTAATCAACAAATGGAAATTTTCTGGATCTGCTGATCCGTCGCACATGGTGTGGTTATCAATTATCTCGAGCAACTGAACTAATAGTTTTACTGTTCCTAGATTTTTTGGAACGTTTTCAAACAATTCACATTTTGATGTATCTCTTTCTATGGCATTTAAATACAGTTTCCATTCAAACGTTCTAGGCAATCTTATTTCTTTCTCAGCATACCCTGGCGACGGACCAAAACTAAACAAATGGATTTCAGTAGTTTCAAAATTGAACCATGGAATCCAACTGGATGCATGAGACAAATGTTTCCTGATGACGTTATTGAACTGATTAACGAAATTTTCTAACGATAAACGCTCAGACTCTATAGTATCTATACAACAAACTCTTTTTAACTGCTCACTTGTGGCAACGACGACATTTTCATGCATTGTGTCTGGACTTTTAAGAAGGCACTCGAGGTATTTTCCAGAAACGCGAATGAATTCTTCCACATGTGGTTTAAAGTAGCGCCACCTCACTTTTCCGTATTGCTTCCCAATAGTCGACTTCAATTCGTTGTTTGCAATCCTTGGAAAAAATCGTCGGATAGAATTCGCATCAAATTGAACACCACATACTTTTGAGATCACTTGAGCAATGGGTTTATAAAGCGACATGGAATGATGCTTGGTGAATGTACATGTCTTAAATTGTATTGTCATTAGTGAATACATGAGAAGCTCTTCAGGGCATAATGGGGAGTCACACACAAAATAAATCTCTAGATGTTGTGTTGAACTTGTTGTTTCGCTGACGCACTCTTCGTCTCGGGAATCTACAGACAGCCCACCAATTTTCATTTCATTTGATTGCTCAGCCACAGACACAGGACATTGAGTTGTGATAGATTGGCTGCAAGATATATTACGGTCCGCTGGTGCTATGCAAGACCGTTTCGGAGGGCATGCAAACAGGATTTTATCATCAGTGTCAGTGTCCTCTATAAGAAATGGAACAAAAAAAGCCATGATCTAATTTTTTATTCAATTAACTTCAAGAGCGCGAGACGATGTTACGACATGACGCTCTTCGAGTATTAAATGTCCACAATGGTAGTTCTGTGCAAATATCCGCCATACTTGAGAATACTGCTGGCAGTGCACTGATCTCGTGTTATAGCCAGATCACGTGACTTTTTTTTTTGACATGTGGCCATATTTGTCAGCCAATGAAAATAAATCGTGCAAACGATCAACAACAACAAAAAATTCGTGCAAGCAAAGTGCACCGTGTGATTTATCATAAAATTAAATCTTAAAGATTTATCATTAAATTAAAAGCGAACAACGAAGAAAAGAATACAAACAGCCGGTTTAATATATCTCGAAGCGAAACCAGAGGACCTGAAGAAACCAAACGCCGTATGGTAAACAAAACCTCGAACTGAATTGCAGTGTTTGTGGTCACTCAGTGGTCTCAAAATCATTCAACGGTAGGGGATCTGTGTTTTGTCCTTATGTCCTAAAACAATATACCTGTTCAAAAAAAATATTCCTGCAGAGCTTGCACACTGAAAAAAAAAATTCCTGCAGGGAATTTGAGCTGAAAAAAAAATTCATGCACACTTATTTTTCACACCTCCCTCCCTTGATTTCTAATGGTCCACCCCTCAACGCTAGCAAATTCCATGATCACGTGATCAAGTGAGTGATCAATATATACTAAAACGGCCGACAGGCTGGCAAGAAGCCGACAACTTCGAGAAGTGTCATGTGTCTTTTCGCCGGACTATATAATAACGTGTGATGTGATGGACGAGTTTAAAAGAACATCAAAGATCGTTCATGTTGAACTCACAAAATGTGGCATCGAATTGAATTGACCTTCGAAGAACGTGACAAGCTGAATCCGAATGCATGGTTGTAAGAACTTGTTTTCTAGCAAGCTGAGATGCAATCAAAAACATTTAATTTCAGAAAACAGCTTTGCTTTCTACGCATCAAAGAATGTATATCTATGTACTGGCTGGTCCTTGCCGAAAAAAACGGACAAAACTTTGTTGACAACAGGTTAGTAAACATTTGCCAGTTTGCTTAATGATTAAAGACTTGAGGCTTTCCCATGTTCTTTTGAAATTAGGACAAAACGTTACAAAAGTGCAATGTCCTGTGGGTCATCTCTTGTCTTTATATTTTTAAGAACAGTTTCACACCTGGTTCAAAAAAGACAAGCAATAATATAAGTTTTCCGCGGTTCGTTTACATGGCAAAACATGTCCACAACGACCTGCATGTCGTTTTCCACAAATGACTCGTCAAAAAAGAAGCCGAATAATCATGTTTAAACAAAAAAGCCGGTTTTCTGATAGTCTCTTTTTTATCAATTATGACTTGGTCTTTCATTATCCACGTTTTTAGAGGCAGTTTCACACTTGGTTAAAAAAAGACAAGCAATAATATAATATTCCCGCGGTTCGTTACATGACTAAACATGTCAATTGCAGTAGAACGACTTGTTATTTTTCACAAATAACTCGTCAAAAAAGAAGCCGAATCATTATGTTTAAACAAAAAAGCCGGTTTTCTGATAGTCTCTTTTTGATCCATTATGACTCGGTCTTTCATTATCCAAGTTTTTAGCGGCAGTTTCACACTTGGTTCAAAAAAGACAAGCAATAATATAATATTTCCGCGGTTCGTTACATGACTGAGCATGTCAATTGCTGTGGAACGACTTGTTATTTTTCACAAATGACTCGTCAAAAAAGAAGCCGAATAATCTTGTTTAAACAAAAAAGCCGGTTTTCTGATAGGCTCTTTTTGATCAATTATGACTTGATCTTTCATTATCCAAGTTTTTAGCGGCAGTTTCACACTTGGTTAAAAAAAGACAAGCAATAATATAATATTTCCGCGGTTCGTTACATGACTAAACATGTCAATTGCAGTGCAACGACTTGTTATTTTTCACAAATGACTCGTCAAAAAAAGAAGCCGAATAATTATGTTTAAACAAAAAAGCCGGTATTCTGATGGTCTCTTTTTGATCAATTATGACTTAGTCTTTCATTATCCAAGTTTTTAGGGGCAGTTTCACACCTGGTTCAAAAAAGACAAGCAATAATATAATATTTCCGCGGTTCGTTTACATGGTAAAACATGCATGTCCACAACGACTTGTTGTTTTCCCCAAATGACTCGACGTCTAAAGAGAAGCCGAATAATTATGTTTAAACAAAAAAGCCGGTATTCTGATGGTCTCTTTTTGATCAATTATGACTTAGTCTTTCATTATCCAAGTTTTTAGGGGCAGTTTCACACCTGGTTCAAAAAAGACAAGCAATAATATAATATTTCCGCGGTTCGTTTACATGGTAAAACATGCATGTCCACAACGACTTGTTGTTTTCCCCAAATGACTCGACGTCTAAAGAGAAGCCGAATAATTATATGTTTAAACAAAAAAGCCGGTATTCTGATGGTCTCTTTTTGATCAATTATGACTTAGTCTTTCATTATCCAAGTTTTTAGGGGCAGTTTCACACCTGGTTCAAAAAAGACAAGCAATAATATAATATTTCCGCGGTTCGTTTACATGGTAAAACATGCATGTCCACAACGACTTGTTGTTTTCCCCAAATGACTCGACGTCTAAAGAGAAGCCGAATAATTATGTTTAAACAAAAAAGCCGGTATTCTGATGGTCTCTTTTTGATCAATTATGACTTAGTCTTTCATTATCCAAGTTTTTAGGGGCAGTTTCACACTTGGTTCAAAAAAGACAAGCAATAATATAATATTTCTGCGGTTCGTTTAAAACATGCATGTCCACAACGACTTGTTGTTTTCCCCAAATGACTCGACGTCTAAAGAGAAGCCGAATAATTATGTTTAAACAAAAAAGCCGGTATTCTGATGGTCTCTTTTTGATCAATTATGACTTGGTCTTTTATTATCCAAGTTTTTAGGGGCAGCTTCACACTTGGTTAAAAAAATACAAGCAAAAATATAATTTTTCCGCGGTTGGGCATGCAAGGACTTGCGAAAATGTAACTTTTCTAGTTCCTTTTCGGTTGGGCAAATGCCTTTGAAAGTTTGAAAAAGAAGCAGAATTTGTTATAGTTTTCACTTTTTATGTATTATCAATATACTTATTTTCGATTCTCAACTTTTTAAGAATAATTTTATAGTGTGGCAATAACAATATTCTTGATATATATTTCCAAGATTTTCTGTTTTCTCGCGCCTAAAATGCCAGTGTCGGTAATAATAAAAACTGTTAGTAAACCTAGCAAAGCAAAAAAAATCCGGTAAAAGCCAGTCTTCCTGTGTTAAACGTTGTAAAACTTATGAATTCTGGAAAATTTTTATGCTATCAAATTTACATTTGACTATAGTTTAAAGTAAGTTGTCTGGTGAGACATAAAAAAAAAGAGAAATGAGAAATTGAAGGATCGAAGAACTCGTTCATTTTTCAAAAGGTAGAGAGATTTCGTTTTATTTTGACGACGTAAAATTGCACAGCAACATCTTTTCTGTAAAAATTACACTTAGCACAGACACGATTAAATTTATATCTTACCTTTAAAATTTCCCTGATATTCCGTGTCTTCGAGCAATCTTTTCGCTGCCATGATTTCGCTTTTCTTCTTGCTTTTCTCGCTAAACGCGCGCTCGCACCAGTCTACAGCTGCATCACACATGGATCAGTGCAATTTCCGCGCGTTTCCCCGCCCGTGTTTTATAGCGCCCTGATACTATATAGTAGTAAATAGTGGACCATTATGTGTATTGTCATGAATTTATTGATTTATGTACGGGGTTTGCCTAGTTGGGACTTCGTGTCCGTTCGCTAGCCCCTTATCAAACTCATCTTTTACTGTTTGTAATGTATTGTGATCTGTTGTTATTATTGTAGTACTGTATTACTTAGTGAGTTTGATTAAAGCTTCTATTATTATTATTATTATTATTATTATTATTATTATTATTATTATTATTATTATTAGATCACAGTTCTCTGCCCATGGAATGCAAATTAGCCAGCGCACCTTAGCTGGCAAAGAAATTGAAAGTATCGCTGGAGTTTTGCCAGAGGTGTACCCTTCGAAGGCTGCATTCCCTACCTTGGTTCAACTGTTGCAAATTGGGTTAACAACAGTTGTCAGCACTGCTCAATGCGAGCGATCATTTTCCGCATTGAAGCGCATCAAGACATACTTGCGCTCCACAACGGGCGAGCAACGATTGACTGATTTGGCTGTACTTTCCATTGAAAGAGAGCTGTCGCAAGGACTTCCTCTGGACGAGGTCGTAGATCAAGTTGCAGAAGACAGCAACCACAGAATCGTCCTTTTATAGCGATCTCCTCACTTGGACACTCTTGAATCATCAGTACTTTTCTGCATGTACAGCATATCATGATGTTTATGTTTCTGATAACTTTAGCATTTTATTTACAATTTAACATTATGCAGACTCTTTGAGGATTTTTTGACCTTCAAATTTCTTGACTACCGGATTTCGTGACAAGAAGCAACAGTTTTTACACGTAATTCCTTCAATTTTTGTTAACGCTGTTTAAGAAAATAATTTGGAATATCTGTACGAGTTTAACACCAATTGAAGACACCGAATCCAGCTCGGCGCCGCAACCGAAAATACGAGAAAAGCGTCCTCAAAATGCAGGAAATGCTGTTTCAGAGACCCCAAATTCAAAAATTTCCCCCCGGACCCACTACAATCTCTGCTTCGATATCCCATGGGCCCTGGCGTCACTAATTCTCTCGCTACGCCACTGCAGTGATGCGCAATACACTAGACTTCAGTGCATTTAATATTCAATGAAGGCAACTCAACTTACAACATATAATTTAGCACAACCATTCTTATTAAGACAAAAGCGAATTTTAGTTTAGTCTACTGTTGACAAAACTATAGTATCATTATTTTACCTTCCGGTAGCTACCCTGCGAGCAGTGCCTTCTTTTCCTTATTTCCTCGCTGAGAGAGAGGAAGAAAAGTAGGCTCTGCTGTATTCGTGTTTGGCTTCGTCCAAGATTTAGGACGAAGTAACCCGTTTAAGACCCGTTTAACTGGTTCTCGTTTTGTTTTCTCCTCTGATTGGGACTGGGTTCGAGACTGTAACCAAGCAACTGACATGCAATGCGCAATGGAAACCAGTCACAAATACAGCAGAGCCTTCTTTTCTAGTTTTCTTCCTCTCTCTCAGCGAAGAAATAAGGAAAAGAAGGCTCTGCCCACAGGGTATTCGGTAGCACGCATACTATTAAACGTCCTTCCAATCATTGTTCGTTTATTCGAATTCACTGCACTTTGCAAAGGAAGTTTTTATGAGGGACCATCTATGCATATATCATCCAAATGAAGTAGAATTTATATCGAAGTTCTTCCGTACGCCTCGCTA
>OZ035997.1:28001566-28241566 GCA_964035015.1 Corallium rubrum
GAGAAAAAGCTTGGTAAAATATTTTAAATTTATTTTGTGTTTCCCTAAGGACTGACATACTGTAAATATTTTGCCTTTTAAATGAAAAGAGTCAGAATGCAATCTGATACATTTTACAGGAGTGCAGGTTGAGTACTTCTTGTTCTTGTGTGTTGTAAATATCAACTGAAGTCTTGTTAGCAGTGCACAATATCTTATATCTGTGCATGATATTTTTTAATCAATTAATGTTTTTTTAATCAATTATATTTTGTGTGACATTTTATTAACACAAATACTGTGCATAAATGTGCAATATGGATTATCAAAGTAACAAAGTGAAGTATAATTAGATATTTATACAACTACATTAATAACCTGGGTGAGTGAAAATTACTATTGATTTTCACTATTAAGCAACTATTGATAGTTTCAGAAGTATTGAGCAGAACAGTTTACATAAGCACATTTACCGGGTTACTCTTAAAACTTAAAACTTAAAACACACAATAAATACTGGTACTACAGTAAGTAGTGTTACTCACTGATCTCTATATAAACTGGATGGGCCATTGGGCCGGATTTTGCATGCCAGTTGTATGATGACGTGACCACTACCAAGATGGCTGCCACTGAAGTTCATAGCTTTCGTAGATTGAAAACAGACAAAAAGAGTTATTTTAAGAAAATTTAAACGAATGTAAGGACACAAGAAGTACTTAATAAGGTTTAAGACGTTAATTTCTTGTATTTGTTTCTGTTGCTGAGCTATAAAACCTTTGAATTTCATTGTTTTTCTTCAGTGCATGCCGACAACGAAGAAACTTCACGATAATATAAACTGAAAAACAGACTATAAAATCTACGAAGAATTCAATTTCAAGTCTTTTATAGTAATCTTAATGCCTTAACAATATTTCGTGTTGTGTACTTGCCATCGTTTGACTGTATTTGTTGTTAAACAGTGAAAACTAAACGAACCGGCATCTGTTGTTTGCCGTTTACGGCTTTTCCGACTCCCCCGGCACAGCACCGTGCTGACGTTCAAGATTGCTTATGCTAGTCAACTTTACGATTGGGAACAAGTTCTGAGGCCGCAATGCGTCATATGTTCCACTACGTAAGATGGCGGCGACTGCTACGAAATGTTTGACTGCTGGCCATAGGGAAGGGCCCATCCAGTTTATTTAGAGATATCAGTGGTATTACGGCATGTAAACCAATGGCTGTAAAAATTAGACCATTCTTGCTTCTTCTTTTTTTCATTTTTTTCTTTTTTTGATTGGGGGGGGGGGGGGGGGGGTCGTGTGTGTTCACAGGCTAGCCTACCGTGAGCACAGATCTCATAAATATAACATATATACTGTACTATGTACCATATTTATGACCTATTGATCTCTGCTGACTCTGACCATGCATGAGTGTACCGTCCGACCAGTTGCTATACAGGCACGTGACATCATGCATGACTGCAACTGTTATGGTATACTTAACTACATATATAAATAAGTAATATTGGGCATTTCACTCGATTACATAGCATGTTCTAAGGATTTTGGGTGAAGGAAAATTCGAGTGTAGAATATATACATTTTAAGACCGAACCGGGACCAGTTGCGAAAAATGCAACTACACAGGCCTTCCGGCAGGAGTTGCGATCAAGCTCTCGGCAACGCCCTCCGTGGCTCAGTGGTCATGGGTTCAATTCCTGCCGGAAGGCCTGTGTAGTTGCATTTTTCGCAACTGGTCCCGGTTCGGTCTTAAAATGTTTGTATTCTACACTCGAATTTTCCTTCACCCAAAATCCTTAGTACATCCTTAGTACGAGTCGCCTGATGATCCCGTTTAGGGTGAAACCTCTGGTAGCGAAGACTTTAAGGTTACTATACTTCATGCTTTATATTTTGCTCTATCTATATGGTATTGAGCACTCTCCAACATTTTGTGAACCAAAACTCACTTATATATATATATATATATATATATATATATATATATATATATATATATATATATATATATATATATATATATATATATATATGTATATATATATAATTAAGATTTAATGCTGTGTCGCTACTCCGAGTTTCGCGCTTTCGCGATCCTCAGGCAACTGACAGATTAGGTTTTTGTTATTCGTTATATACATTGGCTACGTCATTATCATTATTTAAGTTGGTGTTTGGTTACGTGTCGACACTTCGAAAATAATTCAGATCGTTTGTTCAAAAAGTTTTTCTTTTTTGCCTTCATCAATAAAAGTTTTTCTTCCAGACATAAATTGCATCGTTTTGATCCTGTCTTGTATGCCGCTACGTGCTTTATTACAGACCACTTGATGTGGTGGTCTCGGTTTCCAATCTTCAATTTCCAGATATGTTTCGACAACTCGGTGTCGTTGGCGTATTTTACGTTTCGGAAAGATTTGGTGTGGTTGCGATATCTCTGTTTGAAATCGTTGGCCGTTACTCCTATATAGTTCTTTGTTTCTCCGTTGTCTGTTGTCGTTACTTCGGCTTGGTAAACCAAGCTCTTTGCCAAACACTTTCCAGCGATTGGACATTCATCAGGTCGTTGGCAGTTACATTTGCGGGATACGTTGTTTGTTGTGTGGTTTTGTGTAGTATTTTTCGTCAATGTGTGGTTGTTGTGTTTACGAATAAAGCTTTTCATGTTCTCTGTGCAGCTATAGCTGACGCGTACAGTGTGGCGGTTGAATAATTTGTGTAGTTTGTGTGAAGGCGGAAAGTGTTTGTCGACGAGTTGTAAAAAGTCTCGTTCTACGTTCGTTCTAACGTTTCTACTATAAGGTGGGTTGTACCATATTACGTTTCGTCGTCGGTTTCGTCTTTGTGAATTGTTTCTGTTGTCGTCTTGGTTAGATGGTTCGTACGTCAAGGTTGTGTCGAAGTTGCTTCGTTTAAGAGCGTCATTGTATAGTGGGGCAGCTTCGTTGAACGTTTGTTGGTTGCATGAAAGTTTGTTGACTCGTTTGTTTATCGATGAGGGTAATTGTCGGATGATTGTTGGTGGGTGGTTCGATAAACGGTTGAT
Organism: Corallium rubrum; assembly: GCA_964035015.1. NCBI lineage: Eukaryota > Metazoa > Cnidaria > Anthozoa > Scleralcyonacea > Coralliidae > Corallium > Corallium rubrum. Next base: position 28,004,603 of record OZ035997.1, read on the forward strand.
GTAAAGTGGTTCGTCGTTAGGTTTTCGGTAGGGTTTGTATGTTCTGTTCGTTAGGTCAAAGGATATGTCGAGGAAGTTGACAATCTTTAGATTTGCTTTTGCGGTAATCTTCAGGCCGAATTCGTTTTCGAAAAAGCTGCTTAATTCTTTTCTTGTTTTATCTGCCAGTCTTCCTGACGTGGTCGTAAGTGCAGCCAAGCCGTCGCCTCGGTATAAACCGAGATTACTGTTAAATCGTTTCTCCAGCGAGTCTAGGATGAATAGGCCAACCAGTTCACAAATCTCGGCCCCGTCGTAGCTACCCATAGTTACGTCGAATGTAGTGGTGTTGTTTTTCTTCGTCCATGCTTGACCGTTGTTAAATAGAAGTGATTTTCGTGCGTGTTTTATGATTTTGGTGTCGCTCTCGGAAATGAGGGTGAATTGTTTGCCCCAAGCAATTGCTCTGTCAAGTAGGTCTTCAGAGATAGATGGGTAGAAATCTACAACATCGAATGATAAAAAAGTATGTCTGTTTTTATTGCCTATTGAGTTGAACCAAGCTATGGTTTGTTCTGAGTTTTGCCACTGTTGCGCACGGGTTTGTTCTCGGATTTCCGTGTTGATTTTGTCCAAGATGGTTTTACTGACTTTGCCGAGATTGCTCTTTGCGGGGTTTATCAGGCGGCATTTTGTATTGCTCTCGAAGTCTTCTTTATGGTCTTTTAATGAAATGAAAGCCTGCGTCTGTGCCATCGGTTCTATGCGGTTTGATATTTTCAATTCGTCGGCTATGTCCTTAAGTTCATGGTTGATGCTGTCGATTGTGCCGTCTTGTGCCAATTTGTATGTCTTCGTTATGTTCTCAGTTAACAGTTTATTGTGGGTGTTTGTGTTCATTTCGTAGAGGTTACGTGTTTTGTCGGCGAAAATAAAAACGTTTGGTGATGTTTTTATTCTTCGTTTGTCGCTTTCCAAGGTGCTCAGGAATTGGTCATTTACGTTTCGGAATTTTATGTTTTCAATCATTTGGATGACATCTTCTTCGAAGCATCTCAACTCTGGCACAGGTGGTGGGCTTTGTTTGGATTTTAGGCCAAATGTCGGTGTCTTGTTTGCGTTGTCGTTATTGCCATTTAGGTAGAAGTGCGCTTTCCATCGCATTCGTTGGCCGGAATGACATTTTCAGTTTTGTTGATGATGTTTCTTCGGTAGTCGTCGTGTGTAGGAAGGCCAACGTTTTTTAACGAGTAGTTGAACCGGATCTGTTGCATTTTTACTTTATGGATACCAAGCCAGCAAGAGCGCTCTATTATAAATAGCGCTCTAGTACCTTACGCCTTTTTGTTACAAACACTTATTGGTATATATATATATATATATATATATATATATATATATATATATATATATATATATATATATATAGTTTTAATACATGTCAAAGTATTGGAACTCCAGGAACAATTTCTTCCGTCAAGTGATCAATTCTTTGAAACAAGTTGTTTATTAAGTTGGCAAATACGGCAAGTTCCTTGTCTTTTTCGCGGAGGTCGTTCTCCAGTACTTGCTTCTATTAAAGTTGAAAAACATCCTTCATTGATGGAAAGAAACTAAGGTGTCTAAGTCAATCAAAATCAATCAATCAATTTGGTCAAAGTAAGTATAGCAAGTTATTATATGCATGACAAAATTACTGCAATCTGATTGGCTAAGAGGAGTGCAATTATATCGTTAATTATATATCCTTCTGTAATCAGGCCCAAATACTGCAATTTCATTGGTTTAGAGGAGTGCGATTTGAGCATTAATTATATATCCTTCTGTAATCAGGCCCAAATACTGCAATTTCATTGGTTTAGAGGAGTGCGATTTGAGCATTAATCGCACCTCTTGCTAGCTGTAATCGCACACCTGCTTCAGCCAATGGAAATCAAGCTAGCTATCAAAATTGTCCAATCACAGTTCAGCACCTAAGCTGTAGGATTTTCTGGGATTTTTCAAAAAATTAAAAAATGGAGGATTTTAAATATTAAAATATAGAATTTAAATTTGTTTGTTTTTGTATACGTTTTGAAAACAGTGTCGCGTCCCCAACAAATTAAAAACAAAATATTACCCAGATTGGCACTCGGGTATTTCTTAAATATTTTAGTCAGTAAAGTAGCAACACTCGGTGAAATACAGTAAAGCTTAAACTGCATGAGTGTGTTTATAAATACAAGCGTATAAACAAGCTATAAAGTAAAGACAAACAGCACTAAATTACTCACATTTTTGGTTCTGTCATTCTTTATCAATAACTCCCGGTTTTACCTCACATATAATTGTATGAACTCCTCATAAATTCACTTTATTATTTAAAAAAGTCCTCGCCGAGTCTCCATATAATAGACAGATTTATGGCCGCGTGAAATTTGCATTTCTTGCGGGCCATGTTGAGAGGCCTAGGTCTAGAACACAAACGTTGGGCTACTATGAAGTATTTCCTGTCGAAAACAAAGAAGACGAGGACATGACCTGATTACAGAAGGATATATAATTAATGGGTAATAGAACGAATTGAGTTGTGCTATTAATGCCAAATCATACTCGTGATTAACAAATCAACCTCCCGCTTCGCGGTCGGTCGATTTTGTAATCACTCGTATGATTTTGGCATTAATAGCACTCCTCGTCGTTCTATTACCCTCATTAATTGCACTCTCCGGAGTGCAAATTAATGTTACCATGGTAACAGTGGTAAAAAATTAAATTCAAAATGGTGGCGTATTTTCAAATTGAAAGATTTTGACTTTTCCAACGACTTGTGGAACACTTTCAACTGAAAATTTCAGGTAAATATTTGAAGATCAATACAGGTAACATCTGCTCACCATAAGTGAAACTAATTAAATCTTTGAACGTTTTCATGGCGATAAAGTAATATAAATAAGTTTTGTGGAAACACCACGTAAAATATTTCTTAGCAAAGAAATATTTTACGTGGTGTTTCCACAAAACTTATTTATATAAGTGAAACTGTTTGTTGTCCAGTTGTAACGAAACAAGATGTTTTCAAACGCGCGAATTACTACGAAGCGTACCACAAGGATTGACACTTTAGGTAATTGTAAATTGGTTTTGAAGTTTGTGATTACTTATAGTTAGTTGCCAGAAAGAAAAATTAATTCACTGCTTTGAATAACTTTTTAAGATTGTCTGTGGTTGTATGGCCAATAAACATTCAAATTAAGACAAAATTTTTTGACTTTAATTAAGATAGATATCGTAATTTTGTCATGCATATAATAAACAAGTAATCATATGATTTTGCTCATGCAATTAATGATTTTTCACTACTCGTGATATTTGAAAATTGAGCCAAATTGCACTCGCCTACGGCTCGTGCAATTTTGGATCAATTTTCAAATATCACTCATAGTGTAAAATCATTAATTGCACTCGCTATCATATGATTACCTATACTTATTACACTTATGAAAATTTAATTATATTACCTCGTGTTGTAGATTTTCTATTTCCTCCACCTTGTGCCGATTGTCTCTCCTTAACTGTCGACTTTCGCTTTGCAAACGAATGCTTCTCTCTCTTTCCACTTCAAATCTGTTTTTATCATCTCTCATCTGCAAAAGACATCAAAACGTACGTTCCTTATGCATCATACTAACGAATAGCCATAATGGTTAACGAGGCTATTGCATTAATAGAGAAATACACCCTGGAATTTTTAAATTTTTTTATTTAAACAATATTTTTAACACTAACAACTCCAAGGCTCATGTTGACTACTTACAATATAGACGAGGACCACGAACAAGATGAACAAACAGTATAAAAAGTCAGAGAATAAATAAGACATTAGCAGTTGTTACTTCGTATTAACCAAAAACAAACTTAAGAAAAACGTGTAGAATGGCTTATATAAGATCTCACTTCAGAAAAAATAGCAGCATTAAGGTAATACGAGCAACAAATTGCTGCAACATTATTGCGTTGCATGCAAAGTTGAATAGCGTTGTTGCACGTATTACCACCCACCTTAAACATTGTCACGCAACAATGATTTTGTTGCAAGTTGAATCAGCATGTTGCAGCAAGTATAACTGGAGTCTACACTTTTCAACAATTTTTTTCAATTTGCAACAAAATCATTGTGGCGTGACAAAGTTTAAGGTGGGTGGTAATAGTTACGTGCAACAACGCTTTTCAGTTCGTTCGTTCGTTCGTTCGTTCGTTCGTGCGTTCGTTCGTTCGTTCGTTCGTTCGTTCGTTCGTTCGTTCGTTCGTTCGTTCGTTCGTTCGTTCGTTCGTTCGTTCGTTCGTTCGTTCGTTCGTTCGTTCGTTCGTTCGTTCGTTCGTTCGTTCGTTCGTTCGTTCGTTCGTTCGTTCGTTCGTTCGTTCGTTCGTTCGTTCGTTCGTTCGTTCGTTCGTTCGTTCGTTCGTTCGCAACAAAGTTGCGTTCATGCGTTGCAAGTTGAAGAAAAATGTTGCCCGTATTACCTCACCTTTAGAATAAAAGTTAAGGTCTGTTGAACCGTGTAATAATATATTCACTTGATGAGATGTATTCAAAAAAGACCACCTAGAACCGACAAGATGCATGACCGGAATATAACTTAGACGGGGATAGAAACTCAGGGTTAGTACACTGCCGTTAAATAATACAACATTGATGTTAAAGGTAGGGAAATTCTATTTAGATTAAGCTACATTATGATTTTGTCTAGGGTTGCAGGTTGTCATGCTCACGGCAGCAATTATAGTGTTTTATCTTGTCTTCTTACTATTAATATGCCTCGTTGAACATTCTATAATTATAAGGTTAAAATCAATATACTTACTAATTTGTTCACCCAATGGTTGTTTTCATAAAAAAGTTCACCCTTTTCCCGTTTATTTATCAATTGTTGCACCTGTTGAAAAAATCCGTCACACTTTTCCTGTAATTTAAAATTTTCGTTCAAGAGTTCTTGGATCTTATTGGCGAGTTCTTCTTTCTCTGTGGTCATCGCTTCTTTCTCCCTGCAAAACGCTTCATTATTTTTCAAGAATTCTTCTTTCTCCCTGGACTACTCTTCTTTAATTTTCCTGAGATCTTCTTTCTCCTTGGAAAACTCTTCTCTATTTTTTCTGAAATCTTCCTTCTCTTTGAAGAACACTTCTCTATTTTTCTTGAAATCTTCCTCCTCCTTGGAGAACTCTTTGGAAAACTCTTTTCTATTTTTTCTGAGATCTTCTTTCTCCTTGGAAAACTCTTCTTTATTATTTCTGAGATCTTCTTTCTCCTTGGAGAACTCTTCTCTATTTTTTCTGAGATCTTCTTTCTCCTTGAAGAACTCTTGTCTATCATTTCTGAGATCTTCTTTCTCCTTGGAGAACTCTTCTCTATTTTTTCTGAGATCTTTTTTCTCCTTGAAGAACTCTTGTGTATCATTTCTGAGATCTTCTTTCTCCTTGGAGAACTCTTGTTTATTATTTCTGAGATCTTCTTTCTCATTGGATAACTCTTCTCTATTTTCTCTGAAATCTTTTCTCTCCCTGGACAATTCTTCTTTCTTTTTCCTGAGATCTTCTTTCTCCTCGGACAACTCTTCTTTAGTTTTTCTGAGATCCTCTTTCCCCTCGGAGAATTCTTCTTTATTTTTTCTGAGATTTTCTTTCTCATCGGAGAACTCTTCTCTATTTTCTCTGAAATTTTCTTTCTCCTCGAAGAAATCTTCTCTAGTTTTTCTGAAATCTTCTTTCTCCTTGGAGAACTCTTCTTTATTTTTTCTGAAATCTTCCTCCTTGGAGAACTCTTCTCTATTTTTTCTGATATCTTTTTTCTCCTTGGAAAATTCTTCTATATATTTGACGAGCTCAAAAAGTTCTTTCTCCTTACTTGACAATTGCTTATTTTCTTCACACCATTGTTGTTCTGCTTTGTTTAGCTGTTCCTTTATTAAACAAGCATATACTATATAAGCTCAGGATGACAATGCAAAATAATTTGATGAAGCACGGGTACCATGTATTACATGCATCCAAATCTGAACCATGCCAGAAAAATGTGAGAACATTCACGAAAAAATAGTATTAGCAACATATTTGCACAACTTACTATAAATTATAATAATTTTATTACACTTTATATAGGTTAATAATCTAGTCGTAGAGTGTGCGTATACTGTATATATACGAAAATCTATCCGTTTCGTAATATATAGACTTTAAATGTTTTTTACTGTACTTGATCGTTTTTGAAATTTGTTAATTAAGTGAATGGATGGATGAATGGATAGATGGATGAATGAATAGATGGATGGATAGGTAGATAAGTATGTCTGTGAGTGTTAAGATGTAAAAGTGTCCCTTATGCTTTACAGCTTGTTCATAAATCGTTATACTTTACTTGTACCTCCTTGTTGTTGCACTTTTGTCGTGTTTTGTTCACCATAATCTTTGCCAAAATTTCTTGTAGAGCTTTTGCAAAGGCAATTAGTATATCTTGTAACAGCAATTCACAACTGTGGAATATATACTAAAAAAAGTAAATAGTGAAACTTTTAAAGTTGCACAGCTAATATAGGCGCATATGCACCCCGTTAAAGTTTATAGACCTACTATCACATCCGTTATGTAAATACGTTTCAACAGGTAAATCTCTCAAACCCGAGTGTTCCTCAGCAAATACTCTTTGTCCTCTACACTGACAGACTTACCAACCCTACTTAATGATTCTTATGGTTAAAAGCGGGCAATATTGAATCCGCTGTTACACCATGTAATTTTTCGTTTTCAAGCAGTGAACTCAGGACAGATTGCAACGTGTAACACCACCTCGTTTTATTAATCTGTGTCCGTTGTGATGAGGCCGGGGCTGTTTATATGGAGGCGAGCCAGCCCGCTTACCGGGATAGCCCGGTAAGCGAGATGATTTCTGGCTGGGTATCTTTAAAACCAGGAACGGGGAATCAGGTGACGCAACGGAGAACGCGAAAACCTGGAACGGGAAAAGCCGGAATCTTTAAAACCAGGAACGGAAAAAGCCGGAATCTTTAAAATCATGAACGGAAAAACCCGGTATCTTTAAAACCAGGAACGGAAAAAACGGAATCTTTAAAACCAGGAACGGAAAAACCAGGAATCTTTAAATCCAGGAACGCGAAAAGCCGGAATCTTTAAAACACGGAACGCGAAAAGTCGGCAAGTTCCCTTGCCTTTTGACAAATATAGTCAATCAACTCGTTATCTCCACCGAAATAATTCCCGCGTAATAATAGACTTTATGAAGAGCATTTATATGAAGAGCATTTATTTCCTTTCAAGAAAAAAATTAGATGAAAAGTCAATAAAAGATATAAAATGTATCTATAATCAAGGGTTGTTACTTACGCAGCATTTCAACAACATGTTGCATTATGCTCTCGAATTTTATTGACATTAACCATATACCCTGATTATTAATCTCTTGCAAAAATTCGAACAATATACGTTTTGTGTTATGATTTCGTTATTTGCGCAAATGCCAATAGCACGAACTGCGGGATATCAGCAACAAAACAGACGTTGGATCACGGGCTTTAGGAAAGGCTCAGTATGGCTCGAGTGAAAAGGTGTTTCACCATACGATTATAAACAAAAAATTGTGTATTAGTCTTACCTTAATGTTCAATGAACTTTCTTATGTATGATACAAAGTCTAAGGTATCTTGAAATACGTTACAATCGCTTCGCAGTCTTCCTATATTCACTGATATCCTTCGATTTAAACGGCCATGTTTACTAGGCCCAATCCTTCAAACTGTCACGCGGCTCACGAGTGTTCTTGAAACCCAAAAAACAAGAGGGTAGGATCAAAGTGGGTGTGGTACTCTTCTAAACCAATCAGCTATTTGGATTGCATACCATGTGATCTGTTTGAATCGTCAAGAGCGGGATGAACGTTCTGACGTCAGAGTAACGGCTTGTTTTAAAAATAGGTACGCAATGCGTACATGTGACTACCGCTGTTAAGTACAGAACGAGATATAGACTTGAAATGCATGAAAATGTGTGAAAAGCACAGACACACACAAAAAAATGGTGGATAAATCCTAGCTAGAGAACCACTCTAGTGGTGCTTTGAACAACCCAATTTAACTTTTATCCACTGTGGATAAAATTTTATCAGTGGATAAAATTTTATATTAGGTTGTTCAAAGCATGATTAGTGCTGTTCTTTAGCTAGAACTTATCAACTAGATAAGCTATCTTGGCTTTGTACAACTCACCCCAGATCATATACATATAGATTATTTTTGTGGAAACACCGTAAAATATTTGTTTGCTAAGCTTTCAGCCTGTTGACTCAGGCCGAAACTGTTAGCAAATAAATAATTTTCATTGCGGTGTTTCCACAAAAATAATCTATATACATTATCGCCTTGAAAACTTTCAAAGAATTAATCACTCGAGATAATCAACATTGTGTTCCAAAACAACATTTTACCTGCCATAAATATGCTGTCAGTGGCATTCACGTGTAATGCACATCACTGATATTTTGTGATTCTGCTAGTATTTTAAATAACACAGAACAACAATACTCAGTATTGTAGTTTCAACAGATATATTTCTTCATTTCAAGGCTTTCAACATATTCAAGGCTTTAAGTTTCCCAGCACTTCACAATAGCTTTACAACAATTTCAGTATCAAAATATACAATTGGTGGCATGTAGATTATAGAATGTTTCAGTACTTTCACAAGAGTTAGACTTCTGGTGTATCTACTATTCTGTGGACGGATCACTGTAGCAGCTCTGGTGTCCACAAACGTTGATTTCTTAATTTCATTATACAAGATATTGAACAACACCTAAAACAAGTAAACAAAGCACCAAGTCAAGGTTTTGTAATGTCTATGTAACAGCCAACATATTTTGCTTAAACTAAATTAATCTAACCTTATTTATACTGGATAACTCTATCAGTTATATCTAAACAGTTATCCTCAGAGCTCCAGTAAGGGCCCACCCTCATTGGTCCAGTGTTACTACAGGAGGAAACCTGAGTACCCGGAGGAAACCTGTGGTGTTTCGTAGAGTCAAACTGGAAGCACTGTTCTCACATGTGGCCAAGGTGAATTATTTTAATCAGATAACTGCACCGTGCAGGTATTGAACCCAGCTCGCAGAGGTGAAAGGCACGTGCACTAACCACTATGCCACCAACACCACCTAGCATAAATTTCTTATATACAATGTATATAGTGTAAATACAGGGCACTGTGATATATACTTCTCGAACTCATTAATAATTCACAAACCAAACAGATAGGAAAATCATAAGCGAGACAAAGGTTTGGTATGTGATCAAACAATTAATTTCCTGATTTGTTTGATCACGAAACAATGAAAGTTGTGTTTGCTCTAATATCAAAACATCTAGCTCGAAGTTGGTTAAAACACACTTCTCACTCTTAGTGTATGCACTGGTGTATGATATATACATGTGTACATGCAGTATAAACATGAGTCACTGACCAGTGAGCACAACACACAATTCAACCAAAATTAAACTTATAAAGCGATTTTATCATTATAAATAATTTAGGTATATAGCAGTTTCTTCGATAAAAGAAGGTTGAAGGCCCAACTTCTAGCAAAAGCTGAATATTTCTAGTACTGCTATAAGTACAGTACCCTGTTTCCGACCAAGTACTTATAGATTTTGTATATAGTATATAAGATAAACAACGTCACAGTTTTGAAACTATTTCTTACCTTGTATAAACTGATCAATGTGGACAGAAACCGTTCCAAGAAGAAAAGATTTGCAAAGTAATAATTAACACTTTCAAAAATCAAAACTGTCATCGAGAGAGCAACCAAAATGCAAAGACTTGATTCACTTTAGTTTATTCCCCGCGAGGCCACGAAAACAACTCGAGTACTTCCCGAATACTTGGCGATCAATGGCGATCTTCTTGACTATATGACGAGTACTTCCCGAATACTTGGCGATCAATGGCGATCTTCTTGACTATATGGCGATGGCTGCACGAGTATGACGTAAGTGCGGTCCAAGACACTCGCGCAAGCAAGCAACACGCCGACATTATGGCTACCGCTGACAGGTCAGCGGTAGTCACAAAAATTAACAGGGACACGTTTGTGCCATATATAGAAGTTGGGGACACGTTCGGTGCCATATATGGTAGTGTCCTTTCATCTCGCTCTTGACGATGAGAAAATCCAAAGATCCTACCCTCTTGTTTTTTGGGTTTCAAGAACACTCGTAAGCCGCGTGACAGTTTGAAGGATTGGGCCTAGTAAACATGGCCGTTCAAATCGAAGGATATCAGTGAATATAGGAAGACTGCGAAGCGATTGTAACGTATTTCAAGATACCTTAGACTTTGTATCATACATAAGAAAGTTCATTGAACATTAAGGTAAGACAAATACACAATTTTTTGTTTATAATCGTATGCTGAAACACCTTTTCACTCGAGCCATACTGAGCCTTTCCTAAAGCCCGTGGTTGGATTCTACTAACATACGATATAACGTATATTTCCCTTATTCGCTGGTTTTATAATTTGATATACTATTCTTCGGGGAAAAAGTCTTCAGACGATGAGATATTTGAGAATAATAAACACCTAATTACCACACTACATGCGGTGTTGTCACTTTGACAGCGGACATACCAGCCGCGCTTATTATTACTCGGGCTACTGTGGTAGCATTGCTGTGGTAGCCGAGTCTAGGTTTCGGTCGTTACACTAATCTTGACATGCGTGTCTATGTCTCGTGTCCAGACCTCTTTGCCGAGTTATGTATACATGTAGTCAACGGAATCGAGATTTTGAGAGTTTATTTATTTGTTGAGCATTTTATGACGTTTTGTGAGATCCTACAACTTACATCACATACGCCAGAAGGATTTGCTCTACGTTTGAAGTTGGTAAACACCAACGACGGCGATGGATTTTTTAAATTGGCAATGAATCGTTCTTGTTCTCTAACCTCTGAACACACTTAATATGAACTGTCTTACAATTTCGGTGGGGAGAGTTTATCTTGTCGAGGTAAGATATCAATTTCTACAACTGACAACTCTGTTTCTTTGTAGGAAATCAGTTGTTTTCTTCTATTTTTATGTATATTGGTGTGGGTTCATTGTGTATTTGTGTTTGCAACTAGCGTGTGTGTATTTTGACTTATACAAATTCTACAAAATAATGTGATGGGCTCAATGGTACATTGCTGTATAATTTTATTAAAGCTCTAGATTTGTCAAAACATATTACTGTCGTGGCAATAGAAGCGTTCCGTAAAATATTGTTCAATACGCCGATTGCAAATATGGCGCCGATTGCACGAAAGCGAGGCTTTTCGGTGACAACCGTTGCTAAGGGCCGAAGCGCTTACTATTTCCTTTGTGGAGTTCATGCGCTGGTACGTTTAAAAAGACTATGTAGGACCTACATACGATAAAACGTGGACTCTTCTCTATTTTGAAAGAAGTTTTACCAGGATATGTTTGCTATTGAGCGTAACAACTCCTCTTCTGATACGTGTATTACGGCCGTACGATTATTGAACCTTTATTGCAAATATCATGTGTCGAACATTCATTCTATTGAAAGTTGCCGTTGAAGCTTTGCATTTCTTACTCGTGTTTTGCCGTATTTAGAACTTGCCGTATATTTTTCGTTTAGTTAAGGTTTTAACTGGTTAATCATGCCCAATAATTGTTGCGTTCCTATGCGCTGCAAGATTGGATATCTTGTCGATTCACATGGGAAGAAGGTCACATTTCACAGTCTTCCGATAAAGGATCCGACAAGATTGAAGATGTGTTTTACTATTTTGAAAATCACTGCATGTGGTTGTGGCAGACTTACCTTTCCAATTTGTTTGTCTGATATTTCTTAATACCACTTTTCCAGACGTGGCTCGTGAAAATCCGAACAGATGTTTCACCGTATTTTCGAATCATAGAGAGAACAAAAATATGCTCGTTATACGTCAGACCAACTGATTTTCGTGTGAGCACATCAGGTCGCCGCTCACTTAAAGATGAAGCCGTTCCTTCGATATTTCCATGGTCGGGAGTATGGTCGTAAGAGACTATTTGTGACCCCAACCAGGACTGAAATGCCCCCGTCTTATGAGACGATTAGACAACGACCAGCCGGAAGTGCCACGAGATGAAAACAGCGAGTTAAGTGTACATTTCACTAATATACGGGGTGATTTTCGTTTTGGAGATACTCACGACCATGGAAATATCAAAGGAACGGCTTCATCTTTAAGTGAGCGGCGACCTGATATGCTCACACGAAAATCAGTTGGTCTGAAGCACTGGTCTGAGTGTAACGAGCATATGATTTTTGTTCACTCTGTGATTCGACAATACAATGAAACATCTCTTCGGATTTTCACGAGCCACGTCTGGAAAAGTGGTATTAAGAAATATCAGACTAGCAAATTGGAAACATAAGTCTGCCACAGCCACATGCAGTTATTTTCAAAATAGTAAAACACACCTTCAATCTTGTTGGATCCTTTATCGGAAGACCGTGAAAAGTGACCTTCCCATGTGAATCGACACGATATCCAATCTTGCAGCAAGGAACGCAACAATTATTGGGCATGATTAACCAGTTAAAACCTTAACTAAACGAAAAATATACGGCAAGTTCTAAATACGGCAAACCACGAGTAAGAAATGCAAAGCTTCAACGGCAAATTTCAATAGAATGAATGTTCGACACATGATATTTACAAGCAAGGTTCAATAATCGTACGGCCGTAATACACGTATCAGAAGAGGAGTTGTTACGCTCAAAAGCAAACATATCCTGGTAAAACTTCTTTCAAAATAGAGAAGAGTCCACGTTTTATCGTATGTAGGTCCTACATAGTCATTTTAAACGTACCAGCGCATGAACTCCACCTTTCAAAACTGTCAACAAAGTCTAATTCACAAAGGAAATAGTAGCGCTTTGGCCCTTAGCAACGGTTGTCACCGAAAAGCCTCGCTTTCGTGCCATCGGCGCCATATTTGCAATCGGCGTATTGTATTGCTCACGTTGAACAATTCATTTGATGAAAATATGCTAAACTTCCTGTTTTGAATTTGATTGGTGTTTAGCAAATAATCCTTTTTCTTATTGGTTATTCAAAAACCAGGAACCAATCAAATTCAAAACAGGAAGTTTAGCAATAATAAACAGGAAGTTCATCAAATGAATTGATCAATTTGAACAAATGAATTGCACAATTATTTTAGGAACGCTTCTATTGCCACGACAGTAAGCACTTGGAATTGCATTGACAACTTTGCCACAGCATCAGTGCAAGAGGTGTGATTATTTAATTGTGTGTATATCCTGTCAAAACCCTTGTTGTTTTCAATCTTATAATTAAAAAATATAGAAGAGATGTGTAAATACTCTGGCTATTGTAATTAATATTACATTTTTGGACTTCCCAGTCTTCTTCGAAGGCAACTCTGTGGGCTCTTATGGTGAAGAGGTGAGAAAAAATTGGATGGCGTGGGCAATCTTAGGTGGAGTGGGCAATCTCGAGTGGAGTGGGCAATCTTTGGTGGAGCGGGCAATCTTGGGTGGAGTGGGCAGTCTCGGGTGGAGGGGGCAATCTCGGGTGGAGTGGGCAATCTCGGGTGGAGTGGGCAATCTCGGGTGGAGTGGGCAATCTCGGGTGGAGTGGGCAATCTCGGGTGGAGTGGGTAATCTTGGGTGGAGTGGGCAATCTTGGGCGGAGTGTCCAATGTTGGGTGGAGTCAGCAATCTTGGGTGGAGTGGGCAATTTTGGGTGGAGTGGGCAATCTCGAGTGGAGTGGGTAATATCGAGTGGAGTGGGCAATCTCAGGTGGACTGGGAAATCTTGGGTGGAGTGGGCAATCTTGGGTGGTGTGGGTAATCTTGGGTAGAGGGTGGTGCGGGTAATCTTGGGTGGAGTGGGCAAGAGGGGTGTCAATTTTCTTCTCCTGACGCCTTTGGTTGTGTTGTTCAAAGTGAATTTGTGTTTTAACGATAAACACGCTCGCAAATGCTTTTATACTATAGTAGACGTGAGTTGGTCCGCGATCTCGATAACCGTACGCTAAAAATGTGTAGTACTCGATCAAACTTTTACGAAAATTCTCGGTCATTGTGTTCTCGACAATTTACATGACGTTATGTGTTATTAATTAAATGGTACTGAAAAATGTTGCTCAATGCTGTAAATCAAAGAACAAAGAAAGTTGATAAAGCCAACTTGCAACTGAAAAGTAAACATGCTGTGTTTTACATCTTCATCGAAGTTTTCATTTAGCTGAACTGACTTGTGTCTGTGAATGCTGTATCTAAGCTTAAATGTATTGAGGTATTAATATTTGTGGTTTGCTTTATTTGTTTGTATTGTTTATTATTGTAGTGATGTCTTGCACTAAAAGTCGATGTTGTTAAACAGTTTATACATTACTTTCATCAATTGTGTATTATTGTTTGGGTACACCAATATGGCCCGACCATTTCAATGTTTTGATACACCAGTATGGCTGGCATTTCATTGTTTTGGTACACCAATATGGCCACCATGTCATTGTTTGGTACACCAATATGGCCACCATTTCAATGTTTTGGCACACCAGTATGGCCACCGTTTCATTGTTTTGATACACCAGTATGGCCACCATTTCATTGTTTTGATACACCAATATGGCCGACTGGCCTATGGCCACCATTTCAATGTTTTGGTACACCAGTATGGCCACCATTTCATTGTTTTGGTTCACCAGTATATATAACCACCATTTCATTGTTTTGGTACACCAATATAGCTGATTGGCCACTATTTCATTGTTTTGGTACACCAGTATGGCCACCATTTCATTGTTTTGGTTCTATATGGTTACCATTTCAATGTTTTGGGGTGTGTACATCAGTATAGCCACCATTTCATTGTTTTGGTAGTACAAGTATGGCAATCATTGTACACTTGTACTAATGTTAGTTTTGTTCTTGGCATGGTGGCCATTTAGCAACTTCTTACTTTTACTCTGTCTAATGGCACATGATTTTATTTGTCAAGTGGAGACCTCGTGGTAATCTTGCCTGGTACAGTAAAGGGTTAATAATAAAGGGTTGCATAATGTTTACAGAAAATGATTGATAAATTTTTTTGTGTGCACAGAATTCCCACCTTAATAATTATGTTGAACAAATTCAAATTTTTCTTGACAACTATCCTAATAGCATTTGTTAAAATGAAGTATTCAAAAGCGCAAACCTGGGGCAGAGAATTATGATCAAATATAGGCAAATTGCCCCTCTCTGCCTAGGAACGTTTGAAAATTTCCTCAGTTTGAATATTTAAATGTCCCGACCCCGGCGGTTGCGATTCAAGAGCAAATGCTGCAGGGTGAGATAGAGACGTTTACCAAATCCCCCACCTTTGCCCCCCCCCCCCGGACATCTATGACCGGTAGTTTTTTTAATACAAAATGCGTACAAGAGCGGGTAATATGTTTGGGGAAAAGCGGAAGTCTCGCTTCGCAAAACACCCCAGGCATTACGCCCACAGGCCACAGCCTACTATTTTAACGCTTGCAGCTTAAGTTACACTCGTGGGCGATACCTCGTGGCACAGAGGCTGAGCAGCAGTCTTCTGACGCTATGGCAAACAATTGTTCTGTTTGTCAGCGTCCAAATACCAAATATTCGTGCGTAAATTGTGCGTTTACCATTTGTAATATGTATTCCGTGCCTGCTAACGAAGACGATCTTGGCTATAGCGAAGAAAATTATCGGGTTGGGAAATGCAAAATCTGTCCAGCGAGAAATGCGAGTCAATATTCATTTGCAAAGTGTCAACCGCCGCCACTGAAGAAAATGAAAACCAGGAACAAAACACAAGCGCAACTGGATTCCTTTTCGTAAAACCACGGTTAAGACGTAGTGAAATTGCTGTTTTTCATCGTTTTGCCGCTAAAGAAGTAAGCATTAATTTCTTGAGAATGAACCTGCACAAGTACACTTAAAATAGGCGGAAATGAAAAAAAAAACAAGAAACAAAATATGACCGGTAAAAAATCTTCTGTGACCGGCAAATGTAATTTTTGCCGGTCATGATGACCGGTATACCATCAAGGATTATTTCGAGGCCTGATTAGAATCATGGTGTATTGGACTATTTGCATAGCATAATCTTCCCATACTAGCCTGTACCAGTGCCCACTATTAAGTAGCCCGAGTTAACGCCTAGCGGGCGTCTTGTTTATTATTGATTTATTGTACTGATGTCTTGCAAATAAAAGTCGATGCTATTCAACAGTTTATACATTACTTTCATCAAGTGTGTATTATTGTACACCAATATGGCTGCCATTTCAATGTTTAGTTACACCAGTATGGCTGCCATTTCATTGTTTTGGTACACCAGTATGGCCGCCATTTCATTGTTTTGGTAGACCAATATGGCTACTATTTCATTGTTTTGGTACACCAATATGGCCACTGTTTCATTGTTTTGTACACCAATATGGCCACTATTTCATTGTTTTGGTACACCAGTATGGCCACCATTTCATTCTTTTGGTACACCAATATTGCCACTATTTCATTGTTTTGATACAGTAATATGGCCGCCATTTCATTGTTTTGGTACACCAGTATGGCCACACTATTTCATTGTTTTGGTATACACCAGTATTGCCACTATTTCATTCTTTTGGTACACCAGTATGGCCACTATTTCATTGTTTTGGTACACCAATATGGCCGATTGGCCACTATTTCATTGTTTTGGTACACCAGTATGGCCACTATTTCATTGTTTTGGTACACCAGTATGGCTACTATTTCATTGTTTTGGTGCACCAGTATGGCCACTATTTCATTGTTTTGGTTACACCAGTATGGCCACTATTTCATTGTTTTGGTACACCAGTATGGCCACCATTTAGATGTTTTGGTACACCAGTAATGGTCACCATTTCAATGTTTTGGCAGACCAGTATGGCTGCCAAATCAATGTTTTGGTACACCAGTATACCCACCATGATTTTCTCTATGATGAATATTCCACTACTACAGTCAATTGACTGAAAGTTGTATCAAATTCAGCCATTAACTCCAAACAGCACTGCTGTTGTTCTATTATTTTGCAAGGCGCCAGCCCACAGTAGCCCGAGTTCACACCTAGCGGGCGTCTTGTTCTTTATTATTCTTAAATATCTCATCTTCTGAAGACTTTTTCCCCGAAGAATAGTATATCAAACTATAAAACCAGCGAATAAGGGAAATATACGTTATATAATCAAAAGCATCGGAATTATATCTGAAAGAAGTATCGTGGAGCAGGATATGTTAGTAGAACCCAACGTCTGTTTTGTTGCAAGATTCCGGCATTTCGCGTTCCTGGTTTTAAAGATTCCGGGTTTTACCGTTCCTGGTTTTAAAGATTCCGGGTTTTTCCGTTCCTGGTTTTAAAGATCCCGGGTTTTTCCGTTCCTGGTTTTAAAGATTCCGGGTTTTCCCGTTCCTGGTTTTAAAGATTCCGGGTTTTTCCATTCCTGGTTTTAAAGATTCCGGCTTTTTGAAGTGCATCCTACTTTGGTGAAACCTGTATTGCAATATGGAAAGCGACACGGGTTTGTAAAACGAGGGTGTTACACGTTGCAATATGTCTTGAAAGGTTTCACAAATCGTTGCATCGTATAACAGTGGCTATATATATATTTATTATATGGCTGGGTTTGATTTCCGGTCCGTACGCAAAACGACGCACGCTGATTGGTTCCTGAGAGGTCGGGATTTTACGATATTGACCGACCGGTCAATACGCTTTTTTCTCGGCCCTGTAAGTTTTGGCGGGAAAATTTCGGAGTTGATTTGAATACAAATAAAAGAGAAACAGGTATCTTTATTCAAATATTCTGAACAATAAAATGTGTTGGAGCATCATCACTGCTGGTTTCCTTTAAAGCTGTTTATCTAAAAACACAACAAATAAAAGCCGAACTGGTGTAAATAAGAAGGCCAAGAAGCGACACGAAAAAGTCAACAGGTAAGGTAAACAGCATACTCCGAGACGAAAACAACGCTTGAAGCTTAAAAACAAAGTGAACCAATAGCCATATAATAAATTCCTTATTAACCTCGTTTCCTCGGTCTGTACTGGAAAGTATTTGCCTTCGGTTTTATTGCACAAACCTCGCTCCTTCGTCGCTCGGTCTGTACGAAAACCTCAGGCAAATACTTTCCCGTACAGACCTCGCACTCGGTTAATAAGTCCTTAATATATATATATATATATATATATATATATAAACGTACTGTGTTTTTTCACTTTTTACAGTATAATAAGATAACCCCCTGCAGGGGAGCCGCGGCTCCCCCCTTTTGATATAAAACAACAGACATGTAACTACAAAACTGATGCAATATGAATTGTGTCAGGAAATAAACTGTAAAAACAGTGTATTCAATCTACTGAGTGTATGCATTTTGAGTATCGATGTGACGTTTGCGTGTTTTGAGTATTTTATATGACGTTTTTTAACCTTTATACTTTAGAATCTGTAAAATCTTCATTCAAAAGCCAGGAAATGGCATTTCAGCGACTCTCGATTTAAAAATTTCCCGGGGGGCATGCCCCTGGCCCCCTTTCAAAATCCTGGCTACGTCCCTGACCCCCTGCATGTACATAGCAATTATAAAATTTTAATCTATTAAAAAAGAACGTTTGCCCACCTAACTATAAAATTTTATCAGGAATATTAAAGCCCAGCATATAATTTTAAAAAGCCCCATATTGAAAGAGACATGAGTTATTTCAAATTTTTATTAAAACTAACGTTTCGTTGCTAATCCTGCAACATCTTCAGAGTGAATAATTATTTACAAGGTTATCTCGACTTATATGCTAATATATTTACAATAACAGGAAATGAGTACTGAGAGAGGGGTGGAAGCAACCTCGTACCCAGGGTCTTATCTCCGCTCCCCCGCCCCCGCCCACCGCTGCGAAAAGACCCTGGTCTGGGCTGGTCACGTGTATCCCATATTCTGGGATATTTTTCAACTTTGTCGTTAGGGAGGGGTTAGAGAACTTAGGATTTGTCGTCATTGTACGCGGAGAATATCGAGACTGGTGGAGGCAAGTCGCAAGAGAATCTTAAAATAAACACCGATATATGCCGACGATAATATAATATACCGACGAAAAAACATTGGCAAAACATTTGGTTAAAGACCCTCAGACACTTCGCTGTTCCGTAAGGCCAAGAAACGGCAAGGCGCTTCGCAACAGTACCGCAACACTTTACTGAAAAGTTGTCAGTGATTGAATATTTTTCCTATATCTTTCTGAACTTCCGACGAACAGCGAATTTGAGGGGATTCTCTTCCTCGAAATGAATGTTTACTTCATCAGTTACGACGCCAAGCTGTTACGCCTGTCGCCTGCCGTTTGCCAAAAGAGAGGATTTGGAATGTCATCATTATTGTGAATAAATATATGGAAATCTGAAAGTCCTTGTGATTTAACATCGCCAAGATCGCCAAAACTCGACCTATAGCTTTCAACAAAAGGTTAGTGACATATTTTATTATTGTTTTAAAAGTGGTTTAAATTTGTAACGCAACAGTTATATGTGAATGCAGCGGAAGCAAATAATAATACCGCATGCAATCATGATCAGAGCTGAAAATCGATTCCTGTTTGGGAAGTGATGCCGTCATGTTCATCAAGAAAACACTGAACCTTTTAACAACATATTAATATCACTAGTAGTCTATATCAATTCCCCTTTGACTAAAAAAACAACAAGGTTTTTAATATGAATCGAAGTCACTCACTAATGAACCTATTGTTGAACGTTGTTTTTATTGCGTTGTTCTTTTATACACTTGTTGTTTTAAGAATAGATATAATTGCGCCGTGAGTGCATAAAGCAGTCAGAATAATAAAAAAGTGCTCAACATGTTATCAAAAATCATTAAATGTTGAATAATATAGCAATCACATAACTACGGAGTATCGAACAATATTTAGTATACTGTTTACTTCATAAATATACATCAAAGCCCAAGGTGTCCGTACATTTCGATTGAAACTTTGCTCTAGTCACTTTAACACATTCTTCTATTCCTTATAATACCTACTGTGTTCGTAATTTACCAATACTCTCATTGTTATTTAGGTGTAATTTCGTCTGGTACAGATCTAGAATGCAAACAATCAATTCAAGTGCGGCGCAACAAACATTGTTCTTTGAAAATGGTTTTAAAACCAAGAGGGTTTGGTGAAGCAAACTTCAAATAACACATTGGAAGGTGCTATATATAAATCAACCAATAAAAGAAATTAACATTTCAAACATTGTCTCTGTGTGATTATTCCGCGATGTTCTTTATAGTTCCTACAAAAGTACAAATCCTACTAGCCCACTCCCAGTAAGTCTTGCGTGACACGTGACCAGCCCAGACCAGGGTCTTTTCGCAGCGGCGGGCGGGGGCGGTGGAGCGGAGATAAGACCCTGGGTACGAGGTTGGGGTGGAAGTGGCAGTTAATAAATTACAGTGTGAAGTAACAGGTATGATAGAATGTTTTCAGTTATGTGTCAAGACAAGTATAGAAAAATATAAAGAAAAACGTGTGTATAAATCAAAATAAGTTTAAAGGAAGAGAACTGATTTTAGCGTTGAGTGAAGGATTTAACTTATTAATAAGCAGACTTTCTCTAAGAAGGAGTTCAAAATTGGAAGAAGAAGAGCTTAGAATAGAAAAATCTGTTAAAGAAACAGGGTGGCCGGTTTTTTTGTGGTGTGCTAAAACTCCAGACCAGGAACTCAAAGAAAGAGGCTTTCCCGTGTAAGCCGAAACTCCCATGTGTTCAGAAGCACGCGTGTGTAAATGGCGAATGGTTTCACCAACATACAATGACTCACAGTCATGACACTTAAATTTATAAACTACGCGTGATCTTAAAGCGAAAGGAATTTGATCTTTAAAACGGAAAAAACTTGAAAGGCGTCTAATAGGTTTAAAAACAACACGAAGTTGAATTTGTGGAAAAGCAGAAGCAAAGAGCTTAACGATTTGTTGGCGAATTTGAAGGGAGTGTTGACCGGTGAACGGAAGTGTAAATAAAATGATACGTTTGGGTGCTGTGGTAATTTTAGACGCTGGGCAAAAAATTTTTTCAAGAAATTTGCGAATACAACTATCTAAAAATTTGATAGGATAACCATTTTGAAGCATGATACTTTTAAATTTCTCTAGTTCTTCGTGAAAAATTGTGTAGGAGGAAGAAATGTTAAAATAACGAAAAAGTAAAGTCATTACTAAGCCCTTTTTATACACAAGTGGTATGAAACTTTCAAAATTTGTGAAAAGCCCAGTAAACGTTGGTTTACGATAAACGGAAGTTACAAATTTGCCATTCAAGCGTTGAATTTGGATGTCAAGAAAGGAAAGTGAGTTATTGTTTTCAATTTCATGTGTAAATTGGATACTGGGATGTTGAGAATTCAAGTAATTAAGGAAAGGTAAAATATGATCGCGAGACCGAAAAAGAATAAAGGAATCGTCAACATAGCGTCGATAGTACAGAGGTTTAAACTGAGGCGGACAATCATCAAGCCAATTAGTTTCATGAAAGGACAGAAAAATGTTAGCGAAAAGCGGGCCAAGCGGAGAACCCATCGCAACACCATCAATTTGCTCATAAAATTTCCCGTTAAATATAAAGTGACAATTTTTGACTGTTAAATTTAGTAGTTCTCTAAATTGCTCGGGCGTGAAGTTTTGAAAATGAGTTTTCTGGGAGAAAAGTTGGTTAATAATAATTTCAATGGTTTCATCTAATGGAATATTTGTAAAGAGTGAAGTAATATCAAAACTGGCCATGACTACATTATTAATATCAAATTTCAACTGAAATAAATCTTGTAAAAATAAAAAAGAATCAGTAGTCGTATAAAAAGTAGAAGAAATGGGGCGAAGTAGAGGAACAAGAAATTTAGCAAGATTATAAGAGTGAGTGCCAATGGAAGAGAGTATAGGTCTAAGAGGAACATTTAACTTATGTACCTTAGGTAGTCCATATAACACGCCGGGTCGAGAACCGGTTGGTGCTAATGACTTAAAGAGTTCTTGGTCAATAACGTTGGCATTCTTTAGACCGCGAAGGAAGGTTCTGACTTTGTTTTCCCGTTTTAAGGTAGTTTTGATGGGATCTTCATGGATAGGAGCGAATTTAGCGGAGTCGTTGAGAATTTGAGTCATTTTGTCCCAATAATCAGTTCGATTAATGACAACCACGCCATTGCCTTTGTCGGGTTTGATGATAAAAATAGAATCATCGTTTCGAAGTTGTTTCAGAACTTTGAACTCCTCATCTGAGAAAAAAAACGTAGGTCGTGTATAGCTATACGAAAACCAGAAAGTGCTATGTCTCTCAACTTGGTTTTGATGAAATCTTTGTCGCAGCCAGATTCAGGGTAGATGGTCTCATGTTGTATTTTCCGGTGGAGAAGTTCAAACGGGATCAAAAAGTCACAATAGTTCAAGGTCTTAGGTGGAATCGAAAAGTTAAGTCCTTTGGTAAGAACAAACTTTTCTTGGTCAGTCAGCGTTCGGTTTGAGTAATTGAAGATGACTTTATCAGGATCAATCGTAGACGTACTAGAGACGTTGGCGCTGAGTCGAAATAATTTCTTCTGTTGAACCTTTTCGTGTCGTGAGAGTTGTCTGGTGTTTTCAGAATCTGAAAGAGATTTCAAATGCAAGAGATCCAACGACGACACCAATTTGGCTAGCTCGGAATGTAAGGAGGTTGATTGAGTAGAAAGTTCACGGATACGGCATTGTTTGTTTCGGATTTCCTCGTCCAAAAGTTTTCGTTGGCATTGGCGGTAAGCGGCAGAATTCTGAAGGCGTCGATTCGCAACTTTGAAGTTTAGAAACTGCGGGAAAACTCCAAGGCGTTTACAATTATTCAGGAAAGAAAGATCCAGTTTGGCTTTGCTGAGCTTCAGCTCAGTACGTTGGAACTTGCGAAACATCGCAAGTGCTCCATTATCGTATCGGTTCTTTAATCACGCGTAGTTTATAAATTTAAGTGTCATGACTGTGAGTCATTGTATGTTGGTGAAACCATTCGCCATTTACACACGCGTGCTTCTGAACACATGGGAGTTTCGGCTTACACGGGAAAGCCTCTTTCTTTGAGTTCCTGGTCTGGAGTTTTAGCACACCACAAAAAAACCGGCCACCCTGTTTCTTTAACAGATTTTTCTATTCTAAGCTCTTCTTCTTCCAATTTTGAACTCCTTCTTAGAGAAAGTCTGCTTATTAATAAGTTAAATCCTTCACTCAACGCTAAAATCAGTTCTCTTCCTTTAAACTTATTTTGATTTATACACACGTTTTTCTTTATATTTTTCTATACTTGTCTTGACACATAACTGAAAACATTCTATCATACCTGTTACTTCACACTGTAATTTATTAACTGCCACTTCCACCCCTCTCTCAGTTACTCATTTCCTGTTATTGTAAATATATTAGCATATAAGTCGAGATAACCTTGTAAATAATTATTCACTCTGAAGATGTTGCAGGATTAGCAACGAAACGTTAGTTTTAATAAAAATTTGAAATAACTCATGTCTCTTTCAATATGGGGCTTTTTAAAATTATATGCTGGGCTTTAATATTCCTGACAAGATTACGCTTTCCGCCTGGTTCGTCTATTGCTACGATTATAAAATTTTAATCTGGTCCTTACAAATTGACAGACCTAACATCTCTTATTCTAGATGTATATACCATTTTCTCAGAACCTTGCATAGTTCTTGGAATTTTAGGTCGTCTCAGTCCTCAGCCCTTCCTGTATGCGTAACTAATTGACTTCTCGCCCTTGCCTGAGCACGTCCACTCGAAACCCCCAGGACAAACTCATTTGGAATAACAAAATGTTGGAAATCCATTTTTAAATTCCTCGTATATTCACATGCTTTTGTTGATAAACTAATTCGCTAGATATACAAACAGTCGTCAGTACAAACAGACATGGCCAGCGTTGAAAACATGGAAAGTGAAAGCGAAACTGACAAAGACATTAAAGCAAACATTAAAAACGTTATTTATCTTTTAAAACTAACATATACCTACATTGTGTTCCGAAGAAACGATGTTTGTGGTCAAGGTTTCTTCAGAAGCAGTTTCAGATTGCGTTTTTGATGCTTCTGTAGGTGTTTCATCATCACAGGTTTTTGCGTCATAAATTAGAGATGACTCTGTTCCCATTAATGTCATTGTGTCATTACTGTTTTTGTTCAGTGTCACGGCCTTTTGTTGTTCAGAGATTTGTAGGTTTCCATAAACTGATTGAGACTCTTCGTTTAAATTTAGGTTGGCATTTGTTAACGTCGTTGTATGTAGTTCGACATCAGACGTATATTCGTCAGTAATCTCTTTAGACTGGTGTTCATTCACAAAACTATCGAAATTTGTACCATAGTCCTCCAATATGTTAACTCTCTGATCTTCACACATGGTAAAATCAACGGTAGAATACTCTGTAATAAACGGCCGTAAAATACGAAGCCAAGGAAGGCAAGTATATATAAACACGTCGATATGTACCAACACAATAGTTGCTTCAATTATTGCTTCGTCATAATTCATAATTTATATTTTATATATAAATTATTCTATTTTTATAAATCACGCTTTCTGATCTGATTGGCTAACGACCAGTAGGAGATGATCAAAGAAGAAAACATGCAGGTGAAGAGGAAGAAGAAAACTCGAGAGAAGGAGACTTATCAGTTATCCTCAAAAAAAAATAAAATATTAACGAACACGGGCCATTTAATCTACAAATAATATAACAATTTTTAAGCAGTCTTGGCTGGACCAGACTTCACCGTACTGCACTGACCCAGCTCGGCCTGCACAGCTAGACTTCAGATAACATTTTTCAAGAATTAGGGGCTGTGTATATGGAGGCGAGCCAGCCCGCTTACCAGGATAGCCCGGTAAGCGGGATGATTTCTGGCTACCAGGATGATTTTACAACAACGACAATAGATGGCGTCGGCATCTCTTTGAAAAATCATCCCAGTAAGCGGGCCAGCCCGGTTATTAGAAAAAGTTTATAACCTATTCTCTGGTTAAATTTTCAAGTTTTCATAACCTTCCTCTCAAAGTAACGGGAATTCAGTTGGCTTTCGCGCCAACTGCTTTTTTTTTTAAGCTTTGCAATACTGCTACTCTGAGTACTGCTGAGTAAATGAGTACCGTGTTTGTTGGTTAGCCAATGTTTTACTGGTATTCTTCTTTTTAAACACTCTGCCTGGTCAATAATAATTTTACCAGACACTAAATTGTTTTATTTGTGTTTGACGTGTTTTCACTTTGAACCTTCCTCACGGCGGGTGGTACCCGCATACGCAAGCAATTGGCCATTTCCCAAAAGAGTAGCCTGCGTGCAGACGCTTGTATTTCTTTACCCAAGCTCGGGAAATACAAGCGTCTGCACGCAGGCTACCAAAAGAGTTGAAGACTGGTAAAGAGCATTGAGTGCTGGTGTTCGTGGGATCGTTTGAGGGACAGTTTCATTGTGCTTATGCTACCAAGCATGAAATCTGTCCCTCCAAACCTCTCCAAACGATGTAAGCAAGCAAGCAACCAAGCAGGCTGGCAGCGAGCGAGCAAGCAAACAGGCATGCAAGCGAGAAAAAGCACTAAGCAAGCGAGGAGTGGACCTGACATTCAGGTTAAGTTCTTTCGGAATTAGTTTCACTCTTTCCAAAATATTATGCTTGCGGCTAAGGAGTAATTCTATCTCGGTATTCATTTTCTGACATGCTGAAGAAACAGTAGGGAGCCACCTTAATATAGTTTCAGATGAAACAAATTCATCCAACATGGCGACAATGACGTACCATACTGTATATAAATAATAAACATTCTCATTGTAAACTTCTCATTTCTTGGAATATAAACTGTGTCTTGGTATAAGAGGTGAAACTATAGAGGTGAAGGCAACATTCAATTTTGGACTTTTAATGTATACATAGTGAAGTCATTTTATGTTGCAAGTCACGCTGATTTTGTGAACCACCACGTGTTGGATGTCAAATGCTTTGTTAAAGATATTGTTTGTGAAATAATCAGAAGAATTGTTGAAATGGAGGAGCGGGATGAAAGACGTACGTTTCCTTCAAAACAATGTCAGATCGAAGGTTGCGAGGAAATCAGTGTTGGTTCGAAGGTGCCATTATGCAGGAAACACCGCAATAAGACATACAAACAAAACTACAAGAAAAAGAGGAGAAATGCAGAGGCAGGGCTTGAGGTAAAATAAATACATATTGACTCGTGATTCGTTGTTCTCTGGCGTCATTTGACTATAGTTTGTAAAACTGTTTTTAAAACTTCTTAGTATATGACTGAAGTAGATTGTGTGAGTTGGTTGTACTTTTGTAGTGATAAACTTAATACTGTAATATATTGACTTTAATACAGTACATGTGCAGTCAGAAATCTTACAGGCTTATTACAAGATGAATTCACTGCACATTTGCAGCAAGTCATTAATTGCAACAATGTCGTTGAATTCCTCAAGTCACCAAATACAAATTTCCATATATACAGTATGGCCAGTATTATAGTATCGCCATCTGTATCATATATTTTATATTGTGGTGTTGATTAGTACCAAGAGAACATTAAAGTAAGGGAAGGAATAGTATAATTGAGCTTAGCAGCCCCGTATTTAGGACTCTGGTATCTGGAGGCCCCTAGGCAGTGCAAAAATTTGTGTACACTGAAATGGCATTTCCTACATGAGATTGTGTTTTCAGTGAAACATTGTTGTGTTTTTTAAAAGATTTTGTCAAATTGTACTACATCAAATTTGTATCCCAATTGGGTGACCACCCAAGTCTGCCTGCAACCCTATTAAGCTATTTTTTGATCTCTTGATGTGTAACTTGTCAATTGAAATGACATCAGGGGTGTTGCTAGGGAGGGGGGGGGGGGGGGGGGGGTTTAACCCCCCCCCCCCCCCCCACTTTTTCAAGACCAATTTTGAGATTCTTCCAAATCCAGTGAGAAACGGGGGGTGGAGGGTGGGTGGGTTGGGGTATGTAATGACTCCAAGTGCTCAGCTCACACCACTAACTGGTCAAACAGAGCCTGAAATAATTTTAAAATTTGTCCGGCAAAACTTCCGAGCGAAATGAAATTTGACCAGAAATTTTCAAATTTGGTTGGAAATTTTTTAGTTTAGTTTGCCCCCCTCCGTTGAGTAAATTCTGTCAAGCATGCAGTAAATCACTCTACTTGTTATTTGTAATAATAAAACACAAATGTTTAATTCTGAATTGTGTATTAGTTATAGTGAATAATAATTTAATTAAAATGGTAACTATGAAACAACTTTAAACTGAAGAGCTGGATTACTGTACACGATAAGTTTCTGTGATTACAATGGTGTCAATCGCAGTTTAACGCAATGGTTTTGAATTAAAAATCACGCACTGTTGTTATCTTGACTCGACAACCTGGAAGATAAAGAATACGTTTCCTCGACATTTTGAGCTCAGGACCTTTGTCAGGAGAGTCAAATAAGCCTATTTGATCAGCCTATTTAACTGTCCTGATCATGAAGGGCCTTTGCTCGAAATGTCGAGGAAACATATTCTTTATCTTCCAGGTCGTCAAATTAACAACAATGAAAGCAGTCACTCTGACTCTTACTCACTGTCACACACTTAAGTTAACTAAACTTTGTTTAAAGCATACTCTGATCGAAGAAATTTTGATAGTGCACTGTAAAGTGTAAAACCAACTTTAACTCAAAACTGATGGAAAACCCAATGGAAATTTAACAAGAAAAATGGAGTGTTGAGCGCTGACCCGATCAATTAAAAAAAACAGATTTTTTTTTTTCAAAATTTGTCTGGACAAAATTTCCAATCATTTCAGCATTTGGTCAGAAAAACTGGAATTTGGTCGGAAAACCGCCGGCCGCTGGCCATTATTTCAAGCTCTGGTCAAATAGTTTACAATGTGTAAATGTGTTTTTCATATCGTCTTTTGTGTTAGTTCGCTCTGGAGACTTCACGCCAATCATTTGTCTCGTAGCTACTACGTGTTAGGTCCACATAATAATTTGGCTTAGGTTTAGGAATGTTTGGGGTTAAGGTTAATGCAGAGGTTACAGGTCACTACCTGAAACAACCAGAAACCATCATACATGTATATATTTTAAAATCACAATTATCTATATGAAAACTATTATGTAGAATTAACATGAAGTACCAACAATTATGACATCATATACCAATGACATCATATAACGATAATGTCATATAACAATGACATCATCATTTTGTCCCTTCCACTCTCCCAGGTCTGGTGACACCACTGAATGACATTAAATAGAGAATAAGGCATGCATGGTCACATAAAGATGTGGAATTTATCTTGTCTTGTCTTGATTGTATCTCTGATGAGTCTGATCCTAATCTTTTTATTGAATTTTTGAGGAGCATTGGCCTGAGTTCAGTGGCAGACACTAGGGGAGGGTGCAGCCCCCCCCCCCCCCCCCCCAAAAAAAATATTTCTAAATTAAAATATCAAGTACTGTATAGTTCATTAGCCCAGTGACTAAATGGTAACAATTTTTTGCAACCATGATAGAGTGGGACTGGTTTCAAATATCAAAATATCACCCCCGTAACTGTTTCAAGTCAAAAATAAGAACATTAACCAGTTAAACCAATGCATTTTTGACTTTTCGTAATTCATACTTTTAGTTAATGATGAGCGTACACAGCAGAGCTTAATATCAAAACAGCAAAGAACAGCATACCTGCAGGTGGTGTGGTTCCTGCATGGAACTGTGTGCAACTTAGTGAAATTTCTACCAGGTCAATTTCAAAAAAGACCTTGAAGAAAGTTATTTCCTGGCATAATTAGATCTAACCACTAGGATTACATGTATATAGAATTATACTAATTCATGTTCTACCTTTGATAAGCGATTGCACATTGCACATGCCGTCAAAATGGCCGATCTGGAGGACAACTTCAAGGTTCCACAGTTCAACAGAGCAAATCATTATAATGAAAATTTTAATTTTTAGATTAAGCATTTTTCCTCCACCAAGGGAATAAGTGCAAAGGGTCTATTTCTATGTGATTAGAACCCTCAATTAACTTAATATAAGTTTTTATTTATTTATTATTATTTAAAATTATTTATTTATTTAAAATTATTTATACACGGTAGCCTATTCAACTAAAAGTAACATTTACAGTTGTCTTTCAAAGGGCCGTATGTTAAAACTATATTTACATGCAATATTTAATACTAACTATAGTAATCTTACAATTTTTTTTAAATTTTAAAAACAACTACACTACACTATAGTTAGCCCTTAATTTCTATATTATCTTTTCCTCGTTAGGTAGGGCATTCCAGATTACAGAAGCTATATAGCTGAAACTTTTTTTCATGGCATTAGTGTTGGGTTTAGGTAACGAAAGCATACAATTGTTACTTCTTAAGTTATAACAATCTCGATTTGTTATAGAAAACAAATGAGATAAGTTACCTTGATTTAAGTTGCCAGCTATAATTTTCTTAATAAGGTGCATCAGCTGTTCATCCCCTTCGTGTTTGTAAATCTTTCCACCTGAGTTTTATTTGGGTATTTGTAGCTGACATATATAATTTAACTATCACCTGTTATTATATGACAGGTGCATGTCCCAGGAAATTCGTCCCGCTGTAATATCGCCCTTCTGGGGGAGATATTACTAGGAAATCCGCCATCCTGGGGGACAAATTTCCTAGGAATATCGCCTCCCCCCCCCCCCCCCCCTTTAGGAATTTCACCCTCCCCTTTAGTCGCAAAACATAAATTGACCAAATTGGCAAACATTATTGCCTTCAATACGTGGCAACAACACATGCCTTCTTGCAGCCATTCGAGATAAAACTATTTCCACTGCGATTTCCGAAGCAATATTTAATTTTGTCACCGCGACAAAAACATTATTTTAAGAAGTGAGGCTACGACTGAATAGGAAGCACATTTATCTTTCATAATTGTTAGCGATTATACTCGGATAAAACATAAATTGACCAAATTGGCAAACATTATTGCCTTCAATACGTGGCAACAACACATGCCTTCTTGCAAGCCATTCGAGATAAAACTATTTCCACTGCGATTTCCGAAGCAATATTTAATTTTTGTCACCGCGACAAAACCATTATTTTAAGAAGTGAGGCTACGACTGAATAGGAAGCACATCTATCTTTCATAATTGTTAGCGATTATACTCGGATAAAGTTAAAATTTTTCAAAGTAATATTTATTGCTATTGATATACCAGGCGGAATGCGTAGTCTTGTCAAAAAGATAATTGCCCAACAAATAATTTTCAAAAAAGCCGTAACGATAAAAGTAAAATCGGCGGCCCTTTTTTTCAAATCACGCTTTTGCTGTTTAGAAAATTCTTCGGCTTGGTGTTCAAGGTAGGCCAAAATAAATGGTTACATAATAATACTTTGTATATAAAATTGACAATCGACGGTGATTTTTGTTCTGGTGCGTATCCAGAGGTAGAGCTGGAACCAGGGTAGAGCACAAGGCAAGTGAATGTCGTTTCGTTTAGATTTGTCCCGCTTTTGTAGCTAATGGGACTTGTTTTCTACAAATTTTGACAATAGCAATCGTTAAAGGTGCTGTCCACTCCGTTCTGCGCATGATCCGCATCTTTGTTTATCGGGACCCTCAAACATGACATTCGTAGATAATTACATGAAGTACTCAACTCAATGTAAACCGTTAGAAGCGACATGGCAGAAAACCAAGCGATTCGGTGAGGATATCTCTTCGGATTTCTTCTATTTCTTCTGAAAATGTTTTGTTTTGGGTACAAGTAACGAGGAGGAAGCAAGAAAAGCTTACAATCTTCAATAAGGTATCAGTAAATATTTTTATAAACGAAGAAGTAAACATTAGTTTCGTACATGCGCAGAACGGAGTGGACAGCACCTTTAAAGGGCATATGAACTGTAAATTTTGTTTTCATATAGTGTGATGATTTTGGCACTTTAAAATGGCCTCTTTTCAATGAAGCACTTTATTTTTTATTAAAAGTTCGTTTTAACAGTCAAAATAGCATTCGAAACTGGCCTTTTTAACATGTCCGAGCACAACTCGCAGCAGAGGCCTAGGCCCGAGTTATGACGTAGGAAGTTGTACCCACTATCAACACGAAGCTATTTAATACAATATTTATACATGTGCGCTGAGTTGCTCTTCTTTTAAAGTCATAGAATATGTCGAACAACAGTGTAGACATGTCAAGCAGTTTATATTTACACGATTTCGACTAATAAACTTCGAGAATGGCGAGCTGACTCATTTCCCATATACGGACGTCGTCCAATGGTTCAGCCAAGACACCACAACAGCGCCACAGTTGAGACCCTCTGCACATGCAAGCTTCCAGAAGAGTATGACGATATGGTTTCATGTGATCTTTGCGGGAAATGGTTCCACTTAAAATGTGTGCAATGCCATTCTTCGCAGAGTGAGTGGCTTTGCCCTTCGTGCACTCCACCACTAAATTTACTAAACAATGTTCTTGACATGTTTTGATTTTAAATCGAAATCGAGAGGGGGGCCAATTTCCTACAGGGGGCGAATATCCTAGGAAATTCGCCCCTAGAAGGGGCAACATTCCTAGGAAATTCGCCCCCAGGAGGGCAAGATTCCTAGGGGCCTTACTAGTGACTGGTGTAATGCATACCAAAGAAATGTTGAAACCATTGTGTACGCAGGGCTTGAAATTTGCTGTGTACCGATATCTGTGGGATACTAGATTTTAGTTTTGGATACCAAAAGTCTTAACTTCAGTATCCCAACGGCATACAAAAAAATTTCGATAGCGCACAGCCACAGAATGTAACGTAACGTCTTACAATGTAACGTAATGTCTTATAACGTACCGTCTTATAATGTAGCGTAACGTGTTAGAATGTAACGTAACGTCTTACAATGTAACGTAACGTCTTATAATGTAGCGTACCGTCTTATAATGTAGCGTAACGTCTTATATACAGCACGACGTCTTATAATGTGGCATAACGTCTTATAGTGTAGCGTAACGTCTTATATAGAGCATGACGTCTTAATTAGAATGCAGCGTAACGTCTTAGAATGTAGCGTAACGTCTTACAATGTAACAGAACGTCTTATAATGTAGCGTAACGTCTTATATAGAGTGTACGGCCGTATGCAAAATTGCAAATGTGCTATTATACCTACATTAGCCATCATGCATTCATACATTTCACGTAAATTTAGGGGAGGGGGGGCGTACACATGTCAGTCCAGGGCCCGGCTTTTGCTCTCGCCGGTCCAGGTTCGAGTTTCAGCCTTTCGGGTCCTTATAACACTCCACAGATTTTGCTCTGGCTAAGGCCAGAGTAGTCAGATGCATTCCATGCAAACAAGATATTTAATTTACTTCTTATGAGCAAAATGCAAGAAAGAAATATCCGTTTTCTTTTGAAAAAACAAGAGAGAATGTGACAGTGTGTAAAAACTAAAAGTGTGCGAGTGAGCTAGCTCCTATATCCTTTTTATCATTTTGTTTTTGTGTCAATCAATCAATCAATCAATCAATCAATCAATCAATCTCATTGATACAGTACAGTCATGCTCTTCCAGTGAGCTGAAGAAATCCATGTCGAATTTGAAGTTGCGTATGTTGAAGAAATTGATGCAGATCCTTGGCTGCCATGACTGGTGTGGAAATTGTTGTGAGTGAATGTTGCTCTCATGTTCTTTGAGAACACAACCTCTGTTTCATACTTCTGTATACATGTACGATTTTGATGGACTCACTGCCAGGCTTCATATACACGATCATTTATTTTCATGATGACGTTACACAGTACGTACGGTCCTTTCTATGCCCCTGATCTAGTTTTGAAGATAGCCTTTGTAGACCAGTTGTATAGTCGTAACCAAGCTGCATCTTCAGCGTGTCCAGTGCGGTCGCCTCAAGCCTTATTTCGAATTCACGTCTCATTCAAGATTGCTGTTGCCAGATTCGTTCTCACCAACATGTTAATGTGTTAATGGAGTAGACCGAGTAGTATAGGGGAACAAGAAGGTTGACTAGGAGCGTGACGTATTTGAGATAAGGCATAGGCATGGGAAGAAATCCTGAAAACGAGAAACAGCGTCAGCGGCGCAATTGGATCGGCCAGGTGTGTGTTTGGCGGAGAGAGTAAATGCTGTGCTGTGATTGTGTGCGAGCGGCACGTGCGTGTCAGGTTGTGGAGGGAGGTGTATAGTATTGGACTGACGAAACGTGCCAGATTTGAGAGCATGCATGCACAATACTTTGTAGGTTGTCATAAGAACTGTACCTGCAACCGAGAGAATGCGGAACCTAAAGGGACAATTAAGGTCTATGAAAGCAATGTATGGAGGTAGTGAAAAACAGAATCATCCCTTAATCGCTAAAAATGGTTAGTGTAAGTAGTGATGGTTAGTGATGGTGATAGACAAACAAGCAAACAAACAAACAAACAAACAAACAAACAAACAAACAAACAAACAAACAAACAAACAAACAAACAAACAAACAAACAAACAAACAAACAAACAAACAAACAAACAAACAAACAAACAAACAAACAAACAAACAAACAAACAGGTAAAAACATAACCTGGCGGAGGTAACAAGCTTGGAGACAGTGATATTTCCCATTCAGAATTTAAACGTCTATTTACATGTATATTACAAAATAATCTAAAATTTCTGAAGAGTAAATCACACGAAACTACTTAATAATGAACCTGAAACAAAAGGCTAAAAGTAAATTAAGAGCTTAAGAAAACAAGGCAGTGACATCGGCAAGTGAAAAATTAGAATTGTAGTAATTCCACCGAACATTTACAATTGTCCCAAGATTTCACTTAATCATTCCAGAGCATAATTGGAGTACTTGGAGTGCTCAAGATGGAAAAACATTTTCTCGCAGCCAGCACTGAGTTGAATTACGAAGGACGCAGGTCAACGTGGCAGCCGCCATACGACACAGTTCAGACCACGGATCACAGCTAAGATGTAGGTGATTTTACGGAGGGAAGAAACCCAGAGAACCCGTCGAAAAAACACTCGAAGCACACAATTTAACTACAACTCTATACTCATATGGTTCTAGGTCATTCCCAAGCGGTCACCCATCGATCCAAGTCTAACTTTTGGTGAGAGGCAGCGCGCTAACAGCACACGCCACACGTGCTCCCCACCAAAAGAGAAGAACAAAACAAAACGACCACAACAGAGAACAATTGTCGAGTGTATTTGTCTGAAGAAGATCCAGATTTAACTTTTTTCTACTTTGATGGCTAAAAATATGAGTTTATCAAAATTAAAGCTGATAAAATTTCAGGTTATTGAATTACTATTATATTTTTTTTTGTATTGGAAAAGAAACCCACTTTTTTCATGCCCTCGTTAATAAAATGATAAATTTGTTTTATAACCTACCCTTGTCACTAAAAACAATTTCATAGCCTATTATCCGCGCTGGGGTTACACCTTCTTTATTATCGCTCCTTTTAATCTTATAAAATATTGTATTTTCTAGGAAAATCCTCAGGAGATTGTTATTGACGGTCAATACCTACTAGAACAAAAGTACTCTAATATGCTGCAAGATGTCTTAACACAGAAGCAAATGGTACAGTAATAATTAATAAACAATTACTGTACCGTAGAATTAAGGATATCCAGACACATTGAATTTCACGTATAGATCGTTTTCATCTGACGTCACGGCGGCCATATTGGTGTATCGAAAAAATAAAATGGCGGCCATATTGGTGTACCATCTTTATCCTGTGGGAATTTAGCTCTATTCTTATTCAGAAATTTCGTATTATTTCACGTGAGTGAAAACGATCCATACGTTCGTGCATTACTAAGGAAGGTCAGATTCAAAATAATTGCTTTATAAAATAGTTTTATGCGATAAAAGAGTTTACGGATTAAAAGAGATGACGGGAGAAAGCCCTATCCTTTGGTGACGTCTTATGATGACGTCACTAGTGTGAATCACATTAAGTGTGATTCATGATGATTGTAAGGCAGTTTGTAGTTTCTTGTGTAAATAAGATTCGGGATAAAATATGGCTGTGAACCTTAACGAAAATATATTTTTGTTTCTGATTGACTGCATCACTCCGTTATAGTCAAACCGGATGTTCTCTTGCGTGCGATTTTGCAATATTGATACGCAACATTGCAATTTTCATTGATGGATTCAATCAAATGCAACCTGCAAACGCTTTATCACGATTCCTCGATGGGTTGCCCTAAAAATCGTTTTAAATGCCAAACTTTGGATAGTGCGAAATTCTACATATTAAGTTAGAGCCATTACCTTCAAGTATAACATCACATTTATGTGTTGGTCGATGTTTAAACCCAATATTTTAAGCAACTCGTCGAGGAATCGTGATAAAGCGTTTGCAAGTTGCTGATTGAATCCACCAATCAAAATTGCAATGTTGCCTATCAATATTGCGCAGTCGTACGCAAGAGAACATCCGGTTTGACTATAATTATACATAGCAAACTTGAGCTGTCCATATTTGGTAACACTCGAAACAAATTAACAAAAATATATTGGACAAATGACGTAACCGTCCAATAGTGAAAAGAATATTGAACGATTGACGTCACCACCGGTACTAAAGCCGGAATTAATGACTTCTGTAGTTAGCAGATTTCACCAATTTCATATAGTAGTTTTGAATGATATATTAATAAAACAATTATTGAAATTGACCGTATTAGCGGGCGAGTTTTATCACAACGAAGTACAAATTACGGAGAACTGGTGTTTTACCATATTACGTCACCAAGCGAATGTGGCTTTAATTATACCGCATATATAATTTATTGATTCATATCCACATTTTAAATAGGTAATTAACCGCTAAAATGTTGGAAGACTTGTCTTGCTTAATGCAACGTAAAAACTATTCTTCCTTTTATTTGATGGTTTTGTTACTAGAAATCTTGTCAAATTCAAAATGGCGCATTGTCAAGAACGCCTTCGGAAGTCAACTATGACGTCACAGTTGACATTGCACCAAAGTTGTTTTGTCAGACGTTTCTTTTTATCACTCAAAAGTTAAATGCCGAATACTTTTTAATTGAAACAACGATATAAATATAAAGCTAGTTAGAAAACTTAGGTTTTTCCACTTTTTTAAACATTTAAAAATAGTAAAAATGGATAATATAAAAATCGGGAAAATGTCTCACTGTCGTCGGAAGTAGATTTCCAAAGGTTTTAAAAGTTTATAATTGTTGAACTACACAGAATTTCTCAACAAAACTTTGTGAACTTACTAGGCTGTTGCGGTATTGAAAAAATACCGATATCGGTTATCGAAAAAAAAATACCGATAATATCGATATATCAATATTTTTCCGCGATGGAAATTAACTATATTTTAAGCCTAATTTTCACCAGACGCCAGGATATCATAAGAATAACGTTTTACAAAAGAAAAAGCACCTTTTTCGAAGTGTGAATCGAGCTTTAATGTAACAAATGATATATTTACAATGATATATATATAATATATTTACAAGTTTTCTGCCAGAAACACGAGCATGTTTGCTTGGTCTGGCTTTAGCTGGGCTCTCTGCGAAGTTATAATTTGACCGGCTTTACTGAATAGTTTCTCAGACGGCGAACTGCTGGCAGGAATTGCCAGATATTTCCGTGCTAGCTGACTAAGTAAAGGAAAGTCGCGAACATGACATTTCCACCACCCCAAAGGGTCGTCATCGCCATCAATTGTTTGGATTTTTATGTATTTATCCATCTCCTTCTGCAATCGATCGCGCGGCGACTGTGATGGCGATGATATCTGCGACGACTTTCGCAATGGTGGTCAGGGAGCCAAGCGTCTTCTTGACTTTCTGTGGCGGTGGTTGACATGGCTCGTCTTCAGGAACGTCACTTGAAGCGAACACAGCTTCTTTTAAAAGATTTAGGGTGAAGGAAAATTCGAGTGTAGAATATATACATTTTAAGACCAAACCGGGAGCAGTTGCGAAAAATGCAACTACACAGGCCCTCCGGCAGGAATTGAACCCACGACCTTGCGATTCTAGTGCAATGCTCTGACCACTGAGCCACGGAAGCCGTTGCCGAGAGCTCGATCGCGAGTTCTGTATATATAATAAGGTGGTAATGCCAGGAGAGAATTGGGTATATTATAAATGATATTGGGCATTTCACTCGATTACACAGCATGTTCTAAGGATTTAGGGTGAAGGAAAATTCGAGTGTAGAATATATACATTTTAAGACCAAACCGGGAGCAGTTGCGAAAAATGCAACTACACAGGCCCTCCGGCAGGAATTGAACCCACGACCTTGCGATTCTAGTGCAATGCTCTGACCACTGAGCCACGGAAGCCGTTGCCGAGAGCTCGATCGCGAGTTCTGTATATATAATAAGGTGGTAATGCCAGGAGAGAATTGGGTATATTATAAATGATATTGGGCATTTCACTCGATTACACAGCATGTTCTAAGGATTTAGGGTGAAGGAAAATTCGAGTGTAGAATATATACATTTTAAGACCAAACCGGGAGCAGTTGCGAAAAATGCAACTACACAGGCCCTCCGGCAGGAATTGAACCCACGACCTTGCGATTCTAGTGCAATGCTCTGACCACTGAGCCACGGAAGCCGTTGCCGAGAGCTCGATCGCGAGTTCTGTATATATAATAAGGTGGTAATGCCAGGAGAGAATTGGGTATATTATAAATGATATTGGGCATTTCACTCGATTACACAGCATGTTCTAAGGATTTAGGGTGAAGGAAAATTCGAGTGTAGAATATATACATTTTAAGACCAAACCGGGAGCAGTTGCGAAAAATGCAACTACACAGGCCCTCCGGCAGGAATTGAACCCACGACCTTGCGATTCTAGTGCAATGCTCTGACCACTGAGCCACGGAAGCCGTTGCCGAGAGCTCGATCGCGAGTTCTGTATATATAATAAGGTGGTAATGCCAGGAGAGAATTGGGTATATTATAAATGATATTGGGCATTTCACTCGATTACACAGCATGTTCTAAGGATTTAGGGTGAAGGAAAATTCGAGTGTAGAATTCGTGGGTTCAATTCCTGCCGGAGGGCCTGTGTAGTTGCATTTTTCGCAACTGCTCCCGGTTTGGTCTTAAAATGTATATATTCTACACTCGAATTTTCCTTCACCCTAAATCCTTAGAACATGCTGTGTAATCGAGTGAAATGCCCAATATCATTTATAATATACCCAATTCTCTCCTGGCATTACCACCTTATTATATATACAGAACTCGCGATCGAGCTCTCGGCAACGGCTTCCGTGGCTCAGTGGTCAGAGCATTGCACTAGAATCGCAAGGTCGTGGGTTCAATTCCTGCCGGAGGGCCTGTGTAGTTGCATTTTTCGCAACTGCTCCCGGTTTGGTCTTAAAATGTATATATTCTACACTCGAATTTTCCTTCACCCTAAATCCTTAGAACATGCTGTGTAATCGAGTGAAATGCCCAATATCATTTATAATATACCCAATTCTCTCCTGGCATTACCACCTTATTATATATACAGAACTCGCGATCGAGCTCTCGGCAACGGCTTCCGTGGCTCAGTGGTCAGAGCATTGCACTAGAATCGCAAGGTCGTGGGTTCAATTCCTGCCGGAGGGCCTGTGTAGTTGCATTTTTCGCAACTGCTCCCGGTTTGGTCTTAAAATGTATATATTCTACACTCGAATTTTCCTTCACCCTAAATCCTTAGAACATGCTGTGTAATCGAGTGAAATGCCCAATATCATTTATAATATACCCAATTCTCTCCTGGCATTACCACCTTATTATATATACAGAACTCGCGATCGAGCTCTCGGCAACGGCTTCCGTGGCTCAGTGGTCAGAGCATTGCACTAGAATCGCAAGGTCGTGGGTTCAATTCCTGCCGGAGGGCCTGTGTAGTTGCATTTTTCGCAACTGCTCCCGGTTTGGTCTTAAAATGTATATATTCTACACTCGAATTTTCCTTCACCCTAAATCCTTAGAACATGCTGTGTAATCGAGTGAAATGCCCAATATCATTTATAATATACCCAATTCTCTCCTGGCATTACCACCTTATTATATATACAGAACTCGCGATCGAGCTCTCGGCAACGGCTTCCGTGGCTCAGTGGTCAGAGCATTGCACTAGAATCGCAAGGTCGTGGGTTCAATTCCTGCCGGAGGGCCTGTGTAGTTGCATTTTTCGCAACTGCTCCCGGTTTGGTCTTAAAATGTATATATTCTACACTCGAATTTTCCTTCACCCTAAATCCTTAGAACATGCTGTGTAATCGAGTGAAATGCCCAATATCATTTATAATATACCCAATTCTCTCCTGGCATTACCACCTTATTATATATACAGAACTCGCGATCGAGCTCTCGGCAACGGCTTCCGTGGCTCAGTGGTCAGAGCATTGCACTAGAATCGCAAGGTCGTGGGTTCAATTCCTGCCGGAGGGCCTGTGTAGTTGCATTTTTCGCAACTGCTCCCGGTTTGGTCTTAAAATGTATATATTCTACACTCGAATTTTCCTTCACCCTAAATCCTTAGAACATGCTGTGTAATCGAGTGAAATGCCCAATATCATTTATAATATACCCAATTCTCTCCTGGCATTACCACCTTATTATATATACAGAACTCGCGATCGAGCTCTCGGCAACGGCTTCCGTGGCTCAGTGGTCAGAGCATTGCACTAGAATCGCAAGGTCGTGGGTTCAATTCCTGCCGGAGGGCCTGTGTAGTTGCATTTTTCGCAACTGCTCCCGGTTTGGTCTTAAAATGTATATATTCTACACTCGAATTTTCCTTCACCCTAAATCCTTAGAACATGCTGTGTAATCGAGTGAAATGCCCAATATCATTTATAATATACCCAATTCTCTCCTGGCATTACCACCTTATTATATATACAGAACTCGCGATCGAGCTCTCGGCAACGGCTTCCGTGGCTCAGTGGTCAGAGCATTGCACTAGAATCGCAAGGTCGTGGGTTCAATTCCTGCCGGAGGGCCTGTGTAGTTGCATTTTTCGCAACTGCTCCCGGTTTGGTCTTAAAATGTATATATTCTACACTCGAATTTTCCTTCACCCTAAATCCTTAGAACATGCTGTGTAATCGAGTGAAATGCCCAATATCATTTATAATATACCCAATTCTCTCCTGGCATTACCACCTTATTATATATACAGAACTCGCGATCGAGCTCTCGGCAACGGCTTCCGTGGCTCAGTGGTCAGAGCATTGCACTAGAATCGCAAGGTCGTGGGTTCAATTCCTGCCGGAGGGCCTGTGTAGTTGCATTTTTCGCAACTGCTCCCGGTTTGGTCTTAAAATGTATATATTCTACACTCGAATTTTCCTTCACCCTAAATCCTTAGAACATGCTGTGTAATCGAGTGAAATGCCCAATATCATTTATAATATACCCAATTCTCTCCTGGCATTACCACCTTATTATATATACAGAACTCGCGATCGAGCTCTCGGCAACGGCTTCCGTGGCTCAGTGGTCAGAGCATTGCACTAGAATCGCAAGGTCGTGGGTTCAATTCCTGCCGGAGGGCCTGTGTAGTTGCATTTTTCGCAACTGCTCCCGGTTTGGTCTTAAAATGTATATATTCTACACTCGAATTTTCCTTCACCCTAAATCCTTAGAACATGCTGTGTAATCGAGTGAAATGCCCAATATCATTTATAATATACCCAATTCTCTCCTGGCATTACCACCTTATTATATATACAGAACTCGCGATCGAGCTCTCGGCAACGGCTTCCGTGGCTCAGTGGTCAGAGCATTGCACTAGAATCGCAAGGTCGTGGGTTCAATTCCTGCCGGAGGGCCTGTGTAGTTGCATTTTTCGCAACTGCTCCCGGTTTGGTCTTAAAATGTATATATTCTACACTCGAATTTTCCTTCACCCTAAATCCTTAGAACATGCTGTGTAATCGAGTGAAATGCCCAATATCATTTATAATATACCCAATTCTCTCCTGGCATTACCACCTTATTATATATACAGAACTCGCGATCGAGCTCTCGGCAACGGCTTCCGTGGCTCAGTGGTCAGAGCATTGCACTAGAATCGCAAGGTCGTGGGTTCAATTCCTGCCGGAGGGCCTGTGTAGTTGCATTTTTCGCAACTGCTTCCGGTTTGGTCTTAAAATGTATATATTCTATACTCGAATTTTCCTTCACCCTAAATCCTTAGAACATGCTGTGTAATCGAGTGAAATGCCCAATATCAATTCTTTTAAAAGAGCTTCTTTGACGGCAATAAGCTCGTTTGGCTTTTCAGAGATTGTCGATTGAGTCGGTATATATATACTGCATCTGTCACAAACATGTTCTATTTATTCTAGCGATGACTCATCGCGTGCGAAAATAATTTCTAAAGACTGCGATGAGTATCCTCGACACTGTCGAGTCGACAGCCCGTGAAATGTGCGCTTTGGGAATTGAAATGCATATTAGGTATTCAGGATGAGTCATGACAATAGGTGGCGTGATTTGCCGCAAAGAGAGTCCCGAAACTTCCGCAACAGAAGTTCAAAAAAAAAATCAAGCGACAAAACAGTGATAACCGGTTTTCGCGCGTCTAATACCGATAATATCGTAGATTTCGATATTTTCGGTAAGATTTCGATATTTTCGGTATATCGATATTTTCAAATTTAAAATACCGAATAACCGATATTTGAAAAAACCCGATTATTATCGATACATCGATATACCGCAACAGCCTAGAACGTACTTACTTCGTTGACCTTATTCAAAAATGGCCACCGACTTAAAATTCTTTTATATGCGTATAAATTAGCCCTTGTGAACTCGTTTTCATGTGGCCATTTCTGAATAAGGTCTATTATATAGTTTGAGATAAAGCAAAGTTGTTTTTACGTTTAACATAAAACTAATTTGTTTTACAGGAATTGTTTGAATCACCATCCGTTGTAAATCTTCTTAAAAGTTATCAAACTCAAAAACTAATTACGAGAAACTGTCCTAAAGACAACGAATCTCCCTCGAGCAACTTCAACACGTCAGAACAAAGTGATGACGTAGAACAAAGACAGAAATCTGAAGGTACCTAACAATATATACCGTAGAGTGTCAAACATAATACAATTCAGCTGAGTGTCAAAC
The DNA here is from genome assembly GCA_964035015.1 of Corallium rubrum. Taxonomy (NCBI): domain Eukaryota; kingdom Metazoa; phylum Cnidaria; class Anthozoa; order Scleralcyonacea; family Coralliidae; genus Corallium; species Corallium rubrum. Next base: position 28,046,939 of record OZ035997.1, read on the forward strand.
ATGTTTTTAGTAAAATCTACATTTTACATGAATCCTGATTGCCCTTTTATTATTTTTTGATATATTTACTGCACGCGTAAGAAAAAGAAAACGTCTGCAGTGCACATGCCTTTATCGAGTTATTGATATGCCCAAATTGAAGCTATATATTAAAGGATGAAAGAATACGAGTGACGTTCGTTAAAACCTGAGGCGATTGGAATGTTTTCATCTTTATTTCTCGAGTGTTCTTCCGTTATTCTAAATACCTCGGTAACTGCATAATACATGTGCAGGAGTGCTTAAACACAAAGTTTTATATTTCTTTTATAAAAGAAGCCCAGAGGTTTCCAACAAAACAATGTCAATGATATATCTGAAAGATTTTTTATGCATGTAAATTCCTATGGAGCTAGGGACACCTCGCATTGTTAGTAATAACCTAATATTTCTTTCAATTTTTTTCGTAGTAAAGTGTATCCCTCCCTCCCCTTCCCTATTCAATGTTGAATTTAAAGTAAACGTTGAAACGAACGCCTAAAGGGTCACCAACATTGAACAGGGGGGGGGGGTGGCGGCGGGGGTACTTGGAGCGAAAAATATTGTCCTTTAGGTTGAACTGTCGCAACACTTTTGTCACTGATTGTCTGCGAAAACATTTTTAGTTCATAAAATAAACCTCGTTACCTACTGAGTTATTTTTCTAAAAATAGTTATATTGGACAAAAATGTTCACAATTCATTGTTAACAAAATTGTCATGGGCATTTTCAAGCCATTAAATAGGCTGTTTTGGTTGTTTTAAAGTCAGTGGTTTATTGCTCAAGGCGTCTTTGTACGCATTGTTGCAAACATATTTCGTTTAAAATAGATGCGTTATCAGCAAAGCAATTAAAAATGCTCGATTTACCTAAAACGAAGTTTAAATATATTTACAATCACTCGATTGCGCATTTATTTAAGTATGTGTAGGGTATAACTTGTGAAATATCACTCTTCAATTAACGGGCGTCGCCTTAAACGAGAACTAAAACGTGTTTGTGTTACGCAATCTTTAACAGGTTCTGCGCGTATTAGCAATAAGGCTATTTCAGGTAGAGACCTTTTATTATTTTACCAGTTGCTGTAGAACGTACGCATTCTTTAATTTCAGCACAAAAACAAATATTAGAGAAGTGATACTAGGTTAAAAAATCCGAAATTCTAAACGTCTATATATCAACGTCTGTTAAAGGCAACGAAATAGATAAAACATATTAAAACTTATTTTGGGTTAACGTTTTCATTGGCAATCATATTAAGTACGATATTACCAATATATACTACGGTAAAACGCGAAATATTTGCGGAAAATTATTAGAGATATATAACTTAACACAACGGTTGTCATGACAAATGTTACCACGTGCACGGTTCTCACCACGGTGCTCACTCATGAACACCATGGACGTTAGTTTGCTAATTTACACTTGTTTCTTTTCAAATAGTCGGTGCTTCTGTTTTCTAGTATCATTTGCATGGTATACTTTACATTTAATGATGTTTAACCGGTATTGCATCGACAAAATAAAATAATTTAGAGGTAAAGCGGCGACGGTTCTCACTTCCACAGTATAAAGAGATAGTATAACATCAAGTTATTTATATCAATATAGCGCGCATCGTTGTAAAAAACGTATTTGAAAAGCGTGAACTGTAAATATGCATTATTTTCTTATTCAAAACTAATTAAAATAAATAAAACTAATTAAATTAAACTAACTTTCCTATTCAATGTTGAACTTAAAGTGAGGAACTCAGGAAACGTTGAAACGAACGCCTAAAGGGTCACCAACATTGAACAGGGGGCCGGGGGATACTTGGAGCGGAAAATATTGTCCTTTAGGTTGAAGTGTCCCAACACTTTTGTCACTGATTGTAGTTGCCTGTTGTCATAAAGGAATTTGTAGTTTTTCCATAATTTATACGTAAATTAACTGGACTCGTAGCTCTGTATAATCCTTTGCAATATTGGTTTCATTATACATTTTCGACCTATATTTTTGGAATTTTTTTCGCATCTAATTAAAAACTGGCGAGAATATACATTTGCAGACGACTAGAAGACATCTACGTTCTTCCATATATTGAGTTACTGAGGCGTGTTTACCAAAACATATTTAATTGAACGTGCATGTGACGATCCCGTGTCTACTAGGTGATCTGACCGTGAGGGAAAGGCCTGGAACTAGCAACCTAATAGAAATCCATTTTGCTGTATTGAATAACTTATTTCTTTCATTTGCCTTTATATCAAACTGGTTGAAACTTTGTATTTATGTTCAGTGTTGAAAATTATAAGTCTATGCTAAATTTGGGAACAAAATAAAGTATATTTCACGAGATATTAAATAGTTTAATTCGAAAAATGGATTTCTATTTGACAACTAGTCCCAGTCCTTTTCCGTGTTTTCAGATCACCTGGTACGTATTCTTAGGTTTCAATCATGTGATTTTTTGCTTGAGATTTCATTTCCGATGTCCAAATGGTGGTCAGGCAAAATAGAATTAGATCGCTTTGTACAACCTAGCAGAACTTAGCGCACGTGTACGGCATTTTCCAACACAAACGTAATCAACTCTAGTCAATATCATGTAAATGTTTTGAAGTGATAATTGACCTTGCAACCATTTGCCCTTGACCACCATCTAGACAGATCAAACGAAAGTGACGTCACGTTAATTCTTTTCTATTTCCTCTTCATTTCCCAAGATTAAAATACGAATGAAACCTAATTGCCATTCTTTTTCAGTAATATGAGTATGAACCCTTTTTTATAATTTTATAATTGTTTGTTTCTTTTTTTGTATAAATATAGTGCAAGCCAACAGTTCTACGAAACTAGGAAACACCCAACGTATAAATGAAGCCGTATTTGATCAATCTTTTGATTTTTCTCAATGTTACATTGACGAGTGGGACCAGAATCAATCGTCTATGTCTTCCAACACTATACCAACACGTGATACTCCTTTACTTTATTCCCTCAATTCTTCTTCAATTATGCAACCATCATCATCATCAGGTACAACGACATTTCAAGGAGGACATGGTTTTCACCCTTTGTCGTGATTAAATTCTACTGACATATTGATGCATGCACAACTTTGTTAAACCATTCTTACAAATTAAATTAAACACCATAGCTCCCAAACAGCGAACTTTCATAAAATTACAACAAATAACATATAGAGGGTCTCACAGTTTGTTTAGCTGACAACAGCGATTGCGACAATGTTTAGAATTTTAGTATCTAACTGCTGCCATGTCTACTTAACTCATTGCTGCCTAGGATGTCCGAGCGTCCGGCTTCCTTTGACGATTAAAATCGTCTGGAGTTAGGCCCTAATCAAACGAGAAAGTCATCGTAAGTTAACTTAGCTATATAGGATGACTTGCGATGCCACCAGTCAAACGTCGGCACAAGTTCTGCACTTCCGCTAGTTCCCACGCCTTTTCGCTACTTCTCATGGTAGTTTAGATGGCGACGGAGCACGAAAGACTTGCATGGACTTGTGTTTTGTGTTTAAATGTTTCACAAGCTCTCGCTAGTTGAAGAAAACTTGCGATGAAATTTGAACAAGATCAAATTAGTCGCAAGTCATCGCAAGCTGGCGGTCAAACGAGACACAAGCAAGCACAAGCTAAAACTTGCGATGCCTTGCGTTCTTGTTTGATTAGGGCTTTAGACATGCAGTAAATTGGGCCGGGTTTGGCTGGCTCAGGCAGGGATGTGTTAATACAACATTTTTTTTCAAAACGGATATTTTCAAGGTTCTGAACTTCCTGAAACTATCCGATTTGGTGGATTGTTGTGAAGTGCAATAATGCAGTGTGCAGTTTGAGTCGCTCACGTTGTATGTTAAGGAACGATGTACACTCACACTCTTTACAATTCCAACTTACATTAAGTGAATTTTGACAACTTTAATTAGAAATGAAAAGGACGAGACATGCAACTCACTGTAACTTATACATGCATTGACTTTTATTTGAGAAATAAAAGAAATTCACTATGTCAAAAGTTCAAGTGAGTTAGCCTGTGTAGCAGGCCCTTGAAGGGAAGAGAAAAGAAAAAGGCCTGCAACTAAACCATGTATTTTTTTATTTAACGTTCAGATTCTGAACGCTAAATACTGATTGGTTAACAGTTTAATATATAATCTCCTTCGTTCTGACATCCGGTTTTAGCAGGTTATAGCGTCCAGTCACAAAATACAGAATTGTAGTCCGGTTGACTTGTTTCGTGTCGTCAATCGACGCTAGGTCGAAATACTGATTAATAAATATATAAGTATATAGCCGAATGAATACGAAAAGTATAAACGTCAGGTATTTAAACTCGTGATTTTGTAAAATCCGGGTTTAACCCTTATATTTTCCTTATTTACCTTGTTCCGGATGGTGTGTTGATATTGCATTTTAAATATTATCTAAAGAAAAAAAAGTGGGTTTTATGTTTTATTTCATATCTGACATTAAAATTCTTTGTTGTAAAATTAAGATATATATCCTTAATTTGAGTCGGTGACCAATTCATGAGAAAATTTAGTATAGACTAGTTGGTACTTACATGTAATAAATAATGTCGATAAAACTGCGGCATGCAAGCGCCTAAAACATCGTTTATTTTACTGGGTATTTCACACAGGGAAACTTCGCCGGCACAATCGAGCTCATAAATCCCCAACTTTTAATAAGAGATCATAACCTGACAAGACATACTGTAGATCTTGCGAGAACTAAAGCTGTGATTGAGGTTCCCATTTTACAAATATGAAACTGAGATTTTGAATGTCTCGGTAAAAATGTCGAGTTTGGAAAAGGCAGATTAGCAATTTGGCTGATTTCGAACCGAAAATATATAATCTGAATTCTGAAAAGTATTTATTCTAAGCCGGCTTTCGCATTCTATATATTAACTTATTTAAATAGCTGATGGCATAGATCATGTGAGCCAGGGACTTGGATGAAATGACTTTTCAGGAAATGTAAATAGACTGTATATATTTATGCCGACCGCTGTTAAAACAAATGGACATATTGGTTATCCTACGGAAATGTCCTGGACATATTGGTTATCCTACGGAAATGTCCTATATGCACTTTACATACATCCGCAGAAATAAACGACAACCGTACATGATGCTTGCTGGGGTAACACTGAAATTTTATCTTGAATGTGTTTGATGATTTGATTTCGGTATAAGAACCAAAAACACACTTGCATAATCCCCCCTCCCCGCACAATGCAATTCCAGTTATTTCCACACGTAAATTGACTCACATATATTTACGGGTTTTAATGCAATTGGCTATCTCTGCAAGTTGACTTGTCCTAAATATCTTGCAGACTTGAACTAGAGATCTTGGGATGTGAAAGGGCTTTTAATTAATTGGAGCAGGTCTTGTTGTGTAAATGCAGCTGTTTATATCATGTATGCATGTAAATACTTGATAACTATATACTGAGCTTTGTGTAGGTTCTTCTTTCAAAAAAATACCAAATCGAAAGTTAGAGACTGCCAAAAGCCGAATCGAAAGTTGCATTGCATGCTCAGTCTTGCCTCTTAAGGTCATTTATATGATCATCTATGACTAATATATATATATATATATATATATATATATATATATATATATATATAAAATGCATGTTCTTGTTTGGTTATATACTAATACTTTGATGTAGTTGAAACTTTGAAAAGAAAAACAAGAAACAAAATTTGCAACTTTACAATTTCAAATGCTTTCCTTTTGAGATTGTTTGAAATTACAATTTACAAATTTCTTAACTCCCCACAGCGCTTTTCAGCGGCCTACCATCAATAATTTATGAACATCTCAATTATCTGACCAGCTAATTATATTTATTTTCCCTTTCCGTCATTACTTCCTAACTATCAATCCTAAATCAACTTGTCAACTTCCCTGTGGGAGGAAACCGGAGTATACCCGGAGAAAACCCACAACTTTTCGGTAGAGTGTTGACGAACTCAACTCTTTCCATGCATGCACATGAGATCAAGGGACTTACGTGCCCAGTACCATACGGACTATATATAGGATTCAGATTTCGTGACTTCAGAGGTGAAAGGCAGTCTTTAACGACAGAGCCACCCAATGAAATATTGCTTCGTTCTTTAGTTCAAGAAAATCTATACTGGATGGAGGAAGGTTCGAAACCGGAGGAAGATTTTACAAAAATTTGTTCATGTCGATTTTCTTGCAAAATACAGGTTCGTTTGAGATCGAGAAGTATTAGTTTAACCATTCAAGTTCTCTCCGATTTCAGACACCTGCAAGACGAGTTCGTTATAATCAAAATTGTTTTTCTCTTATTTACCGATTATCTCAGATCGCCTGCACTGTTAGAAAGTAGTTAATTGATATTTTACGAAAGATAAGTGCAATGGAAAAAGAAATATAAATATAACTTTTTGTTACTTTTTTATTTCAGTATAGGGGCAATTATTGGATTAAGAGGACTGTATTGTGACATCAGTACCCCACCATACAGAACTCGCGACTTATTAAGGTCGTTTTTCACTTCGAACCATACCGTACAAAACGTAGAATTTTTCTTTGTCTTGTGCATGAGCTCTCGAGCAGAACTAAGGTCCTTACGAAAAAGGAAAACGCTACGTTTCGGTACTGTACGGTTAAATATCAAGGGCCTCCGTAGCTCTGCACGCAATAGCTGGTCAGAGCACAAAGCGCAAAAATCGCAGGGTTCGCAACTGTCTGGACCCGCGGGTTGATCTTAAAATGTCAATATATATTCTTACACTGGAAGTTTTTCCTCACCATAAATATAGAAGTCAGTTTTGGTCTGTTCGGACAATTAAGTGAGCCGGAAGAACAAACTCTTCATGCAAATTTACATGTACGTTGCCTATATATATAATTATAGCCTTCATTATATTTATTTTCAAATATAGCCTTATTTGCTTATGTAAACGCATTACATTTTATTCTCTGAATAAAAGCCATTTCTTTACAAACCCATCTCTCTGATCTTATCTAGAAACTGAATCGTTTTGAGGAGGCTATTTGGTCTGAGTCCTTACACTGCGGTATAACCTTTCCAATCAAAGTACTATTGTTTCAGCGCCGCAAACTGATATACGGAAGTTTAATTATATAGCCGAAGACAAAAGTACTTCTAGGCAAAAAAAAAACTTGCTGAAAAGAGCATAATTTTTGCAGCGCTGGCAGAATTTATATAAAAGACTCCAAAAATTGATGGAGTATTAGTTAAAACTATAGATCTGAAAAAGAACCTAAATCTTTAACATGCATGCGTGGGGGTACTAGGTGGCAAACATTGCTCCCATTGTTTTTAAATATTCCGACAATCGATGGAGATGCTACAGCTGATATTATGCATACAAGACATTTATGTAAAATATTAATTCTGTGGTTAGACTTCAGAAACTCGTGGTAAAAACCTTGTGCGAGTCTGTAGCCTGAAGTCTCGTGACGTGGATCAAGATATACTATATAATATTTGAGCGGGGGATTTTATTAATAGATAATTGAAGAAAATAGAGAAATAACGAGCTCCTAATGGAACACTTAAACACGCACTCTGCCATTATCTTTGATGGGGCAACAGAGAAACAAGCACACTTTCAAGAAGTACAGAAAAATAAGCCCTACGATATATAGCTCGTATAAAATCTCTATCTGTACCAAAAAACACGGAGGATCTTAGCTTCCTTGACAACTTAACGGTACTTGGAACAGAAGTAAACATTAGGGCCAAGGCAAAGACGCAAGAGATAACGTCGTATCTTTATTGACATTAAACTGTTTCTCTATATATATACACTGAATGAGAGTTCGTATTCCAATTGCTTTTTACTCGTTGATCTATATAATATATATATAAGTTTAAAAACACTACGCGCTGCCTATTTTCTTTTCTAACAATGCGAACGATTACTGGGCAATATATACATGTACCAAATATATCGTTGTTGTTATTCTGTCTGATTTAGATTTGTTTATCTAGCACCTGTGATTTAGAAGAAGTATCTTTCATCTGCATGTGTCAGATTAACAATATCAGCCGGTACGTTCCAAATCTGATCATAAACAGACTTTGAAAGATTTTCTGGGACATCAGAGTTAATCGAAGAAGGTGTTTGTGGTTCTTTACCACCGACAGAACAACTATCGGACAGGCTTGTGCAATGACCAGAAGACGTAGACAGTACATCAGAATTCTCGGACAATTTCTCTAATAGTTCGTCAAATTCGACACCTAAAAAGTCAAACGTTTCCACATCTTCACTTTGGCTGCTGTGCGTGCGCTCTAGCCGCAATAACGCGGACGTCGTGTTCGGATTATAGTTTTTTGGTTCTTTCCAGAAAGATTCAGGTAGTTGACGGTTCCGTAGCGAACACTTTTGTCTGCTTTGTCTTTCAATTGATTTACTTTCCCAGACATCTGGATTGAAAAGTCTTTCCAATGATTGTTCTTCTGAACCATCAAGGCATTTTCTCTTTGCTCCTGGGGAATCACGGATTGCAGGATCCAAATGGTAGAAATACCTGCCGCTGGAATCGTACGTTTCGTCAGTATTGTTAATAAATATGCTTTTATACTGAGAATATTCCCCAAGCTGCTTTTGAAGAAACTTCCGATGATTGACTTTTCGTCTTGATTTTAATGGCTTTTTCAGGACAGAGTGAATGAATGCGCTCGCCACAGTTGTGAATCTGAGTAGTGATTCCAGATCCCCAGACTCACAAGGCATGGTTTTCTCTGATGATTTCATCTAGTCAATTGCTTCGTACAATACACGCAAGTAACGTCTTCTCCGACTGATTGTATTTGAACGGACCAGTGCAGTGTCTAGTCATTAGCAGTAGAAATTTGTCATTTGTCCAAGAGCGAAAGACCTTGCTTCAGCAACATTTTTATTCAGCTGCTCTTGCAATGACATTTAAATAGTAAATATTTCAAGAGCATGTTGAAACAATGGTTAAATCACCGAGAACCAGTGAGACAAGATAATGAAGTTGTTTCAAGGGAACCAATAAAAAAGCAACAAATCGTATGCGGCATTTGTTATTGGCTGAAACAATTTTAAATGATTTACGTTAATTTTAACGGTAAGACGTCGCTGGCGAGCATCTTTGATTTTGCGCAATATCACATGGAGATAAACTTTTTGAAGAACTCCGTAACTTCCTTGTTTAAACGGATCAAAATATTTCACTATTCTGTTACGCTAAAATATAAATTGCACTTCAAACGTTTGCTTCGTAAGAACAAGTTCGTAATTTTGAAACAATCATCGTCACATTCGTTGCTTCTCATCAAACTATATCGAGTTTTTGCCTTGTTCAAGTACCAATTATAAAAAATGTAACATCTGTGCTAACTCATGCACTAGCTATCGGTCCACTCGTTCCCTAGTCATGTCAAGAGTCAAGCCATTCCACAAAAAATCAAAATATATTTTCGATTAGAACTGACGCTTTAGATGTTAGAAAATGGAAAATCTTAATTAATATATCAGAAGTAAGGTGGTGGATTTGAGCAGCCCACTCGTTTTCTCATCACGGCATTGTTTATTTCCAAACGCAGCAGCAGCAGGTGCATCTGTGCGTTGTTGTATTAAACTTTATCACAAGAGCTCTTAAATATAATCTTTGTTTCTATCTAAAAATTAATCTATTGATGTATTGTCGGGAAAGAAAGATCTTACTGTGTAATTAGAAAGCCAAAACTGACTATTTAACGAAAATATCAAATTAAATCCGTTTTGAAAACACTGCCACTGGCTTTGCCTTTGAAATATTATAAATATATTAGATTTGATATTCTCGAATGTCATTGATCTTCGTTGCTCATTTCTTTCGTGCCTACTGTTATGGAGGGGTTGCTTTATTTTTCAAAAATATCGAAATGTTTCTCCATGATTTATTTCTTTCCCGTAATATGTCTTTTGTGTGGAACAGATACATATGATTGTACATATAGCCAACCACACCGCTTGGCTGACTTAATTGAATATAAATAGCCTTATTATATATATATATATAACTACAGTCTACAGTAAGTCAAAAGAAAGCGACCCACAACTAGAATATTTTACTTTAATTTGTGGAGTTAACTCGAACAACATTTTCCGAGTGTATTCAGTTTGTTGTGTGCATTGCATGCATGGAAGGACGAACAAAGAGCCTTCTCGCGCATACAATATACTCTGCGTCACCGATAAGTCAACAATCCGCGACAGATGACAGACAGCAATCTTTCATATTCGTAACTAAAAATGTTTAAAAAATCAAACAACGGGGCTAAAACTATCTACCTACATGAGCTCCGAGTTTTAAAAACTAGTTTTAAAAACCCTTTCAGTTTACGGGCATGGACAGTACATATATAGTTTGTTTGAACAGCATGAAAAGGAACACAATAACAGCGGCGTTAAGAATGAATAAATTAGAATAAATCATCACTTCACGACAAAGAACTCAAAAAAGGCTTTGGCTGTGGCCGCAAAGAAAAGTAAATTAATTTCATTAACAAATATATGTACGTTGATCGTATTACGATCCACGTTGTTCAAACGTATAGCGTAAAAATATCATTCAATTGCCGTTCGACCTTATTTTCTACTATGACAATGTGCCTACTCTAATTGACCTTTTTTGTTACAGGTGTTTTTACTAAACTATTTTTTTAACTTTATAACTAACCATGTACATCGCACATCTGTATAGACATGGCTAATTCTTAATTCTAGAGAAATCTAGTGAAAACATTAGAACAAGACAAGCATCAGTTCTATTCGTACCCATATATAGAATTATATATATATATAATACATATATATATATATATATATATATATATATATATATATATATATATATATATATATATATATATATATATATATTGTAGCGATAGACACACCAGGCGGAAAACGCAATTTAAAAATGAATATCAGAGCCCAGCAAATGACTTTGAAACAAGACATAATAAAAAGAAAAGAAAATTTATTTACTGACGTTTCGTTGTTACATCACAACATCTTCAGAGCATTTAAACTATATTACAGTTGGTTCACTATATATACTACAAAGATATACTGGTTTAAAATTACAAGAACGGTTACAAAATTTAAAGTTCAAACGGACAAATGAACATCAAGAACAGACAACAGAGATTGAATATCAATAACAGACAACATACTAAAATAGATCAAGAGGAGTTGATCTTATAGTGGCATTAAGAACTGGATTAAGTTTGGAGATTAGAAGGCTTTCACGTATAAGTAGATCATATTCAGAAATGCCAGATGAAAGTATTTTAAAGTCAGAGGAGGAGACAGTGTGTTTGAGGAGATGTTTATGTGCAAGTATACTTGACATAGTTGATACAGAGCGATCCTTTCCAGTCAAAGGCGAGATACCCATATGCTCTGAGATACGTGTGTGAATATGTCGGCGTGTTTGGCCAACATACAATATACATACTGAATGCCATTAAATCTCTCCAGAACGATAAGAACATTTATCTCATCAAACCAGACAAAGGAAATGGCGTTGTCATCATAAACCGGAACGATTACAACTCAAGAATGCAAAACATCCTCACCGACAACACTAAATTTGAACGCTTAAACCTTACGAAATCCAATCCTTACAAAGAAACTGTCCGCCGAGAAGAGAAAGTTCGCCAATTATTGAAAGAACTCAAAAATGATGAAATAATATCTGAACATTTGTATGAGGAACTTTCTCCTGTTGGTTCTCGACCAGGTATATTATATGGCCTCCCAGGTTGGAGATCTTGGCAAGATCTTCCAAGATCTTGTAAGATCTTGGCAAGATCTTGGCAAGATGTAAATCTTGGCAAGATCTTGGCAAGAATCTGCCAAGATCTTACCTTGCTTTTTGTAGGTATATAGATCACCATATTTCTTGGCAAGATCTTGCCAAGATTTTAGCAAGATCTTGGCAAGATCTTGGCAAGCTATCGGATATCCATTATTTATGAATATAAGAATAACAAAGATATTTATATAATTTTCCATTTGAAATTAGAACCCAATTGTAATATTTGGCAAGACCTGTCAAGTTCTTGAAACAATCTTGGCAAGATCTTGCCATAATCTTGCCAAGATCCTACCGCAATCCTGCCAAGATCCTACCACAATCTTGGCAAGATCCTGCCACAATCTTGGCAAGATCTTGTCAGTCTTGGCAAGATCCTGCCATAATCTTGGCAAGATCCTGCCATAATCTTGCCAAGATCCTACCACAATCTTGCCAAGATCCTACCACAATCTTGCCAAGATCCTGCCACAATCTTGGCAAGATCTTGTCACAATCTTGGCAAGATCCAGCCACAATCTTGGCAAGATCCGGCCACAATCTTGGCAAGATCCTGCCACAATCTTGGCAAGATCTTGTCAATCTTGGCAAGATCCTGTCATAATCTTGGCAAGATCCTACCACAATCTTGCCAAGATCCTACCGACAAGATTCCCCCAGATCTTGGCAAGATCCCCCAAGATCTTGGCAAGATCCCCCCAGATCTTGGCAAGATCTCCCCAGATCTTGGCAAGATCCCCCCAGATCTTGGCAAGATCTTGCCAAGATTCCCCTAGATCTTGGCAAGATTCTGCAATAACTTTGGCAAGATCTTGCAATAACTTGCCAAGATCTTGGCAATTTCTTGCAGGATCTTGCAGGATCTTGGCAAGTTCTTTGCAGGATCTTGCAGGATCTTGGCAAGATTTTGGCAAGATCTTGGCAAGAAATTAACCAAGATCTTGGTAAGATCTTGGTAAGATCTTGGCAAGATTGTCAACCTGGGCTACCTAAAGTTCATAAACCTAACTTTCCACTTAGACCAATAATCTCTGCTGTAGGTACTCACTGTTACAAACTTGCTAAATTTCTTGTTGCGCTCCTTCGTCCTATTTCTAACAATAGCTTTACCATTACTGACACCTTTTCTTTTGTTAAGGAATTGCGTGACCTACCCTTTAACACTAACCATATTGTGATGGCAAGCTTTGATATTAAATCGCTTTTCACTAATATACCACTTGATGAAACCATTAATATAATCGTAGATAAATGTTTCTCTAATGCCTTTCGCTTTCATGGTTTCTCACGTGACCAGTTTACTCAACTTTTAAATTTATCTGTGAAAAACTGTCATTTCTTATTCAATGGTGTTTTATATAAACAGATTGATGGCGTTGCGATGGGTTCGCCACTTGGTCCATTTTTTGCAAATATTTTTCTTTCTTTTCATGAAAAATCTTGGTTGGCTGATTGCCCTACTCACTTCAAACCTCTTTTCTATCGCCGTTACGTTGATGACTGCTTTTTGATATTCAAATCACGTGACCACATCCTTCCATTTCTCTCTTATCTTAATTCAAAACACCCTAACATTGAATTCACCCATGAACTTGAAAGTAACTCAACTCTTCCTTTCCTAGACATTAACATAATGCGTTCAAATGGATCTTTTTCAACATCTGTCCATCACAAATGTACGTCCACTGGATTATTTACTAACTTTGATAGTTTTATTCCTATGATGTACAAGAAAGGTCTCTTACTCTCACTTATTTCTCGTTATTTCAACATTTGCTCTTCTTACGAATTTTTTCATTCTGAAATGGAAAGATTTAAAAAGACATTCTCTCTCAATGGCTATCCTGCAGTACTCTTGGACAGTTGTATTAGGACCTTCCTTGACAAAGTTTACACTTCGCAAGACTTAGTTCACACATGTGCTAAAAAGACTGTCTATTTCTGCCTTCCATTCACCGGTCATCATGGCCTACAGATTCGCTCACATCTCCATAAAATTCTCTCCCCTGCTTATCCACATATCTCTCTACGAGTCGTTTTCCGTCCATCTTGCCGTCTCTCTAGTTTCTTTCCTTTCAAAGACAAAATCCCATTTGACCTGAGATCACGTGTTGTGTATTTGTTTAAGTGTCAATGCTGTAGCGCATTGTATGTTGGCCAAACACGCCGACATATTCACACACGTATCTCAGAGCATATGGGTATCTCGCCTTTGACTGGAAAGGATCGCTCTGTATCAACTATGTCAAGTATACTTGCACATAAACATCTCCTCAAACACACTGTCTCCTCCTCTGACTTTAAAATACTTTCATCTGGCATTTCTGAATATGATCTACTTATACGTGAAAGCCTTCTAATCTCCAAACTTAATCCAGTTCTTAATGCCACTATAAGATCAACTCCTCTTGATCTATTTTAGTATGTTGTCTGTTATTGATATTCAATCTCTGTTGTCTGTTCTTGATGTTCATTTGTCCGTTTGAACTTTAAATTTTGTAACCGTTCTTGTAATTTTAAACCAGTATATCTTTGTAGTATATATAGTGAACCAACTGTAATATAGTTTAAATGCTCTGAAGATGTTGTGATGTAACAACGAAACGTCAGTAAATAAATTTTCTTTTCTTTTTATTATGTCTTGTTTCAAAGTCATTTGCTGGGCTCTGATATTCATTTTTAAATAAATAAATCTATATATATATATATATATATATATATATATATATATATATATATATATATATATATATATATATATATATAACTATATATAACTATATACAACCAAGCCTCTGGCTCAGGAGAATGGGCAACCACTCCCCACGTCCATCAACAATAAATAAATATTGTATTGTATTGCATTGCATTGCATTGCATTGCATTGCATTGCATTGCATTGCATTGCATTGCATTGCATTGCATTGCATTGCATTGCATTGCATTGCATTGCATTGCATTGCATTGCATTGCATTGCATTGCATTGCATTGCATTGCATTGCATTGCATTGCATTGTATTGTATTGTATTGTATTGTATTGTATTGTAACCAACACCGAAAAAATCTCTGACATCAAATTGAAGTGAACCAGACCACTGCGCCTGCAGGACAGTGACATGAAGTCAAAAAACTTATTAGGCTGCCTGCGGTAACGTAGGCAAGCGGGGTATTTGAATTTCGAATATCCCAGTGACGTAGGAAAGAATACCATTATCACATGGTACAAATCTAATTCTCTAATTGGAGTATTGGTCAAATGCGCGCGCTATAAAAGGGGTCTAATTGCCTGAGAAGAGCATTCAGGACTGTGAAATACGGAACTTAAAAAATGCATACTCTAGTTTTCAAAAATAGGAAGACCATAAAGGATCAGAGGATTCACTCATGAGAAAATATAAATTGAACACAATTCCGAAAAAGATCAGTATTCTGGCGTAATCTTAAAATTTCATTAATTAATAAAAAAAATTAAAACGAAACAATTCTGAAATTGTTATAACATTGTAATCAGTTTTGCGATTTAATAAACAGTTTTATTCATGATCAAATGAATCTGTATCATTGTCAGTCAGACAAAAACCATTGTATATCTGACGATATAATGCAGTCACCTTTCTCAGAATTGCTTTCATTTTATATTTGTTGAATAAATCAGTTGGAAAAGCGTTCACTCCGACCTACTGTAGCTTTATCTTGTCCTGTAAATTATTTTGGCTTTTTGATCTCAAACAAGCAACTCAGTAAATACAACATGTCTGCCATGGTACTCATGTCATGGTATTACTTATAATAATATTACCGGGTTCTTTGCAATTACTATATTTATTCATTTTGTATAGAATTTGTATAGAATTGCATATACAAAGTAAGCATCTTCCAAAAAGGAACATCATTGAACGATAAAAAAGTCTTTGGTACAATCTTTGTACATCATTCCTATAAAGCCATGAAGTACATCCAGGTTTTCTTGATAGGTTTGTTTCTGGTAGCCCTGGTATAGTTTCTTAACACTTAATTCAAGAGAGGTTATTTCAATATCCTTTTCTTCCTCTAAAACGATTTCTGAAATCAATCTGTGACAAAATATGTAAGCATATTTAAGCTCTTGAAATGACTTTAATTTTATTATTCTGCATTAGTAAGTAAACCACGTCATGTCAGTTTAATAAAATAAGTAAAACAAGAAGCTCTGTCCATTCATGAATAATATTTTACCTTAAGCTCTCATAATTATAAAGTTCCCACCAGAAAATTATACTAATCAACATTCAAGAAATTCCTTCCCTGCTTTTCTTACTTTATAAATAATAAAAGTTAAGTATCAAATGAGTCATGAATATTTATTAAAAAATGACCCAAGTCAAATAATTACTTTTTATCCTTTCACCTCCAAGGACAAGTGGCCATCTGGAATTCTATTCCATTCCATTCCTTTCTGGACATTCCATTCCTTTCTGAGTTTCTGGACATTCCATTCCAATCCATTTCATTCCAGTCCAATACATCCAAATCCATTATCCATTTCATTTCATTCCAATCCATTATCCATCTCACTCCATTCCATTCCATTCCATTCCAATCCATTCCATTCCAGTCCATTATCCATTTCATTCCAATCCATTATCCATCTCACTCCATTCCATTCCAATCCATTATCCATTTTATTCCAATCCATTACCTATCTCACTCCATTTCATTTCATTCCATTCCAAGCCATTATCCATCTCACTCCATTCCAATCCATTCCATTTCATTCCAATCCATTATCCATCTCACTCCATTCCATTCCAATCCATTAATCATCTCATTCCATTCTATTCTGGCTTATATATTGCTATGTATAGTTATATGTGAACCATTAAAATATCATAATAGAATACTCCTATATGCATGCATATTGCATAGGCTGCATGATCACAGACACTTTAGTAAGATCTAAACATGCATAATAAAATACAATTAGGTTTTAACCAGTAGTGCTGATGTCATACGTGCATAGGACTGGACATGGTTGGACTGTGAAGATTGCATTTAAATAAATTTTATAATGAAATCTTCACACTTCAGCCATATGTAGTAAACTCACATTCATTTTCATGCATCGATCACTATATTCATAAAATGTATAAGTCCTGAATTATCTAGATAAATTACATGTATTGTATACCTACCAAAGATCGTTTACAGTCAAAAAATGCATGCTGTGTCAGTCTACAATCCTTGGCAACACCATCTACATCTCCTTTAAGACACTCCTGAGGGGTGTGACCATACTAGTTAAAAAAATAAAGTATATAGTAGGACAAAAAAATAAACTAAGTCTTCTTCTAGCTGTTTTTTGTCAGTGTGCATCATCTTTTGTCTTGCACAACAATATGTCTTTCACATAATTATATTAATAAATATTGTGTAACTATCACTCTCGACCAATGTTTCCTGTCAAATGTGAGTACTGATTGATAACTTTATATTTCAACTATATATTCATGCATGAAGGTTTGTTCTGTTTATATATAGAAAAATACTTAATCTGTTTAATCAAGGTGTTTCTTAAAACAAAAATAAAACACAAAAAAAACTTGTGTCACTGCATGTGCCCTGACCAGAAACAGACATTTCTTTTTGGCCTAATTTATATCATCATCAAATAAAATTAAAGGGTGTAAATTATTCAAAATACCTCCCAGGCACAGCATAGACCTTATTCGAAACTCCTATCCAATCGCTCCTTGCGCGCACCATTGGACAAAGCCACCAATGGTGTAGAAAACTACCAGAATGAGACTGTAATACAACAAGGAACAACACTACACCAGGTATTTTATGTTTAATTGCAATTTTACTAATTTAATTTATTTTGATGACATATATCCAATATATTTACTATTATATATAGACGAATAGCACACACGGGCCGCCTGTGATGTATTTCGTACATCAGTATTTTAAGACAGTGATCATCAATCTTAGTACTGTACCTTTATTACACAATCACTGGAGATAATACAGTCTTTTAGTTCTTTTCTTAAGCCGCTGCAAGGTGCTTGTTTTTTGTCATGCATTTGTTCTTCTATTAACTCTGCATCTGCCATATTTTGGACATCTAGTCAGTAAATTTGTACCCAGAAATCCAGAATGATAATATTCCCGGTTTTACGTCCAAATCAGAGCATCAGGCCGATTGTATAACTATGAAATGTGAAAGTAAAGATCAGAGTTACATCTACGAACAATAATTCATTCGTGCAAGTTGTGTCGTATTTAATCGGAACTGCAGAATTTTGTGGGTACGCTGACCAAGGAATTGCGGGCGTAGATCAATGGTTCGATATCAGACGCCTGCTTTGGCATTCACTCGAGCTACTGATTTCTGCAACATTGGCGTGTAGCTCCTGCACATCTAGAAAACCTGTCGTGCGAAACAGTGCAAAATTTTTCACAAACCGAGCGAGGTCTTCTATATTGGATCTTATATGAAGTACATTGATGCATGAAGCTTTTGCTATCCTCCCTACCTCTCCCGACCACACCCCCCCCCCCCCCACACACACACACACCTCGGGGAGAAATGCATGTAAGCAATGGGCGATGCATGTGGCGTTCAACGGGCACTGTCGTATTTGTAAATTACAGCGATTATACACTGTTTTCGAAGCCTACAATAATGAGAGTAGGAAAGATACACCCGAACTGTCCAGACATTACATATTTGCAAACTTCGCAAAATATTTCAACAGTACAAATAAAAAAAGTTTGCAAGATATTTGCACCCGTATATAATTTTTGCTACTAATAAAAAAAAGTTCGCAAAATACGAAACTTTCACATTTTGCGAGTTTTTGCATCCGTATATAATTTTATTTCTTACTACTAATAAAAAAAAGTTCGCAAAATACGAAACTTTGGCATTTTGCGAGTTTTTGCATCCGTATATAATTTCTGTACTACTAATAAAAAAAAAGTTTGCAAAATACGAAATTTTTGCATCTTGCGACTTTTCGCATCCGTATATAATTTCTGTACTACTAATAAAAAAAAGTTCGCAAAATACGAAACTTTCACATCTTGTGACTTTTTGCATCTGTATATAATCTTACTACTAATAAAAAAAGGTTCGCAACGCCTACTTGTGTCTGTTAATATTTGAACTACAGAGTAATGGGATAAGTAAGTTCATTGGACAATGCAAGTTAAAATATCAGATCGACATAGAAACGCAATTGTACAAAAATAGGTACGCAATACGTACATGCGCACTGCAACTTGGCTTGCAAACGAAACACAGTAAGGTATACTAAAATATTAGAACAGAAACTGGGCCATTTAATGTGATGAAGATAAGATTTATTACAAAATGTACCTTATGGCTGCTGTGGTCGTATTAAGAGGTTTGTATATGATTTTTGAAAAGGCTACAAGTGATGACAAAATGTACTGGTAATAGCGCACTCGATCGTGGTGGGTTTAGGAAAATAATAAAGGGATGAAACACGAATTCTTCCTTGCTTTAAACATCGTTTTAAGCGCCTATAGGTATTAAAATTGTAAGATAATTGAGCGAAGTAGTTGTGATAATGATTCATTTATCGAAATATAAATCAAAATGATGCAAAATCTCAACTCTTAGTCATGATTTTGCAGCTAAATTACATATCGTATTTTAGGGAGATGTGTTCAGCAAGTAGCTAGGATACTGCATCATCGTTGACACTTCGGATAGCTACGAAATCCTACGATAAGCTTTTCGGATAGAGTGGGAAGTTTCACGATTATTGATTTATTGCACATTCATCTAACTCTGAGATTCAGTAGGTTTCAGTATTCCAACGGTGGCTCCCGACGATACGAGATGTCCTGGCTACTTGCGGAACACATTCCACGTTGAACGTTTGGTGTTTCATCGCTTATATTTCAGCATATCCTCCTACCTAGAATTACCAATAACCAGTAAGTGCAAAATGCCTAGAATTATCAAAATCGTTAATTTTAAAAACTAATTCCCAACCCCCACACCCCAACCCTAACCCTAACCCACAACCCCCCGGTAGCCCTAAACCTAACCACAACCCTACGGGAAAAAAGTCCATCCTCTCAGACCCCGACCACACTGGTTTTTTAGTTATATGCAATTTAGTTTAACATCCCGCATGTGGGACAGAGAATTACCTACAATTGCCAATTATTGGCAATTCAAGGCCGTTTCACACTTACTGATTATTGGTATTTCTAGGTAGGATGGACATGTTGTATATTTTTTCCTCTCCCTCCCCTCCCCTCTTTCCCCCCGTTTCTTCCTCGCTTCCGGTAACCGTTTTTCTTTTTTTTAAATCCCCTGCCACAGTCCTCCGCGCGTCTTTCGAGTCCGCCAGGCATTGCCAGTGCCCACGCACTGCCAAGATGGGCTCACTGTGTCTTACGTTGTTGGAAGTGGAACATATGACGCATTGCGGCCTTAGAACTTGTTCCCAATCCTAAAGTTGACCAGCATAAGCAATCTTGACGTCAGCACGATCAGATTATCCGGGGGTAGGAATACTATCCATACTATCCTCTAATGAATAATCTGGCCTCATGCCCATCCAATTTCAACATGTCCTCCTACCTAGAATTACCAATAATCAGTAAGTGTGAAACAGCCTTGAATTACCAATAACTGGTAATTGTAGGTAATTCTCTGTCCCACATGCGGGATGAAACTAAATTGCGTATAACTAAAAAACCAGTAGGGGTGTTGTGGTCAGGGTCTGAGAGGTTGGACTTTTTCCCCGGAGGGTTGTGGTTAGGTCCACCGGGGGGTTGTGGGTTAGGGTTGCCGGGGGTTGTGGTTAGGTTTAGGATAAGGTAGAGGTTAGAGTTAGGGTTGGGATGTGGCGGTTGGTCATTCTAGGCATTTCACACTTACTGATTATTTACAGCCTCTACCCGGGCTGCATTTATTTTCCCACGCACGATACCCAGACTCGCACTTTTGCATGCGAGTACGTTTACACACGAGCAAACAGAACTTGTGTAATACAACGTTGTCCAGAAAGAACTTGTATAGACAAACATTGCCGCGTATACGGAGGTCTGACGTTTAAGTGAGCTAGACCAGTATAATAACCGAGATCCCAGTTGCACAAAGCGACATCTCGGCTAGGCCGCTAGGCGGACTGCCTCGGTTCTCATATAAACGCGCGCGCAAGATGAAAATTAACAAGAAATTAAATAGTAACAAACGCACGATGTCGGCAAAGTGGGCTAGTCTAGTCTGGGTACCTAGTGTATGTCTACGGCCCGTCTACCGCAATCGGTGTGTGCAATTGTAAGAATTGTGAGGGTATATAATTGCACGCCTCAGTTTCGCAAAGCCTGACGGGATGACGTAATGATTGCCATTTCAAAACATAGACAAAACGAAAAATAGGTACGCAATGCGTGCATGCGTCTACGTTTAGGGCTACAGTGTACGTCGTTTGCAATCACGTGACATTGGACACCATCTTGCTAAAACAAACATGATGGTGACTGGTGTGTCAACAGTGTATGCCAAGCAAAAAATCAACCAGTATGATGGTGATGTATCTATTCACATAATCTGATTGTTCTCATGACACATATCATTTAATAAGAACAACTACATATATAGTAATTGTGATAAGACATAACTGACTACTACCTGTATATTAAGTAAATCCACATTACATGTACCAGGAGGAAAATTGAGTGCAGTTAATCAGATCATGTGAATGGGCCTTTGGTTGCAATAATCATCAAAGAACTGACAGGCAGTGTAAATTTGTAATTAATATAACAGAGGGCATATCAATATACCAAATCAGGAAATAGCCAATTTAATTTGCTAAAATACATATTAAGAACTTTTCAGAATGTTTGTTGATATTTGACTAGTTTAGCATGAGAATTTTCTACTATGTGTAAACCCATGCAGAAATAATACTGTCATAATAAGTTACATACTGGTTACATCCTGTCTGCATATCATTGCGGTCAACAACAGCTAAAACTGAGACAGATTGTTTGCCCTCACTATATACTGGCAGATTTTTGACCTCGGTCAATTACATAAACAAAGGATCCAGGATTTTCCTCAATGTTAGTTACTTTTCTCAGTTATAATGCAACATACTTACACAATATATAACAGACATTTGGACGTTTGTCAAGCTCAATTACTCAGAAAAAATTTCTGAGCCCCAGACAGGGTTTCCAACGACTGGTTTAGTAACCTGAATGTCAGGCCTTTATTTGTTTCCGCCTTCCGCTAAACCCGGCAGCGCGGGCAGAGGTGCGGGCGAGCGAGAAGGCAAGAAAAATAAAGGCCTGGGGACTCCGTCCATCTCATGGACGGGAGCTCTGATTGGCTGCCTAATTGAAGTAAGGATTTTGATTGGTTCATTCAGATAAACAACTTTCCCAAAGGTGCACCGTTCAAGGTGCACACCGTGACAAGGTCATCGCCATTTCTCGAATCTGTTTGTCGTTATGTTGGAAAATCAAACCATAGAAGGATTTTTCGAAACTGCTTTGTTAAATTCATTGACGCATTTCGGCTACGAGTCTCTGAAACCAGAACAACGACGTGCATTCGAAAGCTCGCTGTTGACAGCCAAGATGTCTTTGCTGTTTTGCCCACTGGTTTTGGTATGAAAGTCTGATATATCAGATATTGCCATTTGTGTTCTGTGAACTTCATCGACTTCAACATGGCACGGTGAGGAATTTCGTTGTAGCAGGTGGAGACCTTGCGAAAAGCAGTCAACTTGGGTCCTTCGTTGGATGATCAGTGACGATGGCTACTGAAGCCTGAAGGCGAAGCCGATGCGAAAGTCCAAGTTGTTTATGGCAGTGCTGAACAATGGTTGTCAGAAAAGTGGACCCGTAGTTACAAAACGGGAATCTCGGAGCAGTTAGTCTTAGTTGTGGATGACTGAGTTTATACGGTTGAGACGTGTTTATAATTATGTATCAATATACTCTCAAATTGTCAAATTTCTCGGTTTCTTATCGTAGTTTCCAATTCTTCGACTTCTTGTCTAGATCGGGTCTAGATATACCATGGACAAACGCCTTCAATTCGAGCTCGTGTATTTATCATTTGCAAGTCTACCTAGACTAGTCTGGACAAAAACCAGACGCGGAGAAAGAATATATTTCTGTGGGATGAAATCAAAACATACGCTTTGTTCTTTTGACAACACATCAGTGCTTCCACTTTGCCAAACTGAAGTTTCCTTTCTCTTAGTAAAAAAATCCTTATTTGGACCAAAATTTCCTTCCAAAAATATAAACATTTCCTTCAAATTTCCGTCAACGAATTAAGCATAAATAAGCACAATAACGTACTTGAACAACGCGTTTTAGCCTGCAATTTCATGCCCGTTGCCCACAGAGCCTGCAAGCAGGCTAACAGCTTTATTGGAATTATCACAAATAACACAATTTACCCAAACTTTTACATGTTTGCCAGTATGAATCTGAACAATTTTCATGGTATTGTGTGTAAGTATAATGTATAGTCTACTTAGTAGATGAGTCTGACGACTCTGATCATCTTCAGACTCTGATACCAGATTCGTCACTATCCATATTTCTCAATAGGCGAATTTTAGGGTATTGCGCGTGCATCGTTTTGCAAAGAAATTGGTGGGCTCTTGACGGGCTCCTCACAAAGTAAGCAATGGCAAACAGACTTACTAGCGACCAACAACAGCAGAATAACGACTTTATTGGGTATTTACATACATCCAGAAACTGTATCTATACTTTGTTGATTTTAAACAGTATGTTTACTTTGAGTGGAGCTTGCCAGTTTTTTTGAAAAATGATGTGCGCGCAACACCCTGAAACTCACTTATTTTCTCACATGTCCTCGTTCCCGCGGCCCGCCAGTCAGGCAATCAGCAGTAAATAGTAATACTTCATCATAACTACTTCATGTTAGGTCTACATAATAATTTGGCAGTAATTTAGCGATAAATTTCACAAGAATCGCCGAATCAGACTATTGCCGAGAATTTGAGATATGTTCATAATATGTTGATATTTTACTTTATCTATAAATACAATAATAGTTATTAGACAAGTAAAACAACGTTTGGTAACGTTTAATAGCTCTATTCTCTATTCTCATTCCTTCAAATTTCCTGCGGAATCGTTTTTCCTGCAAATTTCCTGCATTTCGTCAAAATTTCCCACGAACAGGAAATTTCCTGCCAAGTGGAAGGACTGCAACACATATCGATCATATCTCGTTAATGTTTAAAAATAACAAAGTGGGCGGAAGACAGTTTTAATAAGAGTTTCCTCAGGCCTTTATTTTTCTCGCCATCTCGTTCGCCGCACCTCTGCCCGCTCTGCCGGGTTTAGCGGCAGGCGAGAACAAATAAAGGCCTGACATTCAGGTTACTGGTTTAGATGCTCTAACCATTCAAAGGGTCAGATGGAGAGTTACAGTAAGGTTGCAAATTCATAGTCATAGTGCTCCTAACTGGTAGTGTTTGCATATGAGATGTAGTTAAAGTGATCTCGTGTACATGTACGTATACATGTAGTGAAAGGCTTCTAGGACAGCGTCGGCCACGGTTGAAATCCAAATATTACCAGGGTTAAGTCACGTTGGCCTGAAAAACAGAGAAAAATCTTCTCGACGTTTCGAGCGAAGGCCCTTCGTCAGAAGAAATTAGTAAACAACTCACATGTGGTCACGCGTATTTATAGCAGAGCTACAATGGGAATCACGTGAACACATGTAAGCCAATAAAAACAAAGTAAACAAATAAATTAATATGTAATTTTAGCCTGTGTGCAGGTGCAGACCCAATTTGTGGGTCAGCTACCTGCAAATGGGCAAAGAAACAGGTTATAAATTACTATTTAAATCATCAGAAAAAGGTTAAGGAAAAGGTGTGGAATATGGTGGTGGAGTGAGCTAAATGAAAGAGAATCGCTCATTGAGGCCGTGAGGGTGAATAGTACCAAGTTTGTAAATGAGACGCATTTCTTGTTTACGACGAGTATCGTTACAACCTGTAATGGGCTGAATGGCGCAGATTTTCATGTTGGAAAAGGAGTGGTTGGCACTGTTGAAGTGCCTGGCAACAGGTTTGTTTTGCACATTGTTTTTGACATCACGAAGGTGTTCAACAAACCTGTCACCTAAACGTCTTCCAGTTTCTCCGATGTAAAGCATGGGACATTTACTGCAAGAGATACAGTAAATGAGGTTGGAGGAAGTGCAAGTGAAACTATGGGTTATGTTGAACCTACATTTTGGAGCCGAAATTGAAATTGAAGAGTCTAAATATTTACAGGTGTTGCACCTACCACGACAGCAAAAGCTGGTGCCAACATGTGATACCAAGGCTTGCTGCAGTGAGCTGTGAACAACGTTTTCCCGGATGTTTTTGCTATGCCGAAAAGATACTAGGGGTTTCTCAGAGAAAATGGAAGATGTTTCTGGGTCATTTTTAATGAGGTGGAAATTGCGGCTAATGATGTCCCTTACTTTGAAATTGAAGGGATGAAAAGTGAGAACTAGAGGTACTTTTTCATTAGAAATGGTAGCTAAAGGTTCGCTTAAGGTGTCTAAACGGGAAATGTTGGAGACCTTGTGTAAGGCAGTGTCTAAGAGGTGGGAAGGATAACCGCGATTAACAAAAAAGTTTCTCATTTCCAAACATTTGGCATTGAAATCGTCGTCTTCACTGCAGAGGTGGCGAAGACAAAGAAATTGAGAGAAAGAAATGGAAATTTTGGTGTTTTTAGGATGATGAGAGGAGAAGGGGAGGTAGCTATGAGAGTCAGTAGTCTTGTAAAAGACAGAAGTGCTCAGCTTATTACCATTAATGGAGACGAGAATATCTAAGAACGACACACTAGTCTCACTGATCTCCCATGTGAACTGGAGTGCTGGGTGGAAGTCATTAACATAGTTAATGAAGCAAACCAGGTCAGCGCGCGAACATGATGCAGTGCCTAAGCAATCATCAATGAACCTACCATAGTAGTCAGGTGGGAAACCAGTGTATTGTTCAAAGATTTGTTTTTCCACATAACCAACAAATAAGTTGGCATAGTTAGGGCCCATTTTGGTACCCATGGCTACACCACTAACTTTTTGGTAATGCTCACCATCAAAAGAAAAATTGTTGAGGGTGAGCACTAACTCGGCCAGGCGTAACAAAGTAGTGGTCGATGGCTCCCGAGTTGTGAGTTGGCTTCTGAGTTGAAGACCATCGTGATGCGGGATGACAGTGTAGAGTGATTTGACATCCATGGTGAAGATGAAATGATGTGAACCCTGAAAACTAATGCGGTCACAAATTTTCAGAGCATGTTTGGTGTCCTTGATGTAAGGTAAATTCTTAACCAAGGGCGCCATGATGTGGTCAGGGTAGGATGAAATGGCTTGGGTAGGGCAACCACAAGCAGACACTATAGGTCTGCCTGGGTTGTTGGGAAGGAAGTACATGACAGGTGTGCGTGGAGTGGTGGTTAGGAGATTGCTTGCTGTATCAGGCAATTCCCCAGTGGTGATGAGGTTGTTGATGGTGGATCGAATGGTGGTGTTGTGTTGGGATGTCAAATCACCATCAACTCTGCTGTAAAAAGCAGTGTCGTTTAGTTGCCTTTGAGCCTCTTCGCGGTACCAATCAGCTCTCCAGACAACCAAAGCACCACCTTTGTCAGCAGGTTGGATACCATTTATATTTCTAATGAAAAAGTACCTCGATCTAGTTCTCACTTTTCATCCCTTCAATTTCAAAGTAAGGGACATCATTAGCCGTAATTTCGACCTCATTAAAAATGACCCAGAAACATCTTCCATTTTCTCTGAGAAACCCCTAGTATCTTTTCGGCATAGCAAAAACATCCGGGAAAACGTTGTTCACAGCTCACTGCAGCAAGCCTTGGTATCACATGTTGGCACCAGCTCTTGCTGTCGTGGTAGGTGCAACACCTGTAAATATTTAGACTCTTCAATTTCAATTTCGGCTCCAAAATGTAGGTTCAACATAACCCATAGTTTCACTTGCACTTCCTCCAACCTCATTTACTGTATCTCTTGCAGTAAATGTCCCATGCTTTACATCGGAGAAACTGGAAGACGTTTAGGTGACAGGTTTGTTGAACACCTTCGTGATGTCAAAAACAATGTGCAAAACAAACCTGTTGCCAGGCACTTCAACAGTGCCAACCACTCCTTTTCCAACATGAAAATCTGCGCCATTCAGCCCATTACAGGTTGTAACGATACTCGTCGTAAACAAGAAATGCGTCTCATTTACAAACTTGGTACCATTCACCCTCACGGCCTCAATGAGCGATTCTCTTTCATTTAGCTCACTCCACCACCATATTCCACACCTTTTCCTTAACCTTTTTCTGATGATTTAAATAGTAATTTATAACCTGTTTCTTTGCCCATTTGCAGGTAGCTGACCCACAAATTGGGTCTGCACCTGCACACAGGCTAAAATTACATATTAATTTATTTGTTTACTTTGTTTTTATTGGCTTACATGTGTTCACGTGATTCCCATTGTAGCTCTGCTATAAATACGCGTGACCACATGTGAGTTGTTTACTAATTTCTCCTGACGAAGGGCCTTCGCTCGAAACGTCGAGAAGATTTTTCTCTGTTTTTCAGGCCAACATGACTTAACCCTGGTAATATTTATACATGTAGTGCATGTGGTACTACATGTATATACTACACACACTTCACTTAATCGTTTGTTAAGTTTGTTTAGTTTGAGTTATGCGATAATTCACTACACAGATAATGTCTGATCGGAATGTCACCACTAACACATTGGTCCCTGTGCAAGTGTGCAACAACTGTCACAAGCTATGAATACATGTCAGTCAATATTTCTAAAACAAAAAACAAAAAAATCGGTCATTTAGAGAAGAATATATATAAGTATCTATGAAGCAAAAAAGTGTTATTAATAATAATCGTGGTAGGAGCATTTACTAAGAGTTTAATTTTTTATTCCATTTTTGAAGAAATGGATCGCTTGGTTGCACTGCTTTATAGCATATACAGTTCCACATTTAATAAAATATAAGCTTACAGTACAGTGTATACTATTTTGACGCATATTAATGCGACAATGGGTTTTAGAGTATTAAAATCCCGTATAATGAATCAGGGTATCCTTTCTATATTTATTTTTGAAATTATAAACTGTTTTATCTGTAACTGTCGGGCTTACAGTAACGTTGAGGACAAAATGCCTTGAGTTAAAAGTAAAACAACTGCAAATAGAGATTTCCTTTTAAACAACTATTTCACGAGTCTGATGATATAAGATCAACACCAAACATCTTAGCTGTGATCCGTGGTCTGAACTGTGTCGTTGGCGGCTGCCTGGAGCGCCTTTGATATGCCTCGACACGGCCACGTTGATCTGCGTCCTTTGCAATTCAGCCGCTGGCTGCAAGTAAGGATGATTAGCCCCCCAGTCCCTTTCCCTTTCCTCCTATACAAGACATACAACCTAAAAGATAGCCCAGTACAACAGGCAATTTACATCATGTTTCCACAAGTTCCATAGAGATTAATGTTGATGTGACACAGTTATAATTACTTTCTTACCTTGATAAAATATCCCCGAAATCAAAAGAAACCACTCGTTTTCAAGCCATGAAGCAGAAATCAGTCGACGCCATATTTACTAAATCACATTACACACATAGCTACATCGGAAAATATCGGCACACCTTCGCTTATATTGGCTATGTAATTCGCTCCGAACGTTTCGCGCCGATGAATCTGATCTGCGCCCTGAATCTGATAGAGGAAAACCTATTTACGTTGCTATAGCAACAGTAGACTTTATGTACCGTAAAAACATTGGTAAAAACCTAGACGCAAAAATAACAAAAGGTCCGCTATGCGTACATGTATCTGCGTCAAACCGACCACTGTGAGAATCTTGTCAAGATCTTGTGTGATCTTGGAAAATCTTGTAAGATCTTAAGAAAAATCTTATAAGATTTTTACACGTAGATCTTATAAGATTTTAGCGAGATCTTATAAGATAATTAAAGAGAAAGTACACGTTCTCTGACCAAAATAATTTTTTATCATGACTCACAAAAACTGTGGTAGATCACACTCACAAGTTTACTATAAGTCACATTAAAAATACTTACCAGTTTATCAGCAATATCCCCTGTCTCCGAAATGTTTTAGTGCAAAACTTTGTCGGAAATATAGAATTTAACGGCCAACTGCAGGAAGATATATCCCACCGCGGGTCTAAACACCCCTGAATCGTCTGTAGGTTTGTGCCATTTTGGAAACTTATACCGTTAGATATAGCGTTAAACTCTGTTCATCAAATGTGCGTTAAAAAAAATCGTAGAATAGCAACGGAGAAAAATCTATTTGAACTGAGATGAGCGCCAAATATCAAATGGCAATTATCGGGTCAAACCGTGACTCAATCATATTTAAACCGGTATCCGCCAGCTGATCCCCTGAATCGTCTGTCGGTTTGTGCCATTCACGAAACTTGTACAGTTAGATAGAGCGTTAAATATTCTACAACATATGTGAATTAGAAAAAATCGTGTAGAATATAACCCTGAAAAGTCATAGTGTTTTAGTCAAAAACTTTGTTGGAAGTATAGAATTTAACGGCTAACAGCCGTATTGGGATATATCTTCATTGCAGTTGAGCCACCGGATACCGTGTGTTTAAAGTATACCCCTGAATCGTCTGTAGGTTTGTGCCATTCACGAAACGTCTACAGTTAGATAGAGCGTTAAATTCTGTACAAAATATATGTGAATTAGAGAACATTGTATAGAAAATAACAACGGAGAAAAGGCTATTTGAACTGACATGAGCGCAAATGTCAAATTGCATGATTTACGCTATTTATTGTCCTACGGCGGTCAAACGCGGTCATATTTAAAGTAAATCAATCGTCTGTAGGTTTGTGCCATTTGGGAAACTTGCACGGTTAGATAGAGCGTTAAATTCTGTACAACATATGTGAATTAGAACAAATCGTATAGAATAGCAACGGAGAAAAATCTATTTGAACTGAGATGAGCGCAATATCAAATTGCATTATTATGCTATCACTTTGGCGTATGAATCATACTACTCCAATCATACAGCATTGCAATTGACTTTCTTCGAAAATAATGTTGTTCTACGTCTCACTACAACATGGCGAGGAAATATAAACAGTCACACTACTGCACACATTACAGGTCAGCGGTTACACCAAAAAGTTAACACACACAGACGATAACACGATAGCAATATATCTGCGCGTTGTGCAGATACAAAAACGGAGCCGAAATCTAGACTCGGTCTACCATAGGTAGCCCGAGTAATAAGGTAATCAACCTCGTACCCAGGGCCATTTGTAGGGAACTGGGCCAAGATGGGGGAACAAATTAAATGGCCCTGGTGGAGGCTAGGCTATCTCAGCCACTGATTGGTCAAGAGCGTATGGCGTAAATCAGACGATTTGATTTTGTATTTTTTAAAAAAATGTATGTTGTCGGTTGTTAATTCCTGCACACGATACGGGAAATTATATTTTAAATCATGCAATAATTAGGTGTAATTAGCTATAATTACTGTGTAAAGAACTGAGTTCTAGTTAATAAAATGCGCAATATACTGCGCATTTTGAGCTAGCCTCCTCTTGTTTTATTCGCCATCTTGGCCCAGTTCCCAACAAATGGCCCTGGGTACGAGGTTGTAAGGTAATCAGTTTCTCAGTTTTACACTGCGCAGCTTTTCTGCGCATAATTCTGCAATAATAATATAACACGTGTAATTCAAGATGTACCTGAGTGTTACTGACGAAACACATAAAAATGTCACTAATAAGGAGGTTAAGTCAGCCAATAATAACTTTGACAAGAAGATACTAACTTAATTTTTGGTTATTGAAAAAATTTAAAAGGTTGTTGCGTGGTTTCGTATATAGATGAAATGATATGGAAACGCTCTATGTGTTCAAGCTTTAACCTAGAGTGTCTTCGTACTCGCCGGTGACCTCCATTTCTTTCCAATTATTTATTTCTTCCACCAGCTCTACAGCATATATGACTCCATATGAAAGAATAGAGAAAAAATCATTTCGAGAAATTGAAATATCCAGTACGTTTCTCGTTCTTGCGGCATCAAAAAAACATGTAACAAGAAAGAATATTCTTATATCGAAAAAATGTTTGTCAATTGTCATTTGTGTCAAATTTTCTTCCCAATTTATTTGTTGCCACCGTAAATAGTTCATGGAAAACATCATGATTTACTGGCAGCTGTATTTTCTAAACGAGTTCGGTGACCTTTGGGGAACTCTCTTTTACAATCGGAGGAAGGAAAGCAGTGGATTCTCCAAAGAAAACATGGAAGAAATTGCATTTTGCATCATCAAACACATGTTGCTTTCCTGGGATTGAGTAGCTTAAATTTTATCTATGAATTCATGGTAAATTGAAATCAGTTCTTTATACGTTTTAGTTTATCCACAAAATGTTCAAGAGGTTAATTTCAACAGTTCAAGCATGAATTACAGAGCGTCGAAATTGGTGATTTCATAATCATATAGGAAAATGCCTCGTTTTCAGTTAGATATTGTCGAAAAATATGTCCATGGCTGTTGAAGCTAAGCCATTTGAGGGTGGTAAGGGGGGGGGAAGGGTACGGGTCACGTTTCACGGGAAATAAAAAAGTCATTTCTATTTCACGGATACGAAAACTGCCATTTCACGTTTCACAAGATATTACGGGAAAGTTTAATCAACTCTGTGACAATTATTCGCAGAAGGCGAAGTAGATTGAAGCTGAGGAGATTGAAGTTCATATTCGTCATAATCAGGGGCGAATTTAGGATTTTGAAAACGTCAGTCAAAGTTCTGGTCCACAGTTGTAGGGTGGTCCGGGGGCATGCTCCCCAGAAAATTTTTGAAATTGGCGTCTCTAAAATGGCATTTCCCGCGATCTGACAGGAGATTTGAGCAAAATTTTAAAACTTTTAAAACATATTTTTAATGGTACATTTTATCTTTTTTACAAAAGATTTTGTCTAAATTTGATGTTTTCTAAACTTTATTGAGAAAATTATACAGCATTATATATACTAAAATATTAGTTAGCCAACGAGACAGGCGCAAGCACCCATGCTTTCTAAAAATTAACTAAATAAATTATGCATAGTATAGACCATAAACACCAGTACTGACAATATTGACCAAAATGATCGAGGGCTCTGGGGAACGGTAGGCATAGAGGACACTAGATGGTGGACACGCGAGTGAGTATCGATATATAGACTATATAAGCGAGAGAGTTTGGCAAATCTAGGACAACAATGGCTCTCGCAGATCAGAACAAATTAAACTTATAATCTCAAAAATATTCAACCCAAGGAAGCACAAATATACATAGCCAATGAGAAGCGCAATACACTTGACACTTGATACTCAAAATCAATATTTTACAATTGCTAAAAAGTTTTAAATAAAAGTTAAAACAAAAAAATGTAAGCGCTATTGGACTGTTTCATCATTTTTGTTAATTTGATCATGAACATATAGCTAGCCTGCAAGCAGGCTCATTTGCCCCGATAATATGGGTGGCCCACTAGATTGTGAAAAGATATCACGTGATAATGTCAAGGAAATTTGAAGGAAATCTAAATAAAATATCAGGAAATATCAGGAAATTTCAGGACAATAAATACTAAAGACTAGAAAACATGAATGTAACAACCCCTCGCCCGCTTTTATTAAATGCTTTTGTGAAACACCCCCCAAACCAAAACCCCTGATTAAAATAAGCACACCTGATATACAGCCAATATAAAAACAAACAGAATTTACAGATATAAAAACAAATGATAATCCTCAAGTTAATTCCATAATTTATGGATAAGATGACTAAACTGATTTAGATTTTAGATTTCATTGTTATTCTGGTTGTACAAAATGTTTTGAGGAGGTTTCAAAAGGGATTATTTTTAACAAGCTTTCCCTATGCATGGTGATTTATGCTTTGGAAGAGCAAAGGGAAAGCACGAAAACGTGAAGCTGTATATTGTTTAGGTTAAGCGAAAACTTGAAAACAACAAGAATGCTACCGTTAACTTTAAAATGATTTGACCACGGAGTGACCACAAATACTGCAATTCAGGTCGAGTTTTTGTTTACCATACGGCGTTTGGTTTCTTCAAGTTCCCTGGTTTCTCTTCAAGATATATTAAACGGGTTGTTTGTATCCTTCTTTTCTTCGTGCTCCATTTCGTTTCGTTTTAATAAACGAAAACAAAATACTATTTGTTTGAGAGTTTATATTATATTTTCGAATTTAATTGTGGTGTATTGCTGTTATTAGATTTGTCAAATTATATCAAACGTACGTTTATGGCAAAGAGAGTGTAGATTGTGAAATTCTTATTTTGTTGAATTTGTTTGAATTCCTTTCATTGTTTCGTAAAGCCAATCAGAACGCTCATATTTCCAGAGATTCCCGGAACCACTTCACACCACTGACCTATATATATAACTGGACTGCGTGCTCCTATTACTTTTGAGTTAGGACAGCCGATCCGTACCCAGGTGATCTGACCGTGAGGGAAAGGCCTGGAACTAGCAACCTAATAGAAATCCATTTTGCTGTATTGAATAACTTATTTCTTTCATTTTCCTTTATCAAACTGGTTGAAACTTTGTATTTATGTTCAGTGTTGAAAATGATAAGTCTATGCTAAATTTGGGAACAAAATAAAGTATATTTCACGAGATATTAAATAGTTTAATTCGAAAAATGGATTTCTATTTGACAACTAGTCCCAGTCCTTTTCCGTGTTTTCAGATCACCTGGACGTTGTAACCAATAAACTACTGTAATTGTAAAGGCATTGTATCCAGTAAGTTACTGGAAATTGTTTAATAAAGAGGTTTTTAATGAAACCCTTCCCCCCCCGAACCCCCTAACCCTAATCTCAAAAATGTGAATTTCCCGGGGGTAACCCTAACCCTAACTTGAAAAGTGTCGGGGGGTTTTCTTAAGCCGCCTCCTCCCCGTGCAACCCCCTAATAGTGTTTTTAATTTATGGTCAACAGTTCTTGACAAAGATTGTGGGATGCGCAGTGAGTTTTAATCCGTTAATTCGCGCATCTTACAATTAAACAATTTCCAGTAACTTACTGCATACAATGCCTTTACAATTACAGTAGTTTATTGGTTACAACGTGAGCAACGGGTGGTTAGGAAAAGTGTCCCCATTTTCACTTTCAAAATGGCGGCATTTATGGGTCCTTTTGCTTTCGCTGACCGATACCTAAGATCTCTAGTTTGTGTTGGACATGTTCGGTATTTCGCTTTTTTTTAAGAAAACTAAGCTATTTGGTCGGATAAACTGTACGTATGTTGTAGCCAGATGAATTATCTTTCTTCCAGTACATTTGATAGCTTCTACAGTGGTTTATTTCTCGAGAAAACATTCGGAGAAGATATTATAATACATACGTAAAAAAATTTCAAAATAGCGGCCGCTATTATGATTTGGACATGTTCGGTATTTCGCTTTTTTTTTTGGAAACTAAGCTATTTGGTCGGATAAACGGTACGTATGTTGTAGCAAGGTGAATTATATTTCTGCCAATATATTTTATAACTTCTACAGTGGATTATTTCTTGAGAAAACGTTTGGAGTAGACGGACTAGTACTAGGCAAACTTTGTCGAATTTTGTCAGAATTTTTGCCAAGTCAGCATAATATCGTCCTGGTCTCGAGTTTGTGTAAACAAAAATATTTGCTGAGCGGCTCG
The DNA here is from genome assembly GCA_964035015.1 of Corallium rubrum. Taxonomy (NCBI): domain Eukaryota; kingdom Metazoa; phylum Cnidaria; class Anthozoa; order Scleralcyonacea; family Coralliidae; genus Corallium; species Corallium rubrum. The sequence goes on from OZ035997.1 coordinate 28,081,637, forward strand.
GGATGTTTTCATGATAAGAGTCTTATTGTAGTTCTGAACTACAATAATAATATTCCTAGACAATTACTGTTGTAGCTTTCTAGCAGTCTGAATTAAAGACGTGCCGGCCGGCGGTACTGCACGAACACTTGGCAATAAAATAAACAAGACTGTCAAAATACACATGGTCATGGAAATCTACAAATATTTCGTTTTACGAAGTCGCCAGCTCTATAAAGAACCGCTGAAGATCACAAGAAAATCGTAAAAAGCGAGGCGTACCGAGTTCTTCTTAGGGGCTGTTTACATGGGAGGCGATATTCCTATTTGGTCAGACAAATAATCCAGCAGGCCACAAGAAATTAACAATGACTAACCTGCATGCATTAACTCTTTCCTGTCCGAATTTATTGCTCTTTACTCTTTAGTGTTTTGTTCTGGCTAATAACGCCAGACAATTTTATTCACCTCTTGGGGAAGCCTTCACAAGAACAAATTTTAACTATGTCTCTAAGTCTTTCCTGTCCGAATTGGTGTTTAGTATTTTATTCTGGCTAACGCCAGATGATTTTATTCACCTCTAGGAAAGCCCTCGCATAGGAACGATTTATTAATAAAGTAAGAAAATCGCTTTGTATTTACAAAAATATTCTTTTTTCCTACGATAAGTGCATGTCAGTGGTCGCTACCATTAGCAGAAGGACCCATAAATGCCGCCATTTTGAAAGTGAAAATGGGGACACATTCATAGAGATCATATAAATACTAGAGGGGGCATTGGCGGGAAAATTTGGTAACCACATGGGGGCCGCCATTACCTATGATATTTCAGTCAATTGGTTGGCAAATGTACTAGACCCAGTCATTTGCCAACCAACGCGCCTAATGTTTGCCTCTAAAAAAATCCAAGATGGCGGCGTTCAATTGGTTACCCGCGGTTGACTGAAATTAAGATAGGATGCTCCCTCTAGTATTTATATGATCTCTATGGACACATTTTTGTACGCAGAGCCTGCGATCCTTTTGGTCATTACCAAGGAACGGAGGTCTCGACAAAGCATTTCGTGTGAGAATGGCCATTCTTACCCTGGCCCAGAGGTTTTGGAGGTTGTCCGCCAAAAATTTGGAGGTTTGGAGAACTGATCACTATAAAACGAGCTATCGGCCATATTTGGTGCGAGGCGAAAAAAAAGCGGGCAAAAACCGAAGGCGCGAGGCGAAAAAAAAACGCGGGAGGCGCGAAAAGGGGATAATAGAGAGATCAGAGGATAATACAACAAAAAGGGGATAATAGATCTGAGAGATCAGAGGATAATACAGAGATCCCTCTGGTTCCCAGCAACATTTTGAAGGTGGCAAAACTGCCAAAATAGAAAAGTTCAGATAATAGAGAGATCAGAGGATATATAATACAACAAAAAGGGGATAATAGAGAGATCAGGGGATAATACAGAGATCCCTCTAGTTCTCAGGGTAGGCCATTCTTTGCTTTTCTCCTAATCGTTGACCGGACGATTTTCGGCTCAGCTGCTCAGGTAAGGAATTATACTTTCTGTTAGGAAATTTGGCTAAATTCTATCGACCTAGCATTCTCTAATGTTATTTTTAAAGTTCTGAGACGAAACGGCGAGAAATACGAGATGAATTAGACGACAGATGTTTGTTTGGCGACAAAGCGACAATAATAGTTTTAACTTGTAAATTATCGGGATTTTCACTGTTTTGAATTATTTCATGTGTTCAATTGTATATTGGGTTTGTCATGTATAATTATGTGTTAGAGAACGTTGATAAATCAATTAAACAAGTTAGCAACGTGCACAGAATTTTAATTTTCACTGTTATTTATTGCTGGGTCGAGATTGATTGAATTAACCAATCAGATGCCGAGTTTCATCGGAGTTTCCCAGAGCACAGAATAAGGATCAACCAGAAGTCCAACTCTCTGTCGGCACCTTTGATGTAAGCGTCCTCGGGAAATGTCGGCCTCGCAATCCGGCGCCATTTTGAAAGTAAGTGCAACCGGGAAATTATCCCCCTCGTCCTTACGACCCTCGGGCTCCTGTAGTCAATTACTCCTGGCCTTCTTGTGACCTTTTAATTAACTTTGTATTGTTATCTATATATATATAAATAATATTTAGTTAAGTAAATAAGTAATTTACTTTAGAAAACGATTCTTTGGAGATAGAATTCTTTGACCACGACCTTATTAAAACTTCAGTGAGCGGATACTACGGGTAAAAGTCCGTGGCAAAAAAGTCCTGCACTCATGAAGCGGGTTTTACATTTCTCGATTTTGCCGACACATTTGTTTATAGAAAAAGATTGCTAACAATTTCGGAACTACGCATTGTTGAAATAAATCGGGTACGTATATTGTTAGAAATTTTATAAGCTTTCATTTGGTATATAATTCAAGTTTTAGTGTTATCTGTGACTTTTTAAAATGTTCAAAATGTTCTCACCATTGTTCGTAAAATAAGAATTGTATAATGGGAAATGGACTCCTCACAAGTGTTATAGAATTTTGGATTTTGTTTTTAAATACTAAACGCACAGCCCTGAACAAGATATTAAACAAAGGGTACTGTCAAGTGCTATTCATGTCAGAACTTTTAATTTTCTTGCTGGGAAGTATTTTAAAATATGAAAAAAAAACATTATTATTTTGACGTGGACAGTCTGAAATGGATGAATTTCTTAAGTTTGTTTTGCCTTTTGTTGTTTTGGTGTTTGCTATAACCTCAGAACGACTTCTGGCATGGACCTAAGATATTTCTTGAACAGAAGCTAATTCAAATACGAAAGGAGTGGAAACGTTTGCAGATTTCTAATTGAAGTTGAAAACGTTTTTGGTGCAAATTAGTGATCAGACCTTTTGAATATATGAAAAAATATTAAAACTTTTATGGTCAATGGTCAGAACATTTTGAACATTTTAAAAAGTTACAGGTAACACTATGATTTGAACTATATACCGAATGAAAGCTTATAAAATTTCTAACAACATACGTACTCGATATATTTACGATGGCCCAGAAGGCCCACAGTTCCGTAATTGTTTTTCACAGTGCTGTATTTTTTTTCACAGTCCAGTAATATTATTTCACAGTCAAGTAATAATATTTCACAGTTCCATAAATGTTTTTCACAGTCCAGTAAAAATTTTTTCACAGTCCAGTAAAAATCTTTTCACAGTCCAGTAAAATTTTTTTCACAGTCCAGTAAAAAATTTTTCACAGTCCAGTAAAATTTTTTTCACAGTCCAGTAAAATTTTTTTCACAGTCCAGTAAAATGTTTTCACAGTCCAGTAAAATTTTTTTCACAGTCCAGTAAAAATCTTTTCACAGTCCAGTAAAATTTTTTTCACAGTCCAGTAAAAAAAAATTCAGTTTCACAGTCCAGTAAAATTTTTTTCACCGTCCAGTAAAAATTTTTTCACAGTCCAGTAAAATTTTTTTAGTCTGGTGTCCAGTCTCCTCTCTAGTTCACTCATCTGTTTCTCCGGCAAAACAAAATGGACGCTGTTATAAAGCAAGGTGAAGCTGTCAACTATCAAGGAGGAATGATTAAAAGACTGTTTGTGATAATACATGCACTTGCAAGGCGATAATACGCGTAATCTTTTCGTTAGCAAGTTGACGAGTGGGGGAAGCTACTATACTATGGAAAGTCTGATGACCATAAGGCATAAATCCATGATTGCTCGAAAGTAAGTTTACAGTTCATAAGTTCAACATGCCATTAATAAATTATACACCTTGTATGAATCCTGGAAATCAGTACGAAGAGGAAGAGCTCATAAAATCATATTTCAACCAAGGATATACCAATACAGAAATACTAGAATATCTAAGACTCCACAACATTGATATTGGTTTATCAACGTTGAAGAGAAGGTTATCGTCAATGCAGCTTCGTAGACGACAACTCCCTGGAAATATGGAAAATCGTAGGGAAGTTAAAGCAGCTATTGAAGAAGAACTAGGAGGAAGTGGATGTGTCATTGGATATCGCAAAATGTGGTGGAGACTAAAACAAAAAGGGCTTGTTGTGAGGAGGGAAACAGTAAGGGAATTATTGGTTGAACTTGATCCAGTTGGTGTAGAAACCCGGAAGAAAAAACGACTGCGTAGAAGAGCTTACTCAGCAAATGGGCCGAATTTTATTTGGCATATAGACGGCCATGATAAACTGAAGCCATATGGATTCAGCATTCATGGCTGCATTGACGGTTTCTCAAGAAGGTTAATTTGGCTGGAAGTTGGCCCAACAAACAAAAAACCGGAAGTAATTGCCAAATATTATCTCGATGCAATTAGACAAGTCGGCGGAGTTCCTAGAAAAGTAAGAACTGATGACGGGACAGAAAACTGTTTGATTCAAGCTATACACACATTCCTTCGATCAAGCGACAATGATGAACATGCTGGACTTGCTAGCTTTCTTATTGGGTCATCCACGTCTAATCAACGTATTGAAGCATACTGGTCGCACCTAGTTAGAGAAGGTCCTGGTTGGTGGCAGAACTTCTTCAAAGATCTGCGAGATTTGGGATTATTTAGCGATGCTGATCCAGTGCAAGTAGATTGTATAAGGTTTTGTTTCATGAGTGTCCTTCGAAAAGAACTTAATCAAGTTGTACAGTCTTGGAATCAACACATAATTTCTTCAAGCAAATTTAATAACAATGGTCCTAGAGGAAGACCTGACAATATGTACTTCTTGCCTCATTTATATGAAACAGAAGATTATAAACTGGAGGTAGACATGTTAGATGTTGATGAATTTGATAATCATGCAGCTATGGTTGTGCAGGATACAAGTGAAGAATTTAAGGAATTTGCTACTGAGGTGATGAATGAACACAGTCTAATGAATCCGACCAATGTAAAAGAAGCCTTAAACCTCTACATTGTACTGTTACAAGAAATTGAACGGTTTAGTTAATATTCTTTAACACTAGACTTACATGTATTTACATTTTACATGCTTAGGCCTTGCTATTGGTAATAAACCCTTATTATCCAGAATAAAAATATTTGCTGTAGCAAAGGGTGTCCACCCGCCTGATGGGATACGTCAGTAGGCCACTATCTTGTTGTCTTCCTTCTTGAACTGCGTTCTACACACAATCATGTCCATTACGTATCCAAACTCTAAAATTCTTTCATGCACCCTCCACATTTTTCATTCCAGAGCCGAACCCTTCATGTATACCCATCACTCTCGACCGACATGCGCATTTAAATCTCCACCAAGAACCACCATATCTTCCTTCCTAAACCTTTCTACTAAGTCAAACACCACATTCCAGAATGTATCCTTCTCAATCTAACTTTGTCCTACCTGGGCGCGTAGCCTGAGATCATATTTACCAAACATTCCCCATGTTTCACTTACCAAAGGAAGACACAGAGTTGCCTGCGGAGGAGGCTAATGAAACTGGTCATTGGGGAATGTTTGGTAAATGTGATCTCAGATTGAGAAAGCTGACTTCGTCCTACCTGCTGGCAGACTTTATATTCCCAAATTATATATTTGGCTGAAACTAAGTTTATCCCCCTTATAGTCCCCCCTCTGTCGCTCCCAATCCCTTGCTGCCTGCGGAGGAGGCTACAACTACCTTATCCACAAATTCTTCTGACACTAATACACCCACACCATAAAGCCTTTCTGGATATCTTTACCACAGAAACTTGTATAATATATCAGGAGCATGAATCTCGAAATGACTGCCGTCATGTGTTGCATGGAGTTGAGAGTCTTAATTAAATTGCTGACTTCATGGCTAACCGAGTGAGAGGGTTGTTGTAGAGACTGTCATGGTGCGAGCACATATAAATATATTAGAGTTTTGTTCAGGTGCGTTATCATTGTTTTCACCTTCTTTTGTGGAGAACACTACAACTGGTTTCCTCCTATTAAAACCTAGTTTTTAGACCATCGCTATGCGAAATTCATTTGGGGACATAATCTGAATTCCATCCTCTCCCCAGACTACATACTGATTCCATGGCTAAATCATGGCAGAAGAAAAACAGAGGTCGGGATTTTACGATATTGACCGACCGGTAAATACGCTTTTTTCTCGGCTGGGCCTGTAAAGATGCTGTTACACGATGCGATTTTTCTTGCAACTTGCAACAAATTTACTCGTGAAAAAAGAATTCGCAAGTTGCAGGAAGGGTGTTACACGTTCAGCAACTTGCGATTTTTGTTGTAAGTTGCAGCAATAAATAGAACCCATCCAACTTTTCTTGCAACTTGCAACACGGCAAAAATAACAAAATCGCAAGTTGCTATATGGGTGTTACACGGTGATTTCAATGATTTGTTACAAGTTGCAAGAAAAATCGCATCGTGTAACAGCACCTTAAGTTTTGGCGAGAAAATTCTCAGTTGATTTGAATACAAATGAAAGAGAACTAGGTATCTTTATTCAAATATTCTGAACTATGAATGTGTTAGAACATTACTGCTGGGTTTTTTTAAAGCTGTTTATCTAAAAACACGACAAATAAAAACCGAACTGGTGTAAACGAGAAGGCCAAGAAGCGGCACGAACAAGTTAACAAATAAAGTAAACAGCATACTCCGAAGACAAAAACAACGCTCGAAACTTAAAAATAAAAAGAACCAATAGCCATATAATAAATTCCCTATTAACCTCGTTTGCTCGGTCTGTGCCATTCTCACTAAAATTCAAACTTTGTGAGTGCAGTAAATCACGTGACCAGTCAAGGCATGTGTGGGTGTCCCCATTTAAAAGTTTGCAAAGCAGGAAATGCTATTTTCAGAGACCAAAATTTTAATATTTTTGAGGATGCCATTCCCCCAGAATTTTTTCCTTGGAACAGCAAATATCACTTTGCTGTGTGGTGTTGGGCAGCTTGGTCTTCAGCTGGTCAATAAGACTTGCAAGTACTTATTCCTCAATAGACCTTATTCACACACAACCACCATGATTTTTCATGTGAAAAACGAGATCATAAGGGCTAATGTACATGCACATAAAATAATTCAAAATTGTTGGCCATTTACAAATAAAGTCTATGGTTTGTAAGTAACAGGCATTCTAGAATCTAAATCTACCATGTACTGTAATTTTTAATTAAAACAATACAGGTACATGTAAACAAATTAAAACTTTTTAATGTTTTGAACTTTTGAGTGTACTTTACTATAATTAGAAAACTCTTCTACAGCTTATACAGTAGTGCATTCAATGTTCTAAATAGAGCACACTTTTCAAATATGTGCTTAAAATGCAAACAATTAGGCAAGAAAAACAAACTCAAATCAATTTGAACTACTAATCTACACAACGGATTAGTTAACAAGTAACTTCTTGGCTTACAAGGTCTAGTATGATAAACATGAAAAAACGAATGTCACTGAGGATGACAAGATAAACAATTGTGTAGTCCCTCGGAAAGATAAAGTCAGACAATGTCAATTTCCCAGCTACCTTGATCAAGAATATTATTGAATTCCTCCCTGAATTCACAATAATTAGTGTAGGTGGAAGGAATTTCCAAAACAGGCCCACATGTGTGTGCAATTGGTCTTCTGCCAACACCTTCAGACTTTGTAAATGTTACCTGAATTTTACCACTTATCAAAATATCAGTAGCAGTAGCAAACCTAAGAAATTGTGAAACTTTATTATTATCCAGTCCTCTGACATATCGCTGCAAAAATCGGAATGCATCCCTCTCAGCATCTGAACTTGGTTTTGCATCTAGCAATTGTAAGATGCTCTTCGTGGTAGGTTTTGTACTATCATAAAATACTTCAAGGGCAGCCAATGTTTGGAAAGGTGGATATTTCTTTAACTTTTGAAGTATAGGTTGCCATGTTGCCACCATCAGATGAGGCTTTTGTATTAACTCTTGTTGCCCAATTTCTGTTATTATAATTTTAATGTTTTCCTTCTTTACCACAGTGCGGCACTTGAATCTTTCCAGGAAATCCAGAAATTCTTCTTGATCCTCAATATTATCAGGAAGAGATTCTCTTGTCATGTACTCCCTTACTAACTCTTCTTCTGAAGGTGACAGGTATTTCATAAATGACTCCAGAACAGTAGAATCAGGAACCTCTCTTCCAAACAGGCAGTAAGACATAAAGGCCTTTGACATAAAGGTTGGAAAGTATGAAATCATTTCAAATCCCTTAACAAGGATTCTAGCCACTGCTTCCCACTCATCGATGAAGTGATCATGTCTGACAAAAGGGACTCTTTCTCTTTCTCCGACTGTCATGGCATTTGCAAAGTGTTTCCAAAACAAAGTAAACACTTCTCGGGTCACTCCTACACCTGCCCCTAGCTCAGCTTTCCCCATGTCATTTATGATGGTAAAAGTAAGCTGGACATTCATGCATGAGTCATCTTTAAAATGTTCAATCATGTCTTCTTGAATAAATGAGCGATGCACCTTCAAGACTTTGAACTCATCAGATGGCATTTCAGGACCTTGTTGAGGTTGGTGATCTTCAGACATGTTTACAACTGGAGGGGGCACACTTTCTGATGCCACTTCATTTGAATTTCTGCTGGAATGTGCATTGGAAGATTCAGCTGGAATCATGTTTGCTGTGGCTGTCAGGTAAGCAACTCGAAGAGCTCTTATCTGCTCCAAGTCAACAACTTCCTCTGGCCCAGGTTGTGCTTCTTCAGATTTCTGGTCAGCAATCAAAGATTGTGCATATTGTTGATCTTGCTGGCATCGAATGCAATCTTCACCAAACTCATGGGTAGTGAAACACACCTCGCATGTCACTCTGGCTACTAGGGTTGGTTGTTCGTCTTCTTCCATAAAATATTGAGGGAACTCGTCAATAAAATCGACAGACTCTGACGCACTTACATCCGAAGGCAATGAGGGGTCAGTGGCAGTGGCAGTGGCAGTGGCAGGGAGCAAATGTTTATCAATCGATTCAGTTCGAAGACAAAAGAATGTTGATGATGGGTACATACCATTGGCATTCAGATAATCACTCACAGTTCCTTCTTCGGGAAAGCGGATTATTACCTCTCCAGCACTATCAGTGATAACCTTTTTCAAATTATCAAGCTGACCTGCGAATCTATTTTTTCCCCCAGGAAAATAATACTCGCTTGCTCTTCCTAAAAGATCTGGCAAAGTTGGTGGATCAGAAGAAAGATATTCAATAAAGCGGTTACCACCACCGTTCTTTTGTCGAACAGGAAGGTGCTTTCCCGTCGTTTTGTCGTAGTGATACCAGCGTACCTGAACTCTGTGTTCCTTCACTGAGGATGATTTCTTCTTCTTCGCTTTTGGACGACCAAGGTCATTGGAATTTCCATCTCTTATTCGTCCAAGTAGACCAGAAAGGCGATTGACAGTGCGATTGGTTTTTGCTTCGCCACCTTGCTCATGGCAAGACGTATTATTACGTGTATTATCACTTCGAATAGACCTTAATTCCTCCTTCACAGCTTGCTTTATAACAGCGTCCATTTTGTTTTGCCAGAAAAACAGATGAGTGAACTAGAGAGGAGACTGGACACTAGACTAAAAAAATTTTACTGGACTGTGAAAAAATTTTTACTGGACGCTGAAAAAAATTTTACTGGACTGTGAAACTGAATTTTTTTACTGGACTGTGAAAAAAATTTTACTGGACTGTGAAAAGATTTTTACTGGACTGTGAAAAAAATTTTACTGGACTGTGAAAACATTTTACTGGACTGTGAAAAAAATTTTACTGGACTGTGAAAAAAATTTTACTGGACTGTGAAAAATTTTTTACTGGACTGTGAAAAAAATTTTACTGGACTGTGAAAAGATTTTTACTGGACTGTGAAAAAATTTTTACTGGACTGTGAAAAACATTTATGGAACTGTGAAATATTATTACTTGACTGTGAAATAATATTACTGGACTGTGAAAAAAAATACAGCACTGTGAAAAACAATTACGGAACTGTGGGCCTTCTGGGCCATCGTAATATTTCAACAATGCGTAGTTTCGAAATTTTTAGCCATCTTTCTCTATAAACAAGTGTGTCGGCACATCCAGAAATGTAAAACTCAGCTTCGTGACTACAGGACTTTTTTGCCACGGACTTTTACCCGTAGAATCCGCGTACTGAAGTTTTAATAACCTCGTGGTCAAAGAATTTCATCTCCAACGAAATATTTTCTAAAGTAAATTACTTATTACTTAATAAATATTATTTATATATGTATAGATAACAATATAATGTTAAATAAAAGGTCACAAGAAGGCCAAGGGTAATTGACTACAGGAGCCCGAGGGTCGTAAGGACGAGGGGGATAATTTCCCGGTTGCACTTACTTTCAAAATGGCGGACTGGCGCATGCGCATAAAAATAATGGGACACTTTTTTCCGAGAGTTGGACTTCTGGTTGATCCTTATTCTGTGCCCAGAGCCTCCATTCCTGTAATGACCAAAAGGATCGCAGGCTCACGAGATTGCGTCATTGCGTTCGCTTTTTGTATCTGCGCAGCAGATATATTGCTATCGTGTTGTGTGTGTGTTTGTGTGTCTGTTAACTTTTTGTGTAACTCTAACCAATGCGCGACAATTACATCGGGACAACCGAAGCTCAGGATTTTTGGGCGTCAACGTACGAGCTGTCAGTTTGAACGATGTAAACAAGTATTTCTAATCCGATCGCGACATCGTGTTTACGCCATATTGTATGAAGCTGGTCGAACTCGAAGTCTCGAAAAGAAACACATTATTTTTGAAGACAGGGGATATATTTGCTGATAAAACTGGTACGTATTTTTAACGTGACTTGTAGTAAACTTGTGAGTGTGATCTACCACAGTTTTTGTGCGTTTTTAATACTTTTTATACAGAGTCATTTGAAGTCAACTCGTTGGGCTCAGGCCAACACGTGTTGCTGCTTTTACATGAAGGACCGTCTTCAAGGGAGAGACAATCCTCTTCGGAGGACAAATAATCCTCTTTGGAGGACAAACAGTCCTCTTCGGAGGACAAACAATCCTCTTCGGAGGACAAACAATCCTCTTCGGAGGACAAACAATCCTCTTCGGAGGACAAACAACCCTCTTCGGAGGAAAAATGAGCCTCTTCGGAGGAAAAATGAGCCTCTTCGGAGGAAAAATGAGCCTCTTCGGAGGATGAATGAGCCTCTTCGGAGGAAAAATGAGCCTCTTCGGAGGATGAATGAGCCTCTCTGGAGGAAAAATGAGCCTCTTCGGAGGAAAAATGAGCCTCTTTGGAGGATGAATGAGCCTCTTCGGAGGAAAAATGAGCCTCTTCGCAGGAAAAATGAGCCTCTTTGGAGGGAAAATGCCCCTCTTTACAAATGGAGGGAAAATGCCCCTCTTTACAAATGGAGGGAAAATGAGCCTCTTAAATGGAGGAAAAATGATAAAAGTGAATGCTTCGTCAAGCAACAAGTAAAAGCTGTGGTAGGTCATCAGCAAAATAACAATACATTAACAATAAATAACAGTAACGTAAATAAAAATGTTTGCAATAGTGATAATTTAAATAATTGTTTAAGAAGTTACAGAAGTTCTGTAAGAAAATCAGTTACACCGTCTATAAATTCCAGACGCTGTAGGGCCAGTAGAGACCGCGAACCCTCTAGAGTAGCTGTGAAACAAATTATGTCAGCCATGAGAAAAAGAAAAGATAGACAAAAAATAAAGCGTATTCTTAAAATATCTGCTCCTCAGTCATCGATTTTAAACGAGTTGGCTAACAATTACAAAGAATATTATTGGAAATTTGTACATGGTCATGACTTTTTCACTCAGTGTTTTGAACATTTTTCTTTAAAAGTTCGAAACAGAACCTACACAGCAAAGCATTCGACTGCCTTGCCCTATGTTTTAAACTATGAATTTATAAATGGCAATTGTAATTTTGCCAATGAGGAATATTGTGTTGCTGAAAAAAAGCTTTTAATGTCTGGTGATATTGAACTAAATCCAGGCCCTGTTCAAAATGAAAACATGCAAGGTAAAATAACACTACCTTCACATGTGGTGTTGGAAGAAAGATTATTACGATATTTTCAGTTGAGACCACATGATGTTGGTGGTGCAGGTGATTGTTTTTTTAGAGCTGTTTCACATCAGCTATATGGTGATCCAAGTCATCACTTAGATATCAGAGCTGCTGGTATCACCTATATGAGAGAGAATCCTCAGAGATTTATTGAAAGTAATACTGAGTATTCTTGGTTACAATATCTTAATAACATGTCTATGCAAGGAACATGGTGTGATGGTCTGATTATACAAGCTGTTGCTGACCAACTTAATTTAAGAGTTGTTATCACTGAGTCACATGAACATTTTCGTGAAGTCAATTTTATACGAGCTGTATCTTCAACACATCGACCAACTGATGTTTTTTGGGACATATAGATGAATACCATTATGTATCAACAGTGCCATTTTCTAAAAATTCAAATTTATCTGAAAATCAACAAACTGATTTGGAAAAATTAGAGGGAAACTTGCTTGATGAGAATATTCATAATGTTAAAAGCTCTTCTAGAGAGAAAAGGAGTGCTTACATGAAGGAATATATGAAAAGAAAACGGTCAACTGAGGACCTTCAGTGTAGGCAGAAAAGAAATGAGCATGGGAAGGAATATAAAAAAAGAAAACGAGCAACCGAGGACCCTCAGTCAAAGCAGAAAAGAAATGAGTGTAAGAAAGAATACATGAAAACAAAGCAGTCAACTGAGGACTCTCAGTCTAAGCAGAAAAGAAATGAGTGTCAGAAGGAATATGTCAAAACAAAACGATCAACTGAGGGCCCTCGGTCAAAGCAGAAAAGAAATGAGTGTAAGAAGGAATACATGAAAACAAAACGGTCAACTGAGGACTCTCAGTCTAAGCAGAAAAAAAATGAGCGCAACAGGGATTATATGAGAAGAAAACGATCTGAACCTCTCAATCAATCTATACAAAGTTTAATTTTAAAATTCCATAATATTGTCTCCCAAGGACCATTATACATATGCAGTTGTTGTGACCAATTGTGGTATAAACACAGTGTGTCGCCTGCTGCGACACTAAAGAAAACTAATCCTGCTATTGAAAAAAATCTTCTTCACAAAACAAGTGTTGATAACATTGAATGGTTGTGTAGATCATGTCATAATTACTTAGTAAAGAATAAAGTACCACCTTGTGCTGCCATAAATGGGATGCAATTCACAGCAAAACCAACATTTTTTGACCTGAATGAATTGGAATGTCGATTGCTTGCTCCTAGATTAGCATTTCAAAAACTTATGCAAGCTCCTAGAGGGAGACAACTCAAAATTAATGGCAATATTGTCAATGTACCAGCAGATATTTCTAATACTATTAGCATGTTACCAAGGTTACCAGATGAAACTGGAACAATTAAAGTAAATCTAAAGAGAAAACTACAATATAAAAGTTCAGCTTTATCATTAAATGTTCGGCCACACAAAGTATTACAAGCTGCGAACTGGCTTGTTAATAACAGTAGTCTTTACAGAGAAGAAGGTATAAGTTTTAATCAAAATTGGCTTGACAATTATTCAAATGGATTATTAGCACAATGTGAAGATGATATTCACGAAAATGAACATCAATCAGAAAAAATAAATTTTGATCAAGTACCAGGTAATGATGAAGATAACTGGAGTGAGGATGAGGTAGAAATACATGCTGGTGTTACAGACACCATGTTAACAGCAACTGATTTCATGACAGACAATGAACGTCAAAAAATTCTGAATGTTGCACCAGGTGAGGGCAGTACACCTCTAAGTATTTTCAGAGATAAATATTCTGAAGAATTGGCATATCCAGGTATTTTCCTCGGTGAAAAACGACCTGACAATACTAGCAGAATTACAGATGTTCATTATAGTGAAATTTGCAAATCTGAGTTAAGACGATCAGACAGAAGAGCTGCTGTGTGTGTTGAGAATATTTTCTTTAAAACAAAGAAACTACAAATGAAAATCTTACTCGGGCAATCTCAAGTTGCCTTGAGGAAATGTCAAGGAAATAATGGATCAATTAAAGCAGGTCAGCTCAAACAAAAAGGGGCATTAGAAAAACTAATTCATCACGATGAAGGGTTTAAGTTTCTGAGAGCATTAAGAGGCTCGCCTCCATATTTTGAAAAGGCTAAAAAAGATATCTTTGCCATGATTAGACAATTAGGCTCCGCCTCATTATTTTGCAGTTTTTCTTCTGCAGAAACACAATGGGTTCATCTTCTTCGAATACTTAGTAAACTTGTCAATTACAAAGAATACACTGACACTGAGTTAGAAAATCTTAACTGGGAGGAAAAATGCAAATTAATTCAAAGTGATCCTGTTACATGTGCAAGACATTTTGACTATCAAGTAAATAAGTTTTTACGAAACTTTCTCATGAGTAGTCAAGCACCTCTAGGGAAGATTGCTGATTGGTTTTATAGAGTCGAGTATCAACAAAGAGGCTCACCTCATATTCATATGTTAATATGGTTGGACAATGCTCCAACTTTTGGTGTTGATAATGATATTGAAGTTATAGAATTTATTGATAAAATAATTAGCTGTAAAAGGCCTACTGATAACCCTGAATTACATAAACTTGTAAATAGACAAGTCCATCGCCATTCTCACACTTGCAGAAAAAAATCTAAAGCACAATGTCGTTTCAATTATCCACAGCCACCCATGCGGTCAACAAAAATTCTTTATCCCTTAGATGTTGATGTGGAAAACAGTGAAAAGCACAAAAATATGTGGAAATCAATAAAAAAGCATTTGAATGATTTGAAAGAAGGTGAAGACATCACATTTGATGAACTGTTAATAAAATTGGATGTAACTGAGCAAAATTATTTGCTTGCTATACGATCAGGGTTAAATGCACCAACCATATTTTTGAAGAGGCAGCCAAATGAATTAAGAATAAATAATTATAACCCTGCTTGCCTTAGCGCATGGCGAGCAAATATGGATATTCAATTTGTCCTTGATGTCTATGCATGTGCAATGTACATTGTATCATACATTTCTAAAGCACAAAAAGGCATGAGTGAACTTTTGAGAACTGCATGTGCTGAAGCTAGACGAGGAAACTCTACTATTAAACAACAAGTAAGAGACATTGGTAATAAGTTTTTGAACAATGTTGAAATTAGTGCACAGGAAGCAGTTTATATTGTGCTCCAACTTGCAATGAGAAAATCGTCTCGTCAAGTGGTATTCATCAATACCTCACCTCCAGAAAACAGGGTTTGTCTTTTAAAACCAATGAATGACATTAACGGAATGGAAGATGATTCAGAAGAAATTTATGCAACAGGTCTGCTAAAGCGATATACCAAACGACCAGCTAGCCTTGAGCATGTATCCCTTGCTGACTGGGCTGCATGGTATGATTCATGTGGTAAGCCATATGTCAAAAAATCTCCTAGACTTGATATTGATAATCTGCCACTTGAGACAAACTTTAATTGTATTAATGATGATGAAGAAGAGGAGGAAGAAAAAGAGCCTTCAAAAAATAAGAAGAGATCAAAAGCTAGAATTATACGAAGTGTTTGCTTTAATAAGGAAGTAGATTCTGAGAAACATTATCGTGAACTAATCATGCTGTTTACAGCATGGAGAAATGAACAAACTGACTTGATTGGTAATTGTTCTTCCTATCAAGAATATTTCTTTCATGTAAAACATTTAATAGATGAGCAAATGAAACAGTATGCTATATGCAGTGAAGACTTAAATGAAATTCAAAATCAGTTAAGTAACATGGATGATAATGATGATAATTATGACTTAATTGCCCCAGGAACACAGAACATTGAGTGCCAAGATGAATCTGAGGGTGCTCAAGACCTGCATCCTGATTTTAATGAAAATTATGATCTTTCCAGTGATATTGGAATCCCTTCTACTGCCTCAAATATTGAACAGCTTATATTAAATGAATCGGAGGACTGTGATTACAGGCAAATGGTACAGAAATTGAACAAAGAACAAAAAGAGTTCTTCTTTCATATTTTACATCTGATTAAAACAACAGATAAGCCATTTCACTGTTTTCTCAGTGGAGGAGCTGGTGTTGGGAAGTCACATCTGACCAAAGCATTGTATCAAGCAGCACTAAAATATTACAATACAAGAGCTGGTGATGACTTTCATCAAGTAAAGGTGCTGTTGCTTGCCCCAACTGGTAAAGCGGCTTTTAATATTAAAGGGAATACAATCCACAGTGCTCTTACAATACCAGCATGCCAATCATTAAAGAATTACAAACCTCTTGACTCAAGCAGACTAAACACCTTACGAAGTCAACTTGGTGGTGTAAAATTAATATTCCTTGATGAGATATCAATGGTGGGTAGTACAATGTTTAATGTTCAGATAAACAACAGACTCAAAGATATTAAGGGAAGCAAAGAAAACTTTGGAGGTGTAAGCATAATTGCAATTGGAGACTTGTTTCAGTTAGAACCAGTGATGGATAGATACATATTTAAAGAGCTTGACAATTCAGAATATGCTATTCTTGCTCCTAATCTATGGCAAGACTACTTTAAAATGTTTGAGCTTAAGGAAATTATGAGACAGAGAGAGAGCAAAGTGTTTGCTGAAATTTTAAATAGATTAAGAGAAGGCAATCACACAAAAGATGACATTTCAAAAATTAAAGAAAGAATGATTGAAGAAAATGGTGCACATGATCCAATGGATGTACCACATTTGTTTATCCAAAATATTAAGGTAAATGAGTTCAATGCAAGGGTCCATCATGCAGCAACTGGTGAGAAGTACTCTATAAGAGCAGTTGATAGTGTGATAGGAGCTAACTCTGCCCAACTCAGAGATAAAATTATCAGTCAAATACCAAGTGATCCCAGGAAGACTAAACAAATTATTTCAAACCTCCAATTATCGGTAGGTGAAAGAACAGAAATAGCAGTAAATGTACGAACTGAAGATGGTATGACAAATGGTGCTGGTAATGTTATTAAAAAGATACAATTAAACCAAAGAGATAAACCATCAGGGATAATATGGGTACAGTTTGACCATGCTGATGTGGGTGAGAAGACTAGACATGAGAATAGACAACTTTATGTTCAAGGTATTTCACACACATGGACTCCAATAAAACCAATTACTACTCAGTTTGCTGTTGGTAGAAACCAAACTGCACAAGTTGTCAGAAAACAGTTTCCATTGCGGCCTGCTGCTGCAAAAACAATTCATCGATCACAAGGTGATACTGAGCAAAAAATAGTTGTTAACTTTAACACTAGAAGAGCAATACCTCATATACATTATGTTGGTCTTAGCAGAGTAACAACCATAAAGGGGTTGTATATCACTGATTTGTGTGAACAAAAAATAGCTGTCAATCCTTATGTGAAGACTGAAATGGAGAGTCTAAGAACAGAGCGCTATCTTAAACTGAGTGTGTCTCCTGTTTATAGTTTTGATCCGGTATCATTTAAACTTTGCTTCCTTAATGCAAGATCATTGCACAGACATATTGATGATGTTCGCCATGATTTAAATTATACTTCTACTGATATCAATATTTTTTCAGAAACAAGATTTACTAGTTCAGATAATGATAATATGTATACAATTGATGGGTATACCTTATTTAGAAATGATGCTCAACCTTCTCTGACTTCAAGACCTTATGGAGGTACAGCAGTGTTCAGTAGGGTTGATTTTATCCCTGGCTATCCACGTGCTCATAATATTAATGGTATTGAAATAACTATTATGAAAGTAATGATTCTTCCACATGTAACGATAATAGGTGTATATCGCTCACCTAAAATTCCAGTACAGCAATTGTGTCATGCTTTAAATGAGGTACTCACCTTTTCAACTTCTCAGTTCAATATTGTTATTGGTGATTTTAACATTAACTGGCTTGATGAATGTAGTAGAAGACCTCTATATAATCTATTTGTTAATGAAAATAATTACAGACAACTAATATCCAAATATACTACTGACAACCAAACCGCTATAGATCATATTTATACAAATTTACCAGAATCACAAACTAAAAGTCACGTGTTAGAAACCTATTTTTCTGATCACAAATCAATTTGTGCATTAATTAATTGTTTTAACGAATAATTGCATATACATGTACTGTACCCTAGTACTATTGTACGATCATTGGTAGCTTATGCATAGTGGGTATATTTTACAGTGCATAAACGCTTCACATGTAGCTCCAAATAAGGAGATAATTTTGCTCTGAATAGCAGACAGGTAGTTTGAATACAATAGAGACAACACTTTGACAATTAATTATTTTTATATTATTGTTATTTATTTCAGTTTCCAAAGTTACAATATTATCAGGTGAGCATATTTTTTTTTTCATTTTAAAGACGTTAGTTACCCCCTTCTTCTCTGCCATATATATATATATATATATATATATATATATATATATATATATATATATATATATATACTCAGTTAGAGTACTGATATACAAGCTCAGGGTCATTGCCTTTGATTTCCGGCTGAAAGGCCTGCATGATAGTTGTATTCTTGCAACTGGTCCTATATAGATCGACATATGTATAATATATTTATCACACTTACATTTTTCTCTCACTAGTACAGTACCTAATCCAACCAAGACAGTAAACAAGTCCAGAAAAAAATACTTTGGCTGCAAAGTTCAAACACAACACAAGAAGAAGCTGTCAAAGTAACTGATATGTTTGTCTCCTGGAAAAATCAACCTGCAACAGGCCTTTCAAAATTGTGGGCACTAAAAGAGATCAAGCACATTTGACTTTAACAATCAGGAATATGCTATTACCAAATCAGCTAAAATACCACCTGCATCTGTTGATTTCCCAATTAATGAATCACCTTGAAGTCACCTCTACACTGTTAGAGATTGCCCGCAGCGAGCATATATGAGATAATGGACTTCAAAACCACATAATAACCATGCAAGTCTGAAAGCAAAGGAGCTTGTAGTACACTATCAACAAATAAAACATAAAGCAGACTGTGTTATTGTAGTTAACACAGAGTCAACGACGCTTGCGTTATGAGAGAACACCATTGATGAGATACACACTGCCACGAGTTAAAACATCCCAAACGTGATTATAAAGTGTGCTTTTTTGTGATGCCAAGTTCATTGATACCAATGGATTGACATTAATGTTTGAAAATCATGACATCCAACTTGGCATTACCAGAAATACAAGACAACCTCATAACTGCCATTACATGTATTGGAATTGACATGGCAAAAAAAACTTCATCAATGATGCATATAGTCCGTAATAACTCCTTAGAAAAAGCTAAAACTGATAAAGACACTATCACTTGTCCAAGTTATAAAACTACAACATTGGCTAGCATAAGAAAAACAACTGGTATATGCCAACTTCTCATTGGAAAGATAGAGAAGATAACGAGTTATACAAACTTCAATGTTGGTTTCGCAGTTTCCTAAAATGCATCAACTCTCCCTGTCGTCTGCTTCTAACACCGAAATAAACGAGCTAAAGAAGTTAAAGAGCTAAATAGACGACGTTAATATTGTGTTGTGATTCATGAAGAATACAATTCAATTTGTTTTATTTGATTAGATTCGTCAGAAAGTGGCATAGACTAGAGGCAAGCTCCAATAACGGGGTCCTCAAAATATTCAGTTTCTACATGTTTAAAGCAATTACTCTTGTTTAATGTTGACGGACAAAATTTTTTATATCCTTGTCATTGTAATCTATATCATTTTATTGTCATTTACTTTTACAGTTCGTGTTGATAACTTGTAAATAATAATCTTTTGGAATACAGTCATTTCATCTACATGCTTTCTTGTCTCATCAATAACAGTCTGGTCATACCTGGGGCCATATATAACAGAGATAGACTTAATAGCTATAAACACTAATAATCTTAATCTTGCGTTTAAAATCTATAGTCGACCTTTCTATTTTAGTAGGCTAATTTTGAGCGCAGATACATGTACGCTATGCGTACCTTTTGTTCTACACGCGTTCACGCGTGTAAAGTTGACTCACAGTTGACTACACGCATGTCGACTGCTGATGTCGAGATTAGCGAAGCACTGGTCTGGCCTCTGGGAAAGAAGTTCTGAGTTTACGACATGGAACGCTAACCCGTGTCCCTTAATCCTGGTTGAATAGAATTTTAGCAATCTGCAGCGTTGTCTGTCTTAATTGGTAAGGTTTTTAAACGTTTTTGTAATGCATTTACAAATATATCCGTCGATGCAGTAGTCTGTTACAGTCTGTTAGCTTCAAATAAGACAAAATCGGGGATCTTTTAGATTTATGCCACTGAATCAGTAAGGCTTGTTTCAAATACATCTTCTACGGCAATTTTAATTTAAACGACCGGCCAGTTTCATATCCACAATCCCTAAACAATCACTACATATAGTTCCAAATTTGCGTGAGGGGAGCTAGGATGCATGTGTGATCCAGAAGAATATATCGCATATATTTGTTGACTATTGATTTATTCAGGTCACGCTAAAACTGGGGTTTGTGTTTAAATAGTTTAATAGGGTTTAAAAGACATTTTGAAATGATGTCGAGACATTATCGGAATCAATTTCGTTTTGCATTGCGGTCAATTTCGTTTTGCATTGCGGTCAATTTCGTTTTGAATTACGCCCACTTTCGTTTTGCATTACCGTCAATTTCTGTTTAATTTTGTATTAAAATTATTGTTTGTGAATTGCACATATGGGCCACCGTAGTTTGGTGATGTTTAATCGTAGTTAATAGAACACATACATGGAAACCCAGGGTGAATTCCATGTTATTGTCACACCGGAGATATGCCAAAATTCTTTTCAGTCATGCGCCGAAGGCAGGCCTGCAGCACAGAATAGTAAGACAACCAGAAGTCTGACTTACGTCGGAACTTTTGAAGTTTATGTCCTTGCGCATGTCACCTCGTGCATCTAGATTCCTTGCCATCCTACGCAATCCTGGCAAGTTCCCCTGGCAGTTTTTGGTTATTACTTTGTGTAACAAAGTGTGCACGAATATGCATTAGGGTTAGGGTTAGAGTTAGGGTTAGGATTAGGGTTAGGGTTAGGGTTGGGGTTGGGGTAGAATTAGAATTAGAATTGAGATTAGGATTAGGTTTGAGGATTAGGGTGTTTTCAGGGTCAGGATCAGAGAATAAAATATTTGTGTGCGAAACACAAAGTAAGCACCCAGTTTTTGCCAAGGATTACGTAGGATGGCATAGGACATTGTGTAGGATCATGTAGGATGGTGTAAAATATTGTGCATGCGCATTGAAGAAATGCGGACAAGTTTTCACTTGAGTCGGACTTCTGGTTGTCTTACTATTCTGTGCCCGCAGCGAGCCAGTTCAGGGGGGGGGGGGGGTGGGGGTGAGAGCCAAAAGCATGAGAAATGTCTAGGAGGTCCAGGGGCATGCTCCCTCAGAAAATTTTGAAATCTAGAGTCTCTGAAATGACATTTCCTGCATTTTGGGGGGAGATTTTACAGAATTCTGAAGATTACTTGACGGGCTCCCTGAATTTGTTGGTCCAAATGCTTTTATTTATAACCTCTTTTACAAAACCAAGTTTTCATTTCACTAACTCTTTTCTCAAAATTGTTCTTGTTACTACAAATACACTTTAATCACAATACTTGACTAAAAGGAATAGCTTTCTTAATATGCTGAGGATGACAAGATTTGCTATCTAAATATTGGTGGGTATCAGGTTTACAATATAAATCTTTACCCATACTACCATTACTGATACTCACCAAAACGTCAAGAAAGGGGAGTGTGGTGGGATGAAAATTATTAATGTAATCTAGAAACTCGACAAGTGAAGGTCGGCCATGGATCCAGATACAAAAATATCATCAAGGAAACACTACCAGAGCCATGGTTTTAAATGAAATAAGTCTAAAAAATTTTTTTCTCTAAATTACCCATGAAAATATTGGCAAATGCCGGTGCGAATTTGGTACCCATAGCCGTGCCAAGTTTCTGATGAAAAATCTTGTCATCAAAATTAAAATAATTATTTTGTAAAACAAGCTTGGCTAAATCTGCCAGTTCAGATGTAGGAATGTCTAAGTTGGTACGCAAATCTAAGGCTTCAGAAATCACCTGCAAGCCCCTAAATGTGGTATATGGGAATATAAACCAACTATGTCGATATATAGTGATAATATCATCATCATCATCATACTTTATTTATCCACGTAACACTTAGCAGTACAAGACTCGTTAAAACATGCACATGCCATTAAATAAGTAAGAGATAAAGCCCGATGTTAATTTATTATTGAGGAGGTTTTCCAACAAAGTTTTGTCTTTTTTTCTACCTTGGACAAAGATTTTCCTAGTTTTTTTCTTCATTTCTTATCTAATTAGTATTCAAGGGCTGTATGCTATATACAGCCCGCGGTACATCAAAGAAAACCGACTCAATAATAAATTAAGTAAGGTTAATATAATACAAAAGTTAAAATAATGACATTACTACTGTAGGTAAAGGACCTATCTCCTTCAATTTACGTAAAAAATGCGAAATATCCTTAATATAAGATGGTATCATTTTAACTAATGGTTGAAGATGAAAATCCAAAAATTCAGAAACATTCCAATCTTAAGGACACTTTAGTTAGGTCCAAATTGCCCTCGACTCAGGTAAATTTGGACAACACACGTATGTTCCCTTGTGGCAAAGCCAGGTGTCAAATTTGTAAATTCGTCTCTAGAGGTCGCATTTTTAGCGACTCTACCTCTCGCAATAAATTTTACATAAATTATCATTTAGATATTTGCAATTCTGCTGGGGTTGTATACCTTTTATCATGTAAAAGATGTTCTAAACAATATATTGCATGGTAGTACTATAACCACATTTCGTAAACGTTTTAACAAGCACAAAAGTAGTTTGACTAGATTTGGCAACGGACAGAGAGGTATTGAAGGCGAACATTTGTACGCCCATTTTTTTTCGGATGGCCATGAGGGACTAGCTGACTTGTCAGTAATGGTAATCAATTAGATTGATGTAATAAACCAACAGAACGTGAAGGCTTTTGGGACTTTGGGACTTTTTTTAAAACAATTTAAGTTAATTTAAAATGATGTTGGGCATTTCACTCGATTATATAGCATAAGTAAATTTAGTCATTTAATTCTTTAGTATTGTTTTTCATGTAATTTATTCACCTTTTTTGTATAATTTTCACCTAATACCAAGCATTTTACATGCCGCACGCATGGCTTGAGTTGATTCAATAACTAGTCAAAAGTCAACACATTACGTTTACTAAAAAATAGTGAGTAAAGTTAAACGATTCTAGTTTACTCAATACTTGATTAAAGCAAAAGTGAGTGCTTGCTCACATATGAAGTTTACTCGCCATTTTGGGTAGTAATGATAGATCATACAGTACAGGATCTACAAGATCTTGCCAATATCTTACAAAATCCTACAAGATCTTACAAGACTTTGCCAAGATCTTACCCAAAAGGTTGCTAAAATCTTACAAGATCTTGGTAAGATCTTACTAGATCTTGGCAGGATCTTGCCAATCTTACAAGAACAGATCTAACAAGATCTTGCCAGGAACTTGACAATATATATATATATATATATATATATATATATATATATATATATATAAAGTTCTTGTCAATTTCCTGGCAAGATCTTGTAAGATCTTAGCAAATTCTTGTAAGATCTTGACAAGATCTTGGACAAATTTTGTAATATCTTGTACAGTACCGCTCTAATGAAACTTAACCATTCTCGCTCGTTCCGTTCGAGGAAAATGCTATCGAGTATCGAGAACTCGAAGCGTCTCTCGCTCGCTCGCTCGAAGCGTCTCTCGCTGGCTCGATCCTCGATCCTCGAACATTTGCGAGTATCGAGAACTCTCGATACTCGAAACACGCAAATGTTAAAGAAATATCAGAGTCGGTTTTGTTAAGGCAGAATTGCATACGCCATACAAAGTCGTTTAAAGACGCATGGTGTTTCTGTTGATCTCGTTTTGGATATAAAACAGAAAAATGTCGATCGTCAGTGCTGCGTGGTCGATTTTCAGTAAATAAGGAAGTTAATGCAATGCCGGATCGATTTTTTTAAAGCAGTGCACTTCGGCTTCTTTACACGACTTGGCAAATTGGAAACTTACTAAGTATTTTCGTTTGCTTTAAACTTTTAAAGAAAGTACATGTAGTTGTATATAGCGCCTAGCGGGGACAAAACAAGAAAATATGTCAGCGTTTGAATATTGCTGAACATCAAGCAAAATTCGCAACCGAATATCAGTAATCAAGATGAAAATCGATCAGATTTTAAAAGATAAACATTGGCCCCATGTACATATAGCGCCAAGCAAGAACTAAATTAAACTAAGTGGAGACATACTGTAAAATTATTTATTTTGTTTACAACCACAAAGTGTCAAAGGATTATTTCGAAAATGATTTACCAACGCATTAGCCAGACCCACATTACAAAATTATTAAAACGTAATAAAACCGAGAGGTGAGACATGTTCAGTAATAAGGTATCGAAAGTGAAAGCGGAAATGCACTGGCGCAACCTATTTATATAACTATTTTAGTCAAAAGCACTAATTAGTGAAGCGCTAAAAATCGGCCGACTAATCACGACATTTACACGAGAAATTATAAAATGACAACACTAGTCATTAAGAATCATTGAACACACAACACATTACAGATTTCTAGTCTATATATGAATATAATTATGAATTCTTACCAACTGCACATAGCTCGTCGTTATTTTCCATTTCAGTATCAATAAAGTTTAAGTGTTCCGGGTTTAATTTTGGTTGTCGCCCAATTCGTTTTTGAACACTGCCAGTGGTCGTCACTGTTCCGTTGTGTTTTTTGATACATTTTGCAATCGTTTGTCGTGTCGTCGCAATGTCCTCCTGCTTTAAAATTCTGACGATATCATTGATTTTATTACGTTGTTGATGAAGCAAGATGATCCTTCTCTTAGCGTAACTGGAAAGTCGCGCCATTTCTATGATAATCGTTCTTCTCAATCTCGAGACTTGTCTCCCTCTAATTATTTTCACTCTGATAGTTTAGCTACATGTATATATGACAATTTATTCACTGTATCTTTTGAAATGCAAATTAACACGCAGACAACTTTCGCCCACGAGCACGATAATAAAGCTTGTCGGGAAGCGGGTTCTTGTGCGATCACTGTTGTTGATCCAAAAAAAATTTCGAAATTCAACAAGTTGGAACCGTGTCAATATTACATACTGTAAATTTCAATGGTCGTTTGGATTATTTATAAAGGAAGAACGTGGAGTTTTCACGGTAAGTTAGGTGCGTTTATGTCCGTTTGGGTTCATGTTTGTCTTTTTTGCTGTTGTATTTTTAAAAAATCTAGACATTGCCGTTCGTATTATTATTAATAATTGCAGCATACATAACGATCGCACTTCTGCATCAGAAACATTTCGATACTCGATAATTGAGTTTGCGAGAAAACTCGCTCGATACGTAGAGTTTGCAAGGAAACTCGCTCGATACGTAGAGTTTGCGCGGAAACTCGTTCGATACGCAGAGTTTGCGAGAAAACTCGCTCGATACGTAGAGTTTGCGAGAAAACTCGCTCGCTCCTCGATCACCTTCTCGATACTCGAGCTTTTCTCGTTACGGGCCAAATCGCGCTCGCTCGTTCCTCGCTCGAACTCGTAACTCGCTCGTTCCTCGATGTTAAGTTTCATTAGAGCGGTACTGTAGGACTTCGTAAGATCTTCTCAAGATCTTGTAGGATTTTGGCAACCTTTTGTGTAAGATCTTGGCAAAATCTTGCAAGATCTTGTCAAGATCTTATAATATTTTGTCAAAACCTTGTAAGATCTTGTAGCATTTTGTAAGATATTGGCAAGATCTTGTAGATCCTGTACTGTATGATCTATCATTACTATACCAAAATGGCGAATAAACTTTATTCATATGTGAGCAAGCACTCACTTTTGCTTTAATCAAGTATTGAGTAAACTACAATCGTTTAACTTTACTCACTATTTTTAGTAATGTTTTGACTTTTGACTAGTTCTCGAATCAACTCAAGCCATGCACACGGTATGTAAAATGCTTTGGTATTAGGTGAAATGCTCAAATTTTTAAGTAATGATAAACGTACTCTATCACTACATGTACGTATTCAAATATCGTATCGTGTAGATTGGTCTCCTTCGCAGCCGTCAGTTCGGGTTCGTTCTCACTTCTCCCCCCAAATACCGTCTGCTTTCCTTTCCAATTGTTAACTGACCAATCAGAGTCAGACTTCCAATATTTGGAAACCTGACCTCCGACCTTGAGACTTGGGCTGACCGTTTGAATGTTTGAAGCAATATTTCGAAAACTATTGCTTATAGTTTAGTAGACGTTTGCGTAAATAGAATCAATGAGATGATGTTCTATTAACTGTGAATTGTAATATGAATACATGCACCTGAAATAAAGTTAAAAGCGCCACTGCCTGGAATATGAAGTTGAATATCCCAAAGTTACGTCATTATCAAAAGGCACTCGACTTATATCCTAGTAGTAATAGTAAGTCTAAATGTCTGAATCGGCTGAGATAACTTAGCTCGAATATTATTTGAATAAGCTATGAATATTATATTAGAACCTGAACAGAGTATAAGTCATCCTAGAATCATTGCTAACTAAACCCTCGTTTATAAGCGAGGAAATCTTAGGAAAATAGAATGAGGAATCACTTCGAGAAGTCATGAAAAGAACGATTTTAAATGTCGAAATATAAAGGCAAAGTCATTTATTACTTTGAAAGCATTGCTACCCTTTCTGTTACCCTTTCTGTTACTAAGTGTGATATTTGCATATTTATCCTCAGTGCACGTGCAGGATACAAAAGAGAAACTCATTAGGGGTCATTAAGAGGATTAAGCGCTTGGGCAAGTCTAGTCAAGAAGGTCATTAACAGTGTTACCATAGAGAAACCGCGTCGCGTCTTTCATTCGTCTCAGGCTCCTTTGGGACCCTCTACTGTTACTCAACCCCCCGTGTGATACGTCACAACCGATAGGTCTCCGACTAATTCCCAAAGTTCCAAATGTTTGACAAACGATGTCTTTCCCGTGTGGGGTTTCTGTTGTGGCAGGAGAGAGGAACAGAACTTTCGTCCCAATTGACACCAGACTTCTATGTGTAGACAACTAAGACCTAGGTGTTGATTTTACGGAGGGAGGAAAACTGGAAAACCCGGCGAAAAACCCTCGGAGCACAGGAGAAACCAACTAAACTCTACTCACATACAGAGGCGGATACAGAGGGGTGCTATCGTTGCTTGAGCAACGGTCAGAATTTCCAAATTAATTTATTCAGTTTCTTAGATTCAATACAGTAGTGAATTGGCAGGCGAGTATTTATAATTTTGAGTTCCTAACCTGACTCACTTCCGCGGCGATACGCAATTATTTGCGCGAAAAATGCAGTGAATTATGAAATTGGATCTCCTTGGAACCCTAGAACGCCCGAGCCTGTCTAAATCATTAGCCTGTGTAGCAGCCCGCACCTTTGAGTTCTGGCTTAGTTATGCTAGTTAGCATCGATTGTGCAAATGGCGGGAGCAACGGTTGATGCTAAATTTAGTTTTTCTGAGCAACAGCATGGGGATGCTGGCCAATCAAATGATCAGATTTAGTATGCTGAGCAACGGTGAGCAACGGTAGAGAAATAAGCCAATCATGTTTCTCCATTATTCGGGTCTCAGATGATCCGAAGTAGCAACGCACGATATTGTCACATATATTGTGGTTTCACAGACTGATTCTCGTCTCGTTCAGTGTCAGTGTTCTTTTCAGTTCGAAATGACTTCGAACAGCGTTTTACAACGATTGTTGGATGCGTTTGATGGGGGTGATTCACCAGCGATAAAGGAGGTGAAGCTAACCGCTCTGAAGCATTACTGTGAGCAAATGATTGCTTCTGAAAGGAAGACAGTTCTCTGTAGCTAGCTGTGATCCGCGCCATGTATCTTTGTGAGGAATCGCGCTGCCGAAACTACTACCCAACCCAGTAAGGTAGGCATGTTAAATAGCTCATGAATAATCATTATTCATGAGCTAAATGTATACATAAATAATGGTAATTACCTCAGTTGGGATATTATTTATATTTTCAAATACTCGACTGCCAGCCCTGTCTGATCTGATCAGACAAGCCAGGCTTTGGTTAATTATTATTAAATGTATTATTATTATTTGTCTTGTGCAAGTGTGTGTTGATTTTGACATTTCCAACGAATAATAAAATGCTGTAATGTCTGTATGTATTTAGTATACCAGTCGCATATACAGCAACACAAATAAATTTTTAATAACTAATATCCATAAAAACCATATACATACATGTATGGATCAATTTTTTTTAATTCTAATCAATTTTTTCTTCTCTTATAAACATTTTCTTCGAACTGATTTTCTGTAAATATTAAATATATTATATAATCACAACTAGGGGTCTTAAGTAAAAAGCCTATTAAGGTTTCTAGTAGGCCCCTAGCCCTAATGTTATTTAAAAAAAAAAAAAAAAATATCAAAGTTTTTATTGTATAATTATGAAAATATAAAAACAGACTTGCTGTATAGCTCTTGTCTCAAAGACTCAAACGGCATAGTAATTTAAGTTAGCTGATTAACCCATTGCTGCTTAGGCTGTCTGTCTGAAGGTTCTACCTTGGACAAGTAAAATTGTCTGGCATTAGACAGAGTAAAATATTAAAGGGGCCAGTTCAGGCAGCAATGGGTTAACCCTTTATAGCCCATTGGCCACCTTTAATATTTTACTCTGGCTAACGCCAGACGATTTTACTTGTCAACTGGAAACCTCCTGGTCTATAAAGGGTTAAGAAACTATCTCGCTTAACCCTTTATAGCCCATTGGCCACCTTTAGTATTTTACTCTGGCTAACGCCAGTTGATTTGACTTGTCAACTGGAAACCTCCTGGGTTATAAAGGGTTAAAGGGGCCAGTTCAGGCAGCAATGGGTTAAAAATATCAAGACTGCAATTTGAGAAACATTCTGTACTCTTGATACCAAATGCTTTGGGTTATAATTACATATCCAATTAAATTGTTTTTAAATGTTTCAAGTATTGGGTTAGCTGTCTATGTCAAGATATTATACTACGGCATCTCAGTGCAGTATTTTACCCTGAATAAGTTTAGATATTTTCATTTACTGTACAAAAGGAGTAACTTCCATGGGTTTACTTATCTAATGATTACTAGATTGGTATAGAATTATAATGACTGCCAGTACATGTATAATAATGTTGGAAAATTCTAAATTCTACAGGCTGGCAAATACAGTGTATTGCATGTTGTATTAAGTTTGGTATTCTAATACTCATTCTAGAACTTTAGAGGATGGTAATTGCTTTTACAATGCTTGCTCTCTAGCCCTCTGTGGCAGTGAGATTATAGCTAAGTATTTGTGTTGCCTTACAAGTATTGAGCTTTACACCAATCCTTGTTATTATTCATTGCACCCATTGATTGAACTTCAGCACAATAAGGGTGCATTTTCAAGTCAAGCAAATGCCATGTACCTTTGTGATGTTGCACTTGATGTTTCTACAAAAAGGGACCCAAATGTTGCTGTTCTTGCAGAAGCTTCGAACAATGCACACCATCACACTTATTCTTCATTTCTATGCATGTTGGCATTATCGAGTGCTATTAAACTTCCCATTGAATCCTATGGAAAGTTGAAATGTTGCCTTTAAAATTGAAAAAAAGAAGCCTTCCAGAGTGACTTAAAATCTCCCTCAGAACGCGGGAAATGCGTTTTTAGAGGTCCTAATTTTCAAAATTTTCCGGGGGGCATGCCCCCACACCCCCCTAGATATGTGTACCACACCTCAATAGCAACGGTCAGATTATATTCTGGATCCGCCTCTGACATAAGTCCCAAGCTGGCGGAGAATATGAGAATATTTCTTTGTATTCTTTCAATGATTTGGGCTCTTAAAAGATTGTAATTTTTAAAATGTGATTTGTTTAAAGAAACGTTTTATAATATGACTAAATAACGAAATAAAGTTTCCAAAATATATAGTTTCCTATTTACAATCACAAAAATCTCCTATTATTTACAAGCACACAAAAAGTTAAAATCCATAAGTGTCAAAATTATTTACAATCACTTATCTTCCTCTTATCTTCCTCTTATCTTCCTCTTATCTTCCTCTTACCTTCCTCTTATTATCCTCTTATCTTCCTTTTATCTTTCTTATCTTTATTATCTTCCTCTTATCTTCGATTCCTCTTCTTATCTTTCTCTTATCTTCCTCTTATCTTCCTTATCTTCCTCTTATCTTCCTTGTCTTCTTCTTATCTTCTTATCTTTCTCTTATCTTCCTTATCTTCCTTTTTTCTTCCTTATCTTCCTTATCGTCCTCTTATCTTCCTCTTATCTTCATCTTATCTTCCTTATCTTCCTCTTATCTTCCTCTTATCCAAGAATCTTTCCCTTGTCTTCCTATATATAAGTGTCAAAATTATTTACAATCACTTATCTTCCTCTTATTTTCCTTATCTTCCTTATCTTCCTCTTATCTTCATCTTATCTTCCTTATCTTTCCTTTATCTTCCTTTTACCGTCCTTATCTTCCTCTTATCTCCCTGTTATCTTCCTTATCTTCCTCCTACCTTCCTTATCTTCCTATTACCTTCCTCTTATTTTTCGCTTATTGGCTTTATTTCCCCATTTTTCAGTCCCAGACCCCTCAAGGATATGAGCATGTCTACATATTTTGAATTCGTGACAGATATCCTTGAGGGGTCTGGGACTGAAAATTTGAGAAATACAGCCGATAAGAGGAAGATAAGAGGAAGATAATAGGAAGATAAGGGAGATAAGAGGGAGATAAGAGGAAGATAAGAGGGAGATAAGAGGAAGATAAGGAAGGTAAGAGGAAGATAAGGAAGATAAGCGGAAGGTAAGAGGAAGATAAGAGGAAGATAAGGACAGTAAAAAGAAGATAAAGGAAAGATAAGGAAGATAAGATGAAGATAAGAGGAAGATAAGAGGAAGATAAGGAAGATAAGGAAGATCAAGAAGATAAGAGGAAGATAAGAGAAAGAGAAGGAAGATAAGAGAAAGATAATAGGAAGACAAGAGAAAGATTCCTAAGATAAGAGGAAGATGAGAGGAAGATAAGAGGAAGATAAGAGGAAGATAACGAAGATAAGATACGAGGAAGATAAGATACGAGGAAGATAAGAGGAAGATAAGGAAGATAAGAGGAAGATAAGAGGAAGATAAGAGGAAGATAAGAGGAAGATAAGAGGAAGATAAGAGGAAGATAAGAGGAAGATAACGAAGATAAGATACGAGGAAGATAAGATACGAGGAAGATAAGAGGAAGATACGGAAGATAAGAGGAAGATAAGGAAGATAAGAGGAAGATAAGGAAGATAAGAGGAAGATAAGAGGAAGATAAGGAAGATAAGAGGAAGATAAGAGGAAGATAAGAGGAAGATAAGAGGAAGATAAGAAGAAGATAAGCGGAAGATAAGAGGAAGACAAGAGGAAGATAAGAGGAAGATAAGAAAGATAAGAAAGATAAAAGGAAGATAAGAGGATGATAAGAGGAAGGTAAGAGGAAGATAAGAGGAAGATAAGTGGAAGATAAGTGATTGTAAATAATTTTGACACTTATGGATTTTAACTTTTTGTGTGCTTGTAAATAATAGGAGATTTTTGTGATTGTAAATAGGAAATTATATGTTTTGGAAACTTTATTTCGCTATTTAGTCATATTACAAAAACGTTTCTTTAAACAAATCACATTTTAAAAATTACAATCTTTTAAGAGTCCCAAATCATTGAAAGAATACAAACGAAATATTCTCATATTCTCCGCCAGCTTGGGACTTATGTGAGTAGAGTTTAGTTGGTCTCTCCTGTGCTCCGAGGGTTTTTATGATTCGCCTTTACAAGGCTTATATTTTACTTCATTTGGAATATTGTGGTCCACTTTTATTGGGGATTGGAAAGGCTGAAACAAAGAAATTGGAAAACACTAACTATTATATTCTTAGAACTCTCCTGGGCTTGTCTAAGTCGCTGACATACGAAGATATACTCAAAGATTATACAAACATTAGATTGCTTCTTGAACGGAGATACATCCAATCGCTGATTTTAGTTTATAAATCAGTTAACAATTTTGGTCCGACCTACATCAATGAACTTTTTAAACTTAAATTAATTAAATACAATTTACGTGGCACTGGTACAAGACTAGAACAGCCTCGTTTTAATCTTGAATGGCTCCATAAGTCATTCATGTATATTGCCAGTACATTATGGAACGATCTACCTGTAAAAATAAGAGTCTGAAGATATTTTATCTTTCAAACGTTCTATAAATACCCATATGTTTTCGTAGATTCTGCATGTTATTACATTATTATTATTATTATTTGTATACAAGTGTATACAACTGTTTATATATTTTTAAACTCATAAATTATTAGTAAGGTATATTCTAATTCATAAACATGTCTGTAATAATCTATTTCAGTTTGTTACATTGTAATATTTTTATCTCTATATATGTCACGTTCACGTTTGCACGAGCTTTTTAGCTCCTTAGTGATACGTGCTTAAATAAATTATCTTATCTTATCTTATTATCTTTCGCCGGGTTCTCCAGTTTTCCTCCCTCCGTAAAACCAACACCTAGGTCTTAGTTGTCTACACATAGGAGTTTGGCGTCAATTGGGACGAAAGTTCTGTTCCGCTCTCCTGCCACACGTTAAGTGGCAAATTAAATAAGTTCAAATTCAAATTCAAATGATGCCTAAAGATTTAAAATAGGAGTATAATCCAGAAACCCCACACGGGAAAGACATCGTATTTCAAACATTTGGAACTTCGGGAATTAGTCGGAGAGCTATCGGTTGTGACGTATCACACGGGGGGGGGGGGGGTTGAGTAATAGTAGAGGGTCCCAAAGGAGCCTGAGACGAATGAAGGACGCGACGCGGTTTCTCTATGGTGACACTGTTAATGACCTTCTTGACTAGACTTGCCCAAGCGCTTAATCCTCTTAATGACCCCTAATGAGTTTCTCTTTTGTCTCCTGCACGTGCACTGAGGATAAATATGCAAATATCACACTTAGTAACAGAAAGGGTAACAGAAATGGTAGCAATGCTTTCAAAGTAATAAATGACTTTGCCTTTATATTTCGACATTTAAAATCGTTCTTTTCATGACTTTTCGAAGTGATTCCTCATTCTGTCTTCCTACGATTTCCTCCCTTATAAACGAGGGTTTAGTTAGCAATGATTCTAGGATGACTTATACTCTGTTCAGGTTCTAATATAATATTCACAGCTTATTCAAATAATATTCGAGCTAAGTTATCTCAGCCGATTCAGACATTTAGACTGTTCAAAACTCTCTCCATTCCTCCAGACAAGGTTTCAGATAAAAAAGATAAAGTATATCTATCAATTTCTGTTTCGTTCCTTGTAAAGAACGTCTATTTTGTTAAAGTTTACTGTACGCATGCCCTGTACACCTACAGGTCCCACAAGTGTTGACTGTCAGTAGGGTAAAGTGTAGAAATGAAAAGGTAATTACTATCAGTCGGAGAGCTATCGGTTATGACTTATTACACGGGGGGTTGGATAAAAGCTAGGGTTGCGAGGTTGGATAAACGTTAGGGTTACTACGTCCCAAAGGAGCCTGAGAAATAATGACGTATGCATAAATAATAAGTCGGTATGACGTAGTGAAAACCAGGGGGGTTGAGTAACAGCTAAGGTTTAGGGGGTTCCGGAACACTAGGGTTAGATGTTAATGACGTAACGCGCCGCTATAAAATGAATACTAATGAGGAAGGGTTAAGGGTTTGCATTAGGTTTAGGGGGTTGGATAAGAGTTAGGGTTTAGGGGGTTGGATAAGAGTTAGGGTTAAGGGTGTTTGACGTATTTCGTTGCTAGGCAACCGGTTGCTAAGGACATTACTTCCGGTCGGAGAAATCTTTTCACAAAAATATATTTTTGTATTTATACACTGCAAAAAGGTATAAAATGATAACAAAAGAAAACGAAAAGAGCCAAGCAAGTTTGAGCAAGTACCAAAACAAAAGAGAACTATTCCTTTGCTGTAGAATGTCGCTGGTAAAAACACTTGAAGAGTTGAAGAACTTCGGTACACAGACGGTGATAGATGGAAAAATAAACGAAGGACGTCGTCACGTCGAGATATTTGGATTGAATGCCGGAATTTAGAAATCGGCAGAGCTGATGAACCATAAATCAAACATTCCAAAGACAGTGGACATCAACTTTTAACTTTTCGACGACTTTTCGAGCATTCTTGGCTTGGAACCACGGCTGAACTCACAATTTAGCTGGCAAGCTCCGATCAGGCAGGAGGCAGGATGAGGGCTCACGCCTGACTCTTTCAGGCTAGGTTGAGTGGCATTGAGTCGCAAAAACATGAGCTCACAAGATTCCCATAAATTCCGCGAGTATTTATCGAATCGTTACTTTTCTTTCGTTTACACCTACGGAAAACATGTTTCCCAAAAAGTACGCATGGCTTTTATGAATAAACCAAAAATGACAAAGATATTCTATTTTTTGTTAAAAATATCCCTTAAAATTTCATTAAAACGGCCATAAAGTCATTAAGATTTGCTCAATTGAGAAACGTATACGTACTTTTTTGCACTTAACAATTCTGGTTCTAGTGAAACTTCTTTTGTTAGCAAAACTTTTAAGTTGGTGGAAATTATAGGTTTTTTCTTATCTCAATGACGTCACAATGATGACACTGTACGTTATCATACGAAAGAACTTCATTTATATATACTACGTGCAGAATTTCTAGCATGGGGATCAAATTTGTAAAGCTCCAGAAGCTCTGTGGTCAAATAAAGTTTTCCCTAGCAACGGGTCAAAATAAATATGTCTGAACACCCTTACGAGTGTCACAAAGGAGCCTGACAAATAATGACGTAAGCATAAATAATGAGGTTAGGGTTTGGAGGTCCCACAGGAGCATGAGAATGAATAAATAATAAGTTGAATAATTAATGAGGCGGCATCCCTTTGGTCTCCATATGGTTTATCACTACTATTGTATGATTCACTTCACACGGGATTGTTTACGCTAATTATGCTAGATCAGCAATATTATTTCACTTCGTTTTGGCGTTTAACGGCCAGGGGCCGCGGAGGGGGGGGGGGGGGGGGGGGTCAAAAGCCCAAGCAAAAAAATAAAAGCTTTGAAAAATTGTCATGTCCACTGCATGTTAGGTAATGGTTTGCATGTATAAACTGTTGATTCTAAAATGTGGTAACATACCATTTGGCGAAGCGTGTAGGTCTAAAAATTATTAGAAACAGCTAAACACGACAAGATTTGATGATTTTGATCAGTGATAAAAAACTCTTTACAATCTTCCCCCAAAATGCTGTACGTATGTTGTCAACATAAAAAAAAACCCAGTCCAAAACAGTCCAAAATATGAAATTTTATAAACTTCTGAACTGACTGAAAATCACCGCTCAGAATGCAGGAAATGCACTGCGATTGGACTATTTTCATCTGTGATGACAGTTTCTTTTGTGATGTCAATGGATAAAGTTGCCGAGAGCTTGATCGTGAGTTCTGTATCGCAAGGTCGTGGGTTTTCTCTCCAATTCTCTCCTGGCATTACCACATTATATATACAGAACTCACGATCAAGCTCTCGGCAACGGCCTCCGTTGGTCAGAGCATTGCACTAGAATCGCAAGGTCGTGGGTTCAATTCCTGCCGGAAGGCCCGTGTAGTTGCATTTTTCGCAACTGGTCCCGGTTTGGTCTCAAAATGTATATATTCTACACTTGAATTTTCCTTCACCCCAAATCCTTAGAACATGCTATGTAATCGAGTGAAATGCCCATATTACTTATATATATATATATATGTAATGTTTACAACATGTTGTATTGAATATACAATCACGAGCAGAAGGCGAGTGATTGTATATTCAATACAACAAGGACGCGAGTGTTGTAAACAACTTGTGAAATGAATAAATAGTAAAAATCCCTTTGGGATATTGAGATGCTAATTTGCTAATTAGTTACAAGCACTAGTGGTTGTATCAGAAGAGTATACATCCACTAGTGGTTGTAACCTAATTAGCATCATTGGTTTTAGTTTGTATGGGGTTTACAGGGGTATACATGTCACGTAATTTCTGAAATTGGATTGGCTGCAAAACTCATGAATTAGTAATGAATTTCACAAATATATATATATATATATATATATATATATATATATATATATATATATATATATATATATATATATATACGTGTGGGTTTTGGTCTACGAAACGCAAAGAGTGCTCGATAACATATAGTTAGAGCAAATATAGATTTTCGCTTACCTCAAAAGTCTGCTACAGGCTGTTTCATCTAAAAAAGAATCTTCAGGCAGATCTGCCTGAAGATTCTTTTTTAGATGAAACAGCCTGTAGCAGACTTTTGAGGTAAGCGAAAATCTATATATATATATATATATACACAATTTAAAACGAAATGTTTGCCACCAGTAGCTTGTAGAGTGCTCAATACAAAGTAGAGCGATAAAATTTAATTTAAAACATTGGATAGGTAAAACCTTA
The DNA here is from genome assembly GCA_964035015.1 of Corallium rubrum. NCBI lineage: Eukaryota > Metazoa > Cnidaria > Anthozoa > Scleralcyonacea > Coralliidae > Corallium > Corallium rubrum. Next base: position 28,118,360 of record OZ035997.1, read on the forward strand.
GTCTCCCTCGCAGCCGTTGTTAGGGTCGCCGTCCCAAACTCGCTCCCCACCAGCGGCTGCTCACTCGAGCGACACATTCCATTCCCTTTGTATAATGAACCAATGAGATTACAGCATTGATCACTGCTAAAATTAAACGCCAGCCTTTTGCCGAGCGACGGGGCAAGCGTTGTTGTGTAAAACCTGTTTAATCGAAAGCTAATATTTCGAAAAGTTTAGCTTAGAACATTACAAAATTTACGAAGAATGATGTCTTGACTATGTTCTTTCTGCCCATGCAAACAAAGGTGCGTAAAAGTCAATGTGAAGCGTGTTGGCATCAGAGAAATATTCAGTTGGCCGTGTTGACACACTGTGTGCTCAAATTACATTACCGAAGTCTGAAAATTATCTGCGTACCGCACGGCACTTGAAATAACGAATATTTTCAGAAGTATAGCTTAGAATTTCGCCGAATTTTTGAAGAATGCTATTTCGATTATCGTCTTTCACCACATGCAGATAAACAAGCGTTGAAGTTATGAGGGTCAGCGAAATAAAAGATGTAAACACAAGCCCGGCGGAAATGGGGTGAACAACAAGAGAGCGACTAGCATAGTGTAAACACACTTGAAAGTTAATATTTCGTGTAGTTTAGCTTAGAAGTTCACGAAATTTACGAAGAATGGTATTTTAATTATGTTCTTCCCGCTCATATCAATAAATCCGTACGAAAATTTTTGAAAAGGCTACAAGTGTTTGCGAAATGTAGCAGGTCCAGGTAGTCTCCTTCGCAGACGTTCAGGTGTGCGTATTAAACTACCGATCGAGAATATTGCTTCTTCTACGTATTTTAATTTGTTTTCTTCAATGTTGCTCAAGCTAACCAAAGAAATCCTAAGACTTCGTGGGTGAATTACTTGTTCTTGCACATTAAAAGCTTCACAAGCGGAGAAACCACCACAATAACATGGGCCATGGCCAGAACCCTTTGAGATTGTATCCGCGCTTGGTAAATCAGCTATTTACCACACTCGGTAGGAAAGTTTACAAACATCAGTATTCCCTTGGACAAATTGGACAACTGCTTTCCGTTGATAGGGATTAAGATCTTTTATTTTAAACGTTTAAACGTAAATCACACACTTGGCAGTTGCTCGCCATCAAAATACCGAGGCAAGGACATGCCAAGGTGAAGGTCGGCTTTCCAGATTTTGGAAGGCTTGCTTTGATTGGTCAGATGCGGGAATGGAATGTGTTGCTCGAGTGAGCAGCCGCTGGTGGGGAGCGAGTTTGGGACGGCGACCCTAACAACGGCTGCGAGGGAGATTAGTAAAACCTATGTACATGTTAAAAAAGGCGGCAACTCAAGTTTCACGCTCGAAGCGATCATCAGACTAAAAACGGGTTAAGAATTACGGGGGTTTAAGATTAATTACATAAAATTTGTTTTCGTGCCAACACTTAGATAAAAGTTCAGTCCTTTTGTTTAAAATATGTTTTCCTTCTTTTAAAATGCAAAGTTTCTCCGCCAGACAAAGTTTGCATTGTTTCCCTCCACTTTTGTATATATATATATATATATATATATATATATATATATATATATATATATATATGCTAATTACAGAGTTGATAAATCCAGACAATATTCACAAACAAGGTATATAGAGATGCTAATTACAGTGTGACAAATAATCTTACAAATGAAAAAAAAAAAAAAAAGCGAAAAGATAATAGACTGTGAATTATAAACTAAAAATCGTGTACATGTTTCGGCAAAGCTTATGCCATCTTCAGTACGAGTGATTATAGAATATTTACAAGTGATATTTATATGTTAACTAAGGCTAATTAAAAATACAGAGGTATGACTCATCTAATGGATTTGCTAGGTGTTACGCCAGGTATAGAGATGCTAATTACAGAGTTGATAAATCCAGACAATATTCACAAACAAGGTATATAGAGATGCTAATTACAGTGTGACAAATAATCTTACAAATGAAAAAAAAAAAAAAAAAAAGCGAAAAGATAATAGACTGTGAATTATAAACTAAAAATCGTGTACATGTTTCGGCAAAGCTTATGCCATCTTCAGTACGAGTGATTATAGAATATTTACAAGTGATATTTATATGTTAACTAAGGCTAATTAAAAATACAGAGGTATGACTCATCTAATGGATTTGCTAGGTGTTACGCCAGGTATAGAGATGCTAATTACAGAGTTGATAAATCCAGACAATATTCACAAACAAGGTATATAGAGATGCTAATTACAGTGTGACAAATAATCTTACAAATGAAAAAAAAAAAAAAAAGCGAAAAGATAATAGACTGTGAATTATAAACTAAAAATCGTGTACATGTTTCGGCAAAGCTTATGCCATCTTCAGTACGAGTGATTATAGAATATTTACAAGTGATATTTATATGTTAACTAAGGCTAATTAAAAATACAGAGGTATGACTCATCTAATGGATTTGCTAGGTGTTACGCCAGGTATAGAGATGCTAATTACAGAGTTGATAAATCCAGACAATATTCACAAACAAGGTATATAGAGATGCTAATTACAGTGTGACAAATAATCTTACAAATGAAAAAAAAAAAAAAAGCGAAAAGATAATAGACTGTGAATTATAAACTAAAAATCGTGTACATGTTTTTTTTTTTTTTCATTTGTAAGATTATTTGTCACACTGTAATTAGCATCTCTATATACCTTGTTTGTGAATATTGTCTGGATTTATCAACTCTGTAATTAGCATCTCTATACCTGGCGTAACACCTAGCAAATCCATTAGATGAGTCATACCTCTGTATTTTTAATTAGCCTTAGTTAACATATAAATATCACTTGTAAATATTCTATAATCACTCGTACTGAAGATGGCATAAGCTTTGCCGAAACATGTACACGATTTTTAGTTTATAATTCACAGTCTATTATCTTTTCGCTTTTTTTTTTTTTTTTTCATTTGTAAGATTATTTGTCACACTGTAATTAGCATCTCTATATACCTTGTTTGTGAATATATATATATATATATATATATATATATATATATATATATATATATATATATATATATATATATATATAACTACAGACGGTACCGTTTCGGCCTTTTGGGCCTCATCAGTGTAGTGCTGATGAGCAGGATGAAGGTAACTGCTATTTACAGTCACCTTTGGTGCCTCACAAATTGTGGGACATCAAAACCATGCCAGAGCGCTCAAACTGCAAGCAGTGAGCGTGCGCACAATGCGTAAGCAGCAATGGTTCATCCTGTAGAGCGCTCAATATGACCTAAAAGCCATAGAGCGATATCTAACTACAGACGGTACCGTTTCGGCCTTTACGACGAGTATCGTAAACAAGAAATGCGTCTCATTTACAAACTTGGTACCATTCACCCTCACGGCCTCAATGAGCGATTCTCTTTCATTTAGCTCACTCCACCACCATATTCCACACCTTTTCCTTAACCTATTTCTTAACCTTTTTCTGATGATTTAAATAGTAATTTATAACCTGTTTCTTTGCCCATTTGCAGGTAGCTGACCCACAAATTGGGTCAGCACCTGCACACGGGCTAAAATTACATATTAATTTATTTGTTTAGTTTGTTTTTATTGGCTTACATGTGTTCACGTGATTCCCATTGTAGCTCTGCTATAAATACGCGTGACCACATGTGAGTTGTTTACTAATTTCTCCTGACGAAGGGCCTTCGCTCGAAACGTCGAGAAGATTTTTTTTTTTTCTCTCTGTCTTTCAGGCCAACGTGACTTAACCCTGGTAATATTTGGATTTCAACCGTGGCCGACGCTGTCCTAGAAGCCTTTAACTATATATATATTTGTGAAATTCATTACTAATTCATGAGTTTTGCAGCCAATCCAATTTCAGAAATACGTCACATGTATACCCCTGTAAACCCCATACAAACTAAAACCAATGATGCTAATTAGTTACAACCACTAGTGGATGTATACTCTTCTGATACAACCACTAGTGCTTGTAACTAATTAGCATCTCAATATCCCAAAGGGATTTTTACTATTTATTCATTTCACAAGTTGTTTACAACACTCGCGTCCTTGTTGTATTGAATATACAATCACTGGCCTTCGGCTCGTGATTGTATATTCAATACAACACGGCTGCTCGTGTTGTAAACATTACATATATATATATATATATATATATATATATATATATATATATATATATATATATATATATATATATATATATATAATCTTGGCTGTCTTTTTTAATCATGAAAAAACGACAGCCAAGATTTATTTGACGTCACCATGGGTAAGCTATGACGGCGCCGAAATTTACGAACTGGTTGGCCTTTTTATTTTAAACAGCCTTGGAAAAAAGTTTGGCAAAGAAAATGTCGGCCTATATAGAGATGACGGATTGGCCATTTTAAAGAACAAATAAGAAAAAGATCTGCACAAAATTTTCGAACAGCTCGGCCTCAAAATAACAGCCCAGACAAATTTACATGTGGTAAACTTTTTGGATGTTACTTTCGACTTCCAAAACGGAAAACACAAGCCTTATAGAAAGCCCAATGACGATCTATTGTATGTAAACAAGCAATCAAACCACCCATGCACCTAGCATTTTAAAACAGGTACCAACATCAATCGGCAAACAAAATCAGAAACAAAATTTCAACATGACCTGGTCTATTTTAACACGCGTGGCTCCCTACTCAGGAGGATCCGGCAGATGCAATTTATGTTTGGAAGAGAAACTTTGTATCATGAAAGCAGACAAACACTTTTTACTCAATAAAAGATCAGAAATCATTTCGACATGCAGGCATAAAAATAAATTTAATATCAACAATCTAAACAGAATCAAAACAAGGAAAGGAATTTGAGGAACCCACCGCCCACACGCCCACCTTTCGGCCAAAACCATTTGAGGGATGCATTCATTCTCTCACCGCCCACACGCCCACCTCTTGACCAAAACTATTTAAGCGGCCCACGAATCGAAATTATCCAGTTGCCTGAAGATCGCCCCGCGTGAAACTGACAGTTGCGACAGCAAGCCCACTTAAACTTTTATATATATATATATATATATATATATATATATATATATATATATATATATATATATATATATGAACCAATCACAATATTATTATGTAGTCCAATAGACACGACCAAAACCAATATAAGAAGTAACCTTTTGTGCGTGTTCACACATTTATTACAGAAATCAAACGTATAGAGCGAGTGTATCATGGAGAAAGAAATCGAAAGTTCCACAAGTAGACGCGCAAACGATGAAAACACTGTGGATACCTTGGATTCTGTAAAGGATTTGAGAGAAGCTGGGGATGACGAAGCGAGACAAAGCTCAGCTCTGATGAAACTTGGTGAATGGTATACTAGAGAAGCCAAAACAACCGGGAATTGCGCTGACTTTGTGAAAGCCAACGGTCTGTTTAATGCAGCCCTGGTTAGGATGCGAATGATGAAATGCGAATTACAGGAGGAAGTAGCACTTTCAAGGATTGTCTACACGTATCAAGCATTTCTTCGTGTTGTGACTAATAGTGAAGTGGTTGCAAGTTCTGAAGAGGTTCGAGACGAAATCCGTCGTCACAAGGACTTCCTTGAGGATGAAAGGAAAAAAATAAAGTCGCGCGTTGAAGATATTAGTACTGATTTTGAACGAAATCCAAGAACGGGAGCTGAAGAGACGAAGAAGCTATGGAGAGTCCGTGGAGAGAAAATATATGACGTATTCGGAGGCATCCAGGACATGCTTACTAACCTCGTGGGCACGTTGATCAAAGAATGTGAGAGCGTTCTTGGCAGGGCCCCATGTAAATACGCCATCATTGCACTTGGGTCTGTGGGACGGATGGAAGCCACGCCTTATTCTGATTTAGAGTTTGCCATACTACTTGCCGAGAAAGTCTTGGGGAACAAGTTCCAGTACTTCAGAATACTGACCCATTTTCTTCACTTGAAGATTGTTAATCTCGGTGAAACGATTTTACCGACGTTAGGGATCAAGCATCTTAACGATTTCCAGTCTACCGATCCAAAGGCGAATTGGTTTTATGACAAACTGACTCCTCGAGGATTTTCGTTTGATGGGGCCATGCCGTGGGCATCAAAAACTCCTCTAGGAAGAATAGCGACGCGAGATAAAGCGGGCTTAGAACTGATCCGCACTCCACAGGAAATGGCCGACTTGCAGCAAGAAGATATCGCCCTTAAAGAGGGTTACCATTTGGCAGATATCATGTCCAGGGCCACACTGCTTTACGGCGAGGGATCTTTGCTGGATGAATACGAGCAATGCGTTGCAGACAAATTGAATTCGATTTCTGCCTTAGATTTAGTGCAAAAATCCAGCCGGACCGTTGGTTTTACCCGAGGAATGAAACAACTGTTGGTGGACAATCTCACCTATGATCCGTATTTCTCTTATATCGGGAGACAGTGTACCATCGGCGCCATGTTTGACACCAAGAAGCAGTTCTATCGATTGATCTCTTTACTTGTCACAGATCTGGGTCTAGTTTTTGATATCAGGGCCCCTTCCCCTTGGGGTTTGATTTCGGGACTGAGGTCGCGTGGCATTATTGATGATCAAACAGCGGAGGAATTAAAGGTTTGTCTTTCGCTCGCCAACGAAATACGGCTGAAGACGTATCTTGCCAATGGTGGTCAAAAGGAACTGCTCTCACCTTTGCCACGGTATGCGAGCTCTTTGGAACAGGGTGCTGATCATGCTGATAGTTTGGCCAATGATCCGCCAATTTTTCGCTACTCCGACGAAGAAACCTTGGTTCGTCTTCTGAGCATCAGTCACGACTTTTGCTGCCGATGCAAATCGTTTTGTACGAAATACTTGGAGCACAACGAGGTCGACACCAATCTCTTGCGAAGAAGTGCCGTCTCCTCAAGCAATTACATAAGGGGCATGCTGTATCTTCGTCTTCAAAATTTCCCAAAAGCCTTGGAATTCATGAAGGCTGAACCCGAGGGCAGCAGAAATTTCCCGGTTAGTCTCAGCAATCAAGGTATTGTTTACCATCAGTTAGGAAACCTACAAGAAAGCATAAAGTGTTATGAGAAAGCTCTGGAAGTGCATTATCAGGACGAGAACATGTCAAACCTTGACCCCTTTATCTGTCGCAATAACCTCGCTGTCGCGCTAATGGATGCAGGACAGTATCAAAAGGCCAAGGTTAGGTTCGAGCAAGCCATTGTGAAACACAAGGAAATGTACGGCGAATGCATGGAAGTAGTCGGCGTTTGTCGACTGATGCTCAACCTCGGCTTGACTTTGGACCACCTTGGTGACTATAAGTCAGCCATTGCAGTTTTGGAGAAGGTGCTAACAATGCAGAAAACGCTGAGCGATGATGTTCCAGATATAGATGTCATTAGAGTAAAACTTCAACTAGCCATGTCATTGAGTAAAGTGGAGGAGCACGTACAGTCTCTGCGTTACGCAGAAGAAGCTTTGCATCTGAGCGAAAAAATCTTCGGAAAAACCTCTCTCAGTGTAGAGTTGGTTCACGTATATTCAAGCGCCGGCACGATCTATGAAGCGTGCAATCGCCACGACGACGGTCTGATTTGGTACAAGCGAAGTTTAGAAGTGCTTCAGCAAGTTTACGGCGATGCTCCACATCCCGACAAGGTTTCGACCTTAAATAACTTGGGAAACTTTTTTTCCCGGCGGTATCAGTTCAGTATTGCTCTCCCTTACTTGGAAAGTTCTTTGAAAGCAGCGCGGGCTGTGTTTGGTGGGAAACCTCATCCAACTGTTGCTCTAGTTATGAGCAATGTCGGAGTCGCCTGGAAACGTGCTAAAAAACCAGAACGTGCGATTACATATTTTGAAGAGGCAAAAGAGATCATGGAGAATGCCTTGGGGAAGGAACACGCCCACCCAACCACTTCAGACGTACTGAACAATCTCGGAACCGCTTATCAGGACCTGGGATACCTAAACAAAGCCATGGAGTGCTACAAACGTGTCCTCAAAATGAACACCATTGTTTATGGCGAAGATGCCGCTCACGATGCCATGGGGACAGTGTGCTCAAACATTGCTTGCGTCGCAGAGGAGATGGGAGACCTTTTACAAGCCAAAGAGTACTACACCAAAGCTGTCGACATAGACAGGCAGATTCCTTGCACAAAGAATACTTGCCCTGGCGTAGTATCCAGTCTTTATGGGTTAAGTTCCATTTGCGAAGACCTGCAAGAAGATGATGAAGCTCTAAAGCACTTGGAGGAAGCGAGAGAAATTTCCAAGGCCGCTCACAGCAAAGATCGCTTTGTGGCAGCGGTGACATTTAAGTTGGGAATGATGTATCTGCAGGAAGAATCCATCGTTAAATGCAAGTCGTGTTTTTCAGAAGCCAAAGAAATGCTTGAAAGTTTACCGAACGAAAGTGAAACTTCCTTTATCATTGATATATGCTCAGAATATCTGGAAAAGCTTCCAAATGAGACCCTGAACGTGCCCTAGAATACGTAATGGACCAGAAGTTGAAATTTGTGATTTTTATGTCTTCTTCTTGATTGCCGTCTTCCCAGAAAGTGTCATGCATGGTTGTACGAGTTGTTGTTTGAAGAGACTTTTAACTTCTCAAAAAGCTTTTTAAATCATTGTCCAAACTTTAAAGTTAACAATGAACTGGTGTTTTAAAAAAACCCCAACAGAATATAACATTTACACTACACCTCGTGCGATTACACTAGCTGAGAAGATGGCGAGGCTGGATATATACGATGAAGCAGGCATACACTGATGTTCCGACACCGAATCGAATGGGACTCTGGTCTCGTCTGTGACAGCGCTAGTGTCGTAGGAAGGACGAGGTTAAAAGGGGGCTCATTTGTCTTTGAACGAGTTTGGTAGACAAAGAGAAACTTGCATACAATTGCGAAAGGACTTTGAAAGGAATTGAAATACGTGATACACGTTGCTTATGAGGAAAAGCGAAAAACTATTATTATCTTTATTTGAAAAAAATTACGGGACCGCGTACCACCACCAACTTTACTGTCTTCCTACATCACTGCTTAATGTAGACGTAAGTACTGTAGTACTTTTACAGTAATTAGTTTAGCTATAGTTATTTGCACATGCAGTGACCTACAATCCTAGGCAAAAGTCCTTGAAATGACGAATTCTTCAAGCTTCAATAAAACACAGCTTTTGGACTTTGTAACATTGCAAAAGATCTACAGTTTAATAAAAGAGCCCCCCTTCAATGCATGGGGAAGGGATCTCTGCAGAGTTCCCACCCGCACCCGTACCACCCGCACGGGAAGCTCTTACTTAATTTGAATATTGCCCGACCCTTCTGTACTCGACAAACAATCTGTTGCTCATGCGTGTGGGAGCGTATTTGTGTGATTTCGGAACGTCCAAATTGTTCTTTTTTGTTCGACTTTGTTTAATTCGCCATTTTCAGACAATCCTGGACAAAAGTTCTGAGACACTTTGCAAAAATCGTCCAAAAGCGGCAAAGTAGCCTACCTCAACAATCTTGTCCACGATTGTCTGAAAATGACGAATTATTCAAGCTTCAATAAAACACAGCTTTTGGACTTTGTATATACAGTTTAATAAAGGAGCCCACGTCTCTGCTCCCCCTTACCCCCTCAATGGGGAAGGGATCACTGGAGCAGTCTCTACCATGCACTGACCTATATATATAACTGGACTGCGTGCTCCTATTACCTTTGAGTTAGCCAAAGTGTCCCCCAAACTGTTTTCAAAATGGCGGCATTTATGGGATATCTAAGAACAGGACTGATGACACATGTTTTTAAAACTGCATTTTCCTCGGCAATAATTCAGTCAAATTATATTATCAGTTCTTAGGTGTTAAAATCCGGTAAACGACGGGTTTTCCATTTTCAATTCGTCCGTCTATTTTCCCGTTGTTAAGACAAGAAAGCCAGACGACAAACTACATCATATCAAACTGGGACAGTGGAAACCCGTCAGTCAGAAAGCTTTCGTCTTCTAATCAGTATAAGAAGACTTTATCGAGTTAGAAATAATAGCACTTGGAAAAGGTTGACAAAGACACTCTAAGAACTCGGCTACGTCTCGCGGTCTCGCTTCTTTACGATTTGCTCATGATCTTCAGCGATTCTTTATAGAGCTGGCGACTTCATAAAACAAATTAACAAAATGTTTGTAGATTTCCATGACCATGTGTATTGACAGTTTTCTTTATTTTATCGTGCCGTCCGCCGCCCGGGACGTCTTCAATTCAGACTGCTAGAAAGCAGTGTGTACTAAAACATTGACTGTAACCATCAATCACTGTCTGTTTATTATCAGGGATGCCAGGAGGGGCACAGAGGTGTAGGAACTGGAGGGAAAACAGGGCATGTGCCTCCCCCCCTCTCCCCAACTGTGTCATGAAGTGCCATTTTGCAACAGGAAAGTGCCCTTTTTATGTTAAAACATGTGCTTCAAGTGTCCTTTTGAAGTCCTACCCCCTGAACAAAGTGCATGCCCTTTTGAGCTGTGCCCCTCCAAGATCAAATTGCTTCCAGCTTCCACTCTTGCCTTTCAGTGCTAGGAGGGGCAAGGGGGGTTATCACTTAATATGGATATCACTTAAAACAAGATATTAAAAAGGAAACTATAAATAAGTTCACCATTTGTTCACTATTAACATTTGTACCTAACTGATACTGGAGAAACAACAATAGGACTTAAGGTCCCTTACAAGGTTGTTCTCCTAAGATTGAATTGTTGATTTTATGGAGGGGCGAAAACCGGAGAACCCAGAGAAAAACCCTCGAAGCACAGGAGAGATCAAATACAATAACTCTACTCAATGAGTTCCATGCTCAAGCCTGTGACAAGGTGTCCAAAGTGATCACCCATCCAAGTACTAATCCCATCCAATCAAGCTGAACTTTGGATCACAGTGGTCAGGCAACTCTTCACCACCCATGCTTCCTGTAATGGCGTTAGCTCCTACATTGCGTCGAGGAGAAACCATGAAATCGTTTGCAGTGTAGACTGCTGTATAATAGTAGTCAGACGTACGTAAATCCTACTTCACAATGTACGATGGTGGAATTTCAACACTCGTATTAACTTTTATTCCGACTAATATAAACAATACGGTAAAATAATATTACAAAATTATACACAATAACAAGAATTAAAAGATAGTTACATAATAAAGTAATAACGAACGTACGTTTGTGTGGGAATACGTAGCTACTTGACAAAAACTTGACAAACATTTCAGACTGAGATCAGAACTAAACAAAGGTGCTTCGCTTGACATAACGAGACGACACACCCTCCTTTCCAGACAGTTCTTAGCAACCGCGGTAAATCAATAATGTTAATAATATCAACAAGGCGCAAGAGCGCCGTTACATGGTTCCCTTAAATGTTTGTTCATTTATTTAAATATATACACTAACAGCATAGTAACACTAACAGCATAGTAATAAGTTTGTCACTATTTCTTTGGCTCCTCCGATGGGGATATATCTCGGTCTTCACTGAATTCCAGTAGTAAAGTCAACTTGCGGATTGGCCGCTCTAACATCGTGCGCTTTCCGTTTCTGATTATCAAAACTTGAACTTTACGGACTAGACCATCTTCGCTTGGAAGTACTCTGGTAATCCTTGCGAGTGGCCATCGGTTTCTAGGCAAGTCCTCGTCATGTAGAAGGACTATGTCTCCGACTTGGGCATTTCTTCGTAAAGTGTTCCACTTTTTGCGTCTACGTTGCTATAGCAACAGTAGACGTTATGTACCTGGCTGGGTATTCGCACTTTTGTGACGTAATAGGTTAACTATTATAGCAGATTCGTCGGTACACGAACGACCTCCTTGCGAATAAAGCGATGTGTACCGATTTGTGCCGAGGTATTAACGAAGTAAGTAACAGCCTAATGTGATCTAGTAGTGACAGATCATGTGAACAAGTGCGCAATTCTTGCTTCGTCCATCTTGTTTTATATGAACTATCGGAAATAAGTTGTTGTCTCTTTCGATTTCGGCAAGATTTTGACAAGGTAAGAAACTAGTTATAATTAGCCAGACTGCAACACCTCAGTGCTTCTCACTATAATAGCAGAATTGATGGATTTTACATTTATGGAACTGCTTGAGTAAATATTTTCATCAACTTCTGAAAGACAAATCAAGTCAACGCAAGTTGTAGTCAAATGGACAATTATTAAATAGAAAATCCACAATTTTAATAATGGTCGGTCTAGAAGGCTTATGAAACAGTTAAATTTCATCATATCCATCATATACAGCTTGGTGTGAGCACTTGCAGAGAATCTGTATCATATCTTGGTCGGACAGCTACCCTTTGTTATTTTGTCATCTGAAAGACTGCATCTCACCTGAATTTATTTACATGTTCAATCAAGAATTACTTGCAAGTATACTAATTATCATGTACTGTGGCATACAGCATATGCATGCATAATGGAACTTTACAGATTTCTTAATAAATCCATTCCTGCAGACAGTGCATGTTCAGTGTAAAGCATAGTTTTTCACTGTCATTCAAATATTTCACAACATTTAATTTCCTACTGGTAATCAGTTGAACATTACCATTGGCAAGTAAACTATTATTAAATTGTGAAAGCCAGCATGTGACATATTATGACAGTATTATTTATATAGTGTATGGTAATAATGGTATATAGTAACAAACATCCTAAACTCATCAAATATTGACAAAGATTCTGTAAAGATTCTCGTGTAATTTATCAAATTAAATTGGCCATTTCCTGTTTTAGTGTGTTCAAGGATGTAAAGGACTGGGTTGTAGTTGAAAATGAGCGAGAATTTTGTCATAATTTTGTCGTCTGAAAGTGAAACATCTCACCTGAATTTATTAAAGCGTTCAATCCAGAGCGTTCAATCCAGAATCACTTGCAAATGATGGTTGAAGAATGAAAAGTGTACTATTTATCATGTACTGTGGTGTCAACTAAAGTTTAGTCGGGCTAAAATGCATACAGCATATTAGCATATGCATAATGGGACATTACAGACATCTTAAATCCTGCAGACAGTGCATATAAGATACAGTGTAAAGCATAGTATTTACTGTCATTCAACTTTACAATTTTGTCAATAATTATTTTCCTATTGGTAATCAGTTTAACATTACCATTGACAAGTAAACTTTATTACTTTTTACTATTAATTGCGACAGACAGCATGTAGTATATTATGACAGTGTTGTTTATATATGTACAGCATATAGTAGCAAACATCCTAAACTCATCAAATATCGACAAAGATTCTGTAAAACTCTTGTGTATTTTATCAAATTAGCCATTTCCTGTTTTAGTATATTTATTGTTTGCTCCAATCTTATATTAACTTATACTGTCTGTCAGTCTGTTTGATCATTATCTTAACCATAAGGCCTATTACATTTCAATTTTCTTCCCAGTGCTTATGATGTGAATTTACTTACTATACTAGTGCGTTACGTGTTTGGAAATTCTCGCAAGTGCAAGGAAAATTGGGTTGCCGTGTGACTAGTCTATCTATAGACTTAAACGTAGACGCATGTACGCATTTGCGTACCTATTTTTTCTTTATACTGCAACATACAGTATTCTCGTCGCCATCTAATCCAAAACTGATTGGCCAAATACTGTATTCTGCGCCATCGCTTCCTGGAGTATAAATCCGGACGTTGGAAATTGCCAGGTGGGGGCAGTACGATGCTAGACTTGGAGGTCAGTAACTGATTTGGCGTCAATGGTTCTGGAGAATCTGCATCAGATAGATCTTCTACTGTAAGTGGTTGGCCATTAATGATATTTTCGGCTTCTGTCATCAAAGTACGTAACGATTCGTCATCTAGTTGGGTGCTTGATTCTTGAAGTAATGCAGCAAGGACTGAGCGAACAGTTCTGATAAGGCGTTCCCATATCCCACCCATGTGAGAGGCTCCTGGAGTATTCATATTGAATTCGATCCAGTCACAGTCTTTCTTCAAAAGGAAACCTTTGACACGGTGGCAGATGATTTCTTTCAGGGCAGAGACGAGTTCATTCTTGGCTCCGACAAAGTTAGTTCCTTGATCTGATCGTAGCTCGCGTACCTTACCACGTCGGTTGATGAATCTTCTCAAGGCATTAATAAACGAATCGGTTTCCATAGTATTCAGCGTCTCAAGATGCACTGCACGAGAACACAAACACGTGAAGATTAATTCATAACGCTTTATAAAGTTTTTCGTCGTCTTTGATGTACCATGGACCAAAGACATCCATGCCTGTGTATGTAAAAGGCGCTGCTGGAGTTAAACGCTCTTCAGGAAGATCAGACATCTTCTGTGTGAGCTTCGTACCACGTAACTTACGACATGTAACGCACTTGGAAATGAAATATGACACAACGCTTCTTCCGTTGATTATCCAAAACCCAGCTTGTCGAATCGCATTTAGAGTTATGCCACGGCCTTGATGGTGGACGACATCTTTGTGGAAATGACGAATAATCAAGTTTGTGACATGACTCTTCTTGGGAATGATCACGGGATGTTTGACTTCGTACGGAAAGGATCCACGTCGTAGACGTCCACCAACTCGAAGAAGTCCTGCAGAGTCGATAAATGGATCTAGCTTGTAGAGGGAACTTGTTTGCTTGATGCAGCGGTTCCTGACACGAGCATCTTGACGACCTTTGAATCTATTCTTATTCCCTTGAAGTGTTTGCAGAACTTCTACTTCAGAACCAAAATGACTGCGTTAGAGGCTGCGTAGGATGATGATTTCTGATTGAGTTAACTGTTCAACTGAAATTGCAGCTGGTTGGACTGTTTCATTCTGAAGCGGCTTGCTTCCAGGTCGGTCTGTCTGGTTAGAACATTGTTCTCTACTTCGTTGTTGGACTCGTGCGATTCCTTTCTTAATCTGGGCTAACCATAACTTAGCTTTATGCTACGACGAAAAACGATCGAAATATTTCATTTGTAGCTTGCATGAAGATACCGGTTGTGTTCAATCACTTCAGGGCCTTCGGCTTGAGAAATGACAAGGTTTGAGATAAATGTGGATGATCTAACATTTGTCCTCACTTCTATGTCGTCTTCTTTCAGATTCATTGGGCCTGTGTTTACTGCTGGTATTTCTCTTTCCCACAGGAAACGCGGGCCTGTAAACCATTTCTGATTGTCGAGGATCTCTCGGACGGCGAGACCACAAGAGGCTTCATCAGCAGGATTATCTTTACCACTGACATGATGCCAATACTCTGGTTTACTACGACCGCGAATGTGTTGCACTCTGTTGCCAACGTACGTGTGGAAGCGCCGAGCGTCGTTATTGATGTAGCCCAACACGACTTCCGAGTCTGAGTAGAACATAGTTCGCAAATCTTCATAATCAAGCTCGCTCTTAAGCATGGTCGCCACATTTACCGCTACCACTGCTGCGGTCAGTTCTAAGCGTGGAATTGACATTGGTTTAATCGGTGCTACTCGAGATTTAGCCATTAAGAAACTGACGTGGACTTCATTCTCGGCGTTAACCAATCTTATGTAGGAGACTTCACCGATTCCCTTTTCGCTGGCATCTGCGAAGTTGTGGATCTCTGTAAGGGTGGGGTTGCCAATTCAGGTGGTTTGACACAACGTGGAATCTTCGCTTTCTCGAGCAATGGTAATTCGTTGCGCCATCTTTCCCATCTCATTAGGATGTCGTCGTCCAATGGATCGTCCCAATCCACGTTTTGGCTGCAAAGTTCCTGCAGAATTTGCTTGCCGACTAAAATAACTGGTGCGACTATACCAAGGGGGTCGTACACTGAGCTAATCGTTGAAAGAATACCACGACGGGTGGCTGGTTTATCTCTCAGTTGAATGCGGAAACCAAAGGTGTCGGATTCTATACACCAGTATGTCCCCAGAGATCTTTGAACTGGCAGGACATCATGTCGGAGATCTAGGTCTTTAAGATCATTGGCCCGATCGTCTACTGGTAAAGCTTCTAGAACTTCTCTTCTGTTACTGGCGAATTTGTGTAGACGTAAATTTGCACTAGCACATATAGCTTGACTGTCCTTGATCATCTTAACAGCTTCTTCGGTGGTAGAAAGAGACGTTAATCCGTCGTCCACGTAAAAATCATTTAGGAGGAAATTTGTAGCTTTACTCCCATAGTCTTCGCGACCAACGTCTGCGGTCTTTTTCAGACTGAAATTCGCAACGCCAGGAGAAGACGTGGCTCCAAAGATATGTACATTCATTCGGCATTCCACGATAGGGCCATCCAAGTTGTTATCTTTAAACCACAAGAAACGAAGGAAATCACGGTGTTCTGGATTCACGTAAAAACTATGGAACATTTGTTCTATGTCACATGTGATGGCGACGTCGTCTTTACGAAATCTTGTAAGAACCCCAATAAGACTGTTCATCAAGTCTGGTCCTTGAAGTAAGTGCTTGTTTAAGGATTCGTTGTCAAAAACGGCACTGCAGTCGAATACCACTCGTACCTGGCCAGGTTTTCTAGGATGATAGACATCGAAGTGTGGAAGGTACCATACTTTATTTGGTGCTGTTTGTAGCTGTTCTTTTGATACATAACTTGCCTGACCACGATCGAAGATCTTTTGTATAAACTCGGTATACTTTTCCTTTACTGCATTATCCTTGACCAACTTTCTCTTTAGTGATAAGAGTCGTTTGACACACTGATCTTTGTTGTTTGGAAGATTTACATCGTCCGTTTTAAATGGAAGTGGCACTTCCCAATTTCCGTCTTCGCTCTTATGTATTTGAGAACTAAGAATGTCATTGAAACGTTTGTCTTCCAACGATTCCACTTGCTCGGTGCCACGGACATTTCGGCTGTAGTGTAGCTCACTGTAGTCGAGTTCCATCATTTGTCGGACCCTTTGAGGACTTGTAAGATCTTTCCCGTTGGAATTACCGGCGATGAACGCCACGGAACTCTGATTCTGTGCTGTGTTTAAGGGTTGTGTTGCAGTTTCCAGTTGAACACAGTTATAATCCAGCAGTTGTTCCCTTTGAACGGTGACCCTGTTGACTGAAACTTTGTGTTGGCTTGGTCCGGAACTTCCATCTAGACAAACACGTCCAATGATAGTCCATCCAAATCTATATTCTTCAGCCCATGGCTCGTCCTCTTTTCCATAAATAACGCTTAATGGTTGGAAGGCCGTCGGGACGTTTCTTCCGATGAGCATACCAATCTCAACATCAGGTTGGTGATGAATCTCGTCTGCTATCTCTTTAAAGTGATCCCATTGCTTGGCGATGTTGGGTGTTGCGATGTCGTAATGCGTAGCAGGAATGTACTCGCGGGCGTAGGCGTATGGTACCTTAATCGGTGGATGTTTGCTTCTGATATCTTGAATACAAAGACCAGGAACTTTCTTGGTTCTGACGGTATTTGTGCCGACGATTGTATTTATTTGCAGGTTCACTTCATGTCCTTCCACTCCTAGTTGGTTGAGAAGGGAATCTGAAACAAATACGTCTGTAGATTGGTCGTCTAATACCGCGTACGTCAGCGTCTCACGGGAAGGGTCTGTTCTGTGAAATACCTTTAATAGCACTATTCTAGCACACGAACGAACCGCTCCTTCTTCGTCACAGACTTGGGTACATGCAGTTGAAGACTTGGGTGTGTCCGGATTTGGACGTAAAGATTCTTCTTCTACTGTGTCATCGTGTTTCGAGGGATCGTGAAGAACTGTGAGGTGCTTCTTTTCACAGATACGACATTTGGGTGACATTTGGGTGACGTTTGGTCGCACTTCTTGGCGGTATGTCTGTCCGATTTTGCGCAATTGAAACATAGCCTGTTCTTGAATAGGAAGTCTTTCCTTTCTTCAAATGCTAGTTCACAGAATTTCTTGCAATCGTCTAGAGAGTGCGTTTTTGTCTTGTGATATGGACAGAAATGTTCGTTCTTGTTGGCTTCCCTTTTCTTACTCTGTGAATCAGGCTTAAGTTCTTTGCCTTCGTCTGGATCCTTTACTGCCATTTCTTCAGCACCAGTCGTTCTCGATGCTAATGCTCTCGATGCCAGTAAATTCTTCTTGTGCGATAGGCCCGAAGTTGTATCTTTCAGAGTAGTAGTTTGGGCACTCTTTAGCTGTGGGATGTTCATGCGTTCAGCGTGAAAGGTGACTTCATCTAGGAAATCGGAGAATGATGGGAAGGCATTAAGTCCCTTTGCTTGCTGTAACCTTTGTACTTTACTGGACCACTTGTTTCTAAACCATAACGGAAGTTTCTCGACAAGATTCTGTAATTTGGTTATTTCTGCTTCGTAAATAGCCTCTTCTGCGATTGTCTCACTCAGCTCTTGCTCAAGCTTTAATTTAACAAGACTTTTTTCCTGTTCTTTGATAGCGTCGGTAAATTTTAGTCTTTCTTGTAAAATGGCTTTCTTCCCTTTAATACTGATCAAGGTATCTTTTGAACTCGACGAGGATCTTCGTGTAGATGTGCGTGAACGGATCGACTTCTGACTGACGCGCGACGAAATTGATTTCGTGTCTTCTAATAATGTCTCAATCAATTCCAAGCGTGACCATGCCCCCCCCCCCCGGGCATTTGACGGGCATTTGATGATTCACCTGTTCCCAGGGTCGGGCATTTGCCTCTGCAGGTCGTCCCCAGGGTGGGGAATTTGTTGAAGTACCTAAATAGTATAGACTTGCCTGTTTTCTTGAAAAGTAACCTGGCAAAAGTAAGTACTGTAAATCTATACTCAATTACAAAAATTCTATCTTTTATAAAGGCACACCACATAGTTTCATACTAATACATGCTCATCCACTTCTCTAGTTTTTTTATATAAAAATACGATATATTCCGGCAAATTTTTTCCATAAAAATACCACTGGCTCACAAGCGCCAAAAATGTCGCATATCTACCGTTCTTTAACCGTATTATAAAATACGCCATGCACAAGTGATTGCAATCAATCATGGCGGATTTACATGAGTTTGAGGGGAATGATGTGCTGTTTGTGGCTTCCTGGCTTCAGGGAAAAGGCTTGGACAACTTAGTTGAGACGTTTGAAAGTAGTTTTTGACCTCTATTTTATAAATATATGTTTATGTTTAATAATATGGTTGGTCACGGCCGCTTCAGCTGTCTGACAATATAAACATCTGCTTCTTTAAATTCCCATGGGTGGGGCATTTGCATCAATTTCAAGACCCCTCTGTGGGGATTTTGTACAGCTATGCTGACCCCATGGTGGGGCATTTGCAATACTCTGACGCAAAAATGTCAAATGCCCGTCAAATGCCCGGGGGGGGGGGGGGGGGGATGGTCACGCTTGGAATTGATTGAGACATAAGGCTCGCAAGCGTTCTTGAGCTGACTGTTTTTAATTCGTTTTCACTGTCTGTTACACGACGTAACTCGATGGGATCGACAACTAATTGAGACCATTCGTCAAAGGTTTGGAAGGCAGCGTCTAACTGTTCCATTCTCAACTGTAATTCCTTCTTAATTTCGTCTTGACTTTCAGTCGCGGATAATAAATACCGGAAGTCGTTTAATTTAGCATCACACTCTTTGCCTTTCGTAAGAGCTAGTTTTCGTTTTATCGCAATGGTATAATCAAGACCTTTTGCAGTCATTGTTCGTTTGCGAGAACCTCTTGCTGGTAAACTGTCAACAGTGTCTTGACTAGAATGTCCTTCTTCTACATCGAATTCGATCTAATCAGTTTCAGAGTTTTTGTCAGTCTGTGACATACTGAATTAGCGCGTAAACAACACGGCTATATACTTCGGTTTGTAAAATTGCGTAGACTTTAACAAACTTTGACTGTAATGGCGTTAGCTCCTACATTGCGTCGAGGATAAACCATGAAATCGTTTGCAGTGTAGACTGCGGTATAATAGTAGTCAGACGTACGTAAATCCTACTTCACAATGTACGATGGTGGAATTTCAACACTCGTATTAACTTTTATTCCGACGCAACCATCAAACTAATATACATACGGTAAAATAATATTACAAAATTATACACAATAACAAGAATTAAAAGATAGTTACATAATAAAGTAATAACGAACTTACGTTTGTGTGGGAATACGTAGCTAGGCCTACTTGACAAAAACTTGACAAACATTTCAGAACTGAGATCAGAACTAAACAAAGGTGCTTCGCTTGACATAACAACGAGACGACACACCCTCCTTTCCAGACAGTTCTTAGCAACCGCGGTAAATCAATAATGTTAATAATATCAACAAGGCGCAAGAGCGCCGTTACACTTCCCATATGGTCACATAGGTATGGTACCAGTTTAAAACTGGTGTAAAATGTATAAATCAGCAACTAATGTTTACCCCATATGGATATAATACTTCAAACCAATGTATATTACTGGTAAACAAATGTATATTTTAGTGTGCCAGGTTCAAATTAAAACAATGCGTTGTAGTGCATGGTAGTGTACAGCTATAAGAATATTGTCACATGTATTAAAACATATATAAAAAGTAATAAACAGTGTCAAAATTTGTTCAAAATATGAGGAGATACATACATGTTGATATAAACTTGATCAGTCACTCAGATCACTGCTCAGATAATTATGAATATTTGAGGTGATTGAAAGATGCAGACAATTATTTATTATTCAAATAGCCATCATTTATACGTTCCAATGATACTTCTTGAAGTCAAATCCAGTGTCCATATGACGATATACCATCAATATTTAATTATTTTACATACAAGTACGGAAAACTATGAATTCTGAAAAGTGAACTCGTTAATACGAAGCACGGTCATGATGCATGGGCCACGATGAATAAAGAAATACCAAATGGTTTTCCGTATTTGGATACTCTGATCCAAACACGCGGGAGATTGCGAGACTGGAGAAAAGCGTAATAAAACACGAGCCGTAGGCGAGTGTTTTTAGCTTTTCGAAAGTCGAGCAATTTCCCAAGTGTTTGGATAAGAGTCTCCAAACACGGAAAAAACCATTTGGTATTTCTTTTATAAAATAATCACAAGTGAATATGATATACTATCCGACATTTTCAAAAAATCGTTCTGGCGGGAGTTTTCCGTGTTTGGATACTCTGATCCAAACACGGCAATTGACCAATCAGGGCTCGTGTAGAATACATGTTATTTTATAATCTATAATCTGTTATCTGTCATACTTTAAACTCGAACCAGTGTTCCAAAAACACCACAAAGGCAAGTAAGTATTTCTTGTCTCCTTGAAATGACTTTTGCAAAAGAATAACTCTCAATTTCTCGGATTAAGTCCCAATAAACATGTTATTTCACTTCACTCCTTCTCGAAAACAGCCACCATAATTACATGACGTCCGCGATGGGAGAATGCATATGGGTGTGAAATTATCTGCGCAGCGCAGTAGGCGTCAACGCGTTAAGCCAGTCAGAGTCGATTTTCAAAAACATTGTGGATGATGCGATTGAGTTTCGTCCCATAGAACTCAGACCGCGCAGTCGCAGCCAATATACGCCAACTATCGAATGTCACCACTTCGAATCTCGAAATACACGGATTATTTTTCGATTTTCGGATATGCTGTAACATTTCTAGACAGAATAACAAATAACTCGCTAAACCCGTGCGTACATTTGGAAGAAGTGACATATAACAGGTTAAACCATTCGTCGATGATATCACCGTTATACTTACCTGTATGGATGGTTGGGTTACCGGCGTACCGACTGGTTCATGCTTACTCCGCTCGATGATGCTTGGATCAGGGTAATTGATCCTGTTTATCCTGATCCGATCACCAGCCGGGGTTACTGTACGCTTCAAACATCAGTTTATTTTTAGGACTGATGGACAAGGGTTGTTAATATAGTGGTAGGGTGGTGGGTGCGATAAGAACGTTCCGATTGACTTTGCGCTTTGCTTTAAGAAAAGCGATATACCGAACATGTCCAACGCGAACTAGAGATGCTTGTTTGAACGTCCCCATTAGCAAAAGGACCCATAAATGCCGCCATTTTAAAAACGATTTTGGGGACACTTTTCCTAACTCAAATGTAGTAGGAGCACGCAGTCCAGTTATCCCCGAGCCCAGTGAGGGTGCTAATCTCGACGTGCGTGGAGTCCATAAAAAGCTGAAACCTGTTTGTATGTACATATATATATATATGAAAACAAACAAAAAAAAACAAAACAAAACTATTTAAACCCCGAGTATATATATATATATATATATATATATACTCGGGGTTTAAATAGTTTTGTTTGTTCAAAGTCTGGCAACTTAATATGCTTTAAATTGCAATTTGCTTTGCCGGATTTGAGTACAGCAGGTCATTATATATATTTAACAATTAGACAACGAGCCCGAGTTTTCTATGAGCGAATAGTCAACGAGGCGAAGCCGAGTTGACTATCGCTCATAGAAAACGAGGGCGAGTTGTCTAATTGTTTTAGTATAAATTTACCAACAAACGTTAAATAAATTCTCGACCATAACATATTCTTTGAGGCTCGTTTAATACATTTTTGTAACTGCCAACAACAAACGTTCAACAGTGATTTCGGACATCTCCTTGCCCGTACAGTAACTGATGGAAAAGTAAAGTTTTCTTGCATAATTTAGCATGAATTTTCATGTACAATATTGAAACAATAAATATCCACTCATTTGATTTGTAAAAGTGACAAAAAGTTGAAAGAAACATTCAATTTAGCATATAGTTTACATCACGAAATCTTGTCAACAGCAAGCGTAATTTTGAAATGTGTTTTGTTTGCAGTTATTTCGTTTTAAACGAACACAGATAAACAATTTAATGATCTTACCATTAATAATTTCCATTCTAAACATTTTGTAGCCGTTTTTTGTTATCTGTAGAACGTATTGCTTCGCCCAAACGTTCAATTTCTTCTTTTATTTGCATACTCCGTTATAATTTCGGCGCCATTGTTGCTTAACAGAACAACCGCTGGCTCTAATGATCATTGTTCGTGCTATACTACACATTTTGTCATTGGTCAATTTTTTTAAATGAATGACTTTCATTGGTTTATCCCAGAGGTTTATATTATACACTTGTTGACTGGCACCGAGGCACCGAGGGAAACATCGAGTTTTACGGACCCGAAGGCAACCTCGTACCCAGGGCCATTTGTAGGGAACTGGGTCAAGATGGCGGGAACAAATGGCCCTGGTGGAGGCTAGGCTATCTCAGCCTCTGATTGGTCAAGAGCTTATGGCGTAAATCAAACGGTTTGATTTTGTATTTTTTTAAAAAAATTGTATTTTGACCTTGTCGGTTGTTCCTGCACACGGCATGGGAAATTATATTTTAAACCATGCAGTAATTAGGTGTAATTAGGTATAATTACTGTGTAAAGAACTGAGTTCTAGTTAATAAAATGCGCAATATACTGCGCATTTTGAGCTAGCCTCCACCAGGGCACAGAATAATAAGACAACCAGAAGTCCGACTCGAGTGAAAACTTGTCCGCATTTCTTCAATGCGCATGCGCGATATTTTACGCCATCCGACGCCATCCTACGCGATCCTACGCAATGTTCTACGCCATCCTACGCAATCCTGGCAAGTTCCCCCGGCAGTTTTAACCTTCTTTTGAAGGTCCAAACTGCCGGGGGAACTTGCCAGGATGGCGTAGGATGGCGAGGAATCAAGATGCGCGAGGCGACATGCGCGAGGACATAAACTTCAAAGGTTCCGACGCGAGTCGGACTTCTGGTTGTCTTTCTATTCTGTGACCAGGGCCATTTGTTCCCGCCATTTTGTTTTTGGCCACCATCTTGGCCCAGCCCCCACAAATGGCCCTGGGGACGAGGTTGACCCGAAGGCTTCAATGTCACCCGAGGGCTTTAGCCCGAGGGTGACATTGAAGCCTGAGGGACCGTAAAACTCGATGTTTCCCGAGGCAAAAGTCAACAAGCATTTTGTTATATACCAAAGACTTTTAAAATACAAAACACCAAACTGACTCGAAACTTGTAAAAGGCAAAAAGACTTACCAAAGCACTTTGACTTTGTCTTCGTATTTCAATTCAACTAAACAAATACACCAGACTCAACAAGTACAAAGAACAGCTTTAAATTTACCCAGGTTTTCTTCAGACCTTCTTTTAAGATATGTATAGATATTCTTTCTTTTGGAAAATGGACTATTTCGTACCAAACAAGCTCTTGTTTTCAAAATGTTCCGAAAAGTCCAAAGTTCTGAATCTGATGCAATAATCATTGTGTATTCACGTGAACAACGCATGACTAAAGCTGACGTCAGAGGGAAACATTGCACTGTTTCCTTCTTCATTGTTGACGTCAGAGGGAAACAGTGCAATGTTTCCCTCGGCAGAAAGAAACATTGAGTTTGTTGGACAACACGTGACCATGATTTGATATAACAACACCAATTATAAACTCCTGCAATAGCCAATGAAATTCGAGGATTTGCATTATAAACTTGTAAATTTATACTAAATATATGTATATATATATATATATATATATATATATATATATATATATATATATATATATATATATATATACAGTTAATAAATAGTTATGACCAGTTATGCTTCTTAATCTTCTTTAACTTCCTCTTCTCACTTCTTTATGAATTGTAAATATAAATAAAATTTCCTTTACTTTTCTCTTCTTTTAAAAAATAAGTATATAACGGTAAGGGGGGGAGGGGGAGGGAGGAAGAGGAGAAATAGGGGGTTTTATGGAAAATATTTTAATTACCCCCTAGTAAGTATACACATCTTTCTAAGTATCCCCCACGATTTTCAGGGAACACCCCCCCCCCACCCCCCCCCCCCCAAAAAAAAAGGAAAAAAGAAAAGTACTATCACAAATATTAAAAGATTAAACTTGCATGATATGGTAATTCGAAGTTTTTAATAAAATAATAGTTTAAAATGCAACTTTTACAAGGGGCATTTTAAACTATTATTTTATTAAAAACTTTGAATTTCTGAATGTTAATATTGTAAATCACCATATAAGTTAAGTTGTTTGATGTACTTTAGCGCATGCAGTTACCTGTGCTAAAGTACATCAAACAACTGAACCTATATGGTGATTTACAATATTAACATGGTATCAATACAATATACAATATTGCAATATTAATACAATATACAATATTAAGTATGGTAGCATACTTTTAAGCTTCCAAAGAATCAATAATGAACTGACAGTAATTTAATATGTTACACTTTTTATTGTAACAATGCATTTTGTAGAATGTTAACTTTACTGTAATAATTTGGCCTTATGCAAAATACCAACTTCCCTAATTTTATTAAAGACCTCCCCCCCTGAGAACCTCAAAATAATTCAAGACCCCTCATTTTTTCTAAGTTATTATTTCCGGACCCCACTATTTTCTCCTCCTCCCCGGGTCTTAATTAAAAGTCTGTACAGATTTCTAGTAGGCCCATAGCCCTATACAATACTTAAAAAACAACAAATAAAAACAACATGTAAAATAAATAAATATCATAATTTAATATGGGCAAATAAAAATATATATATATATATATATATAAATCCATATTCCATTCATATTGGTCCACTGCCACTGCCCCTCCCGGCCCCCCTCCACTGTCCCCTCCTTGTGCCGCCAATTGGCGCGCCAAACTTCAACAAAATATAAGATCACGGGAAAGATGTGGAGAGAGATTGCATCCTTCAATGGTTCTGTACTTGTTTTAAATGTTGAAATTAACGATTGCCTATGTCTTCATTTATCCTGCTTCGAGTACGAATCGCATATTAACACTTTTGTTGTGACAGTTCAAAAGGATCAGACATTTACATTAAAGACACTGGAACTGCCAAGAGCACCAACATGTGACTCGTTTGCTTGTCTTGGATTTAAAGTCCTTTTGGATCGTCAGTTTGGTATTTTTTTACCATATTTTGTCGCGCAGATCAATGATGACTTGTGTTATTTGTTTTGCTTCGATTCAGAAACATGTCAATGGATCATCGAATATTATTTTGAAGTGCCAAAGGTTTTGGGACAAACAGTACAACTCAATCATGTCGTGGATTACAGCATTACAAACGGTCCAACGATAATTTGGATTGTTCGAAACGAGATATTTATTTATAAAGCAGAATATTCATCACCAAAAGCTGTTTGTCTTTTGAGGTTATCAGTTGAAAAAACTGGTGTAGAAATGAGTATTCTTAATTACAGCAAAATATTATGGTGGGATACTGGTTTATGTCATCCTTGTGATTCTGAACAAGGACTGGTGGTTTGTAGGGAAAATGAATCACTTGCAATGTCTGCATATCTTGTCACCATTGACAAAGCAAACAGAATGCCAAGTATTATTTCAACAAGTATTATCCCATCTGCTTATCTACCAGTTACTACATCTTCCACTGTATTCTATCAAAGTTCAATAGCCATCAAAAACAATTTAACCAATGTTCCATACAGTAACAGAGTGTTCATATCTACCAGCCAAAGTCAACTGGTGGAATTTTTTGAGGGTCAATATGTAAAACATGTCAATATTCCATTACCTGCCTGCCAAAGTGTTGATGTTTTTGAGGTACAGTTATATATAATGAACACAAGGGGTGTATCACTCAAAAAATCTTTGTAAACCTTTACCAAAAGTAAAAAATTCATAGAATTCGGTCTGATTTAGAAAAAATTTTAAAAACCTAAAAAATTCTTTAACATGCAACAGAAAATTACAAAATCCAAAATTCTTATTATAATCTGAACATATTTTTTTAAAATTCTTTCCTATTTTTACAGAAATAAAATAATTGAGCAGAATTTAGTTAAAAATCTTAAAAATTCCTACCTGTAAGAAAAACCAGAAAAATCTGAAAATAGTGAAAAATCATTGGGACTTTTAATAAGAGATGATTCAATCACTAAAAAGTTACTGATTAGCCGATTCAATTAATCGGTGGCTGATCACCACACATAATTGGCTGATTAATCGGCCAAAGCCAAATAATTTCATTTTGTTAATTACAACGCCTTTCTCACAAGCCAGATGTCTTGCCATGGTCTTGATCTACAGCTTCCTTCACCCTCTTTTGTACTTTATCTTTGTCCTTGGATGATAGCTCTTGAAAGTGCAATGGATGTTTGCTTTGAATATGGTTTTGAAGATTGGTAGTGGTGAATTGTTTCAATTTATTTCTACCTCTAGATACTATCACTTTCAAATTTGTGTGCATAAAAGAGATTGTGCTTTGGACACATCATTTTCAAGAACTTGAAATAATTCCCACACTCTTTTTTTGCCATGTTTGTTTAGAATACTGAGGATCTAAAAAGACTTATAATTGTTAATGCTCCAATTACATAAGTTTCAATTTGAAATTCAAATTGAGAAAGGTGTTCACAGTGACAGGATTGTGGGACACATCAAACTGGTGAAGTTTATGCAAATGCTAAAGGCTAATAAAAATCTTATAGAAATGTTGTTTAACTGTGTTAATTAATATTATTTAATAGTTGAGTTGGTTTTCTTTGTTCTTTCTAGAGCTGTATCTACAATATATCCCAATAGAACTGATAATTAAGAATTCAAGGCACTGTATATAGATATTGCCCTGGTCAACAGGACAATATCTAATAATAATAATAATAATAATGACTTTATTGCAGAATCCATGAAATATATGGCTCTTCCTCTACAAATATAAATAAAGATATCCAACCTCTCCCATTACATTAACAATAAATTTATAAAATTAATAAATTAATTATATTTCCCTGGTCAACAGGGCAATATATAGTAATTATATGTTTTTTCGAAGACCTCCTTACAGTAATCATTAAATAAGTCAGTTAATTACCTCAAACCTCGGCTTTTATCCAAATAAACCCCTCGGGGGCTGCAGCCCCTCAGGCTATATTTGGCTAAAAGCCTCTGTTCTCTTAGTTAACAGCTGCTTTACTGTAGGATAAAAACTACTGTTTTCTGGGGTAGAACTACCATAATCTCAAATAATAAGCCTTTCTTTTTAGACCCATACTGGAGATCTTATTCTTTTGTGTTGCAAAGAAAATCAAATTTGTGCAGTGGACTGGAAATCTTGTAAGATTATTAGAAGATGGTTATCTTATTGCAACGTGTTAATAGATGATTTCATTGGTGCAGGGATTGATCAAGTTTTGCTTTTTTCTGGTAAAAACATTGTTTTATTTTACTGAACATTTGGAATATGGGATGGGAGAGAGGGAACATAATGCAATTTATTATAATGTAATGTAACGCAATGTAATGTAACATAATGTAATGTAATGTAATGTAATGTAATGTAATGTAATGTAATGTAATGTAATGTAATGTAATGTGTTATGTAATGTGTAATGTAATGTGTAATGTTATGTGAATGTAATGTGAATGTAATGTGTAATGCAATGTGTAATGTGTAATGTAGTGTGTAATGTAATGTAATGTAATGTAATGTAATGTAATGTAATGTAATGTAATGTAATGTAATGTAATGTAATGTGTTATGTAATGTGTTATGTAATGTGTAATGTAATGTGTTATGTAATGTGTAATGTGTAATGTAATGTGTAATGTTATGTGAATGTAATGTGAATGTAATGTGTAATGCAATGTGTAATGTGTAATGTAGTGTGTAATGTAATGTAATGTAATGTAATGTAATGTAATGTAATGTGCAATGCAATGTAATGTAATGTAATGTAATGTAATGTAATGTAATGTAATGTAATGTGTAATGTAATATGTGTAATGTAATGTGTAATGTAATGTGTAATGTAATGTAATGTAATGTGTAATGTAATGTGTAATGTAATGTGTAATGTAATGTAATGTGTAATGTAATGTGTAATGTAATGTGTAATGTAATGTGTAATGTAATGTGTAATGTAATGTGTAATGTAATGTGTAATGTAATGTGTAATGTAATGTGTAATGTAATGTGTAATGTAATGTGTAATGTGTAATGTAATGTGTAATGTAATGTGTAATGTAATGTAATGTGTAATGTAATGTAATGTGTAATGTAATGTAGTGTAATGTAATGTAATGTGCAATGTAATGTGCAATGTAAAATGCAATGTAATGTAATGTGTAATGTAATGTGTAATGTAATGTGTAATGTAATGTGTAATGTAATGTGTAATGTAATGTGTAATGTAATGTAATGTGTATGTAATGTGTAATGTGTAATGTGTAATGTAATGTGTAATGTAATGTGTAATGTAATGTAATTTATTATATGGCACAAGTTACTTCCATTGAAATCTAGGGGTGCACCGGAACCAATATTTTAAGATCCGGCCGGAACCGGATCTGACCGGAACTGAAAAAGAAATCCGGCCGGAAGTTCCGGCCGGAACCGGGTTTGTTAAGCCATATATGGTTATATGCTATTTTATCAAGAGGGGGGGGGGGGGGGGGACAAATATTTAATAATGTTAATGTAATTGTGTAAAACATCTTCATGAAATGCTCATGTATTGGTATTAATGATTTAATGGTATACAAATATATCCTTGTATAGTGTATTATCTACACGGGAGCAAACAGCCTGGGAACGAGGTTGTAACTAGAGTATATCAGCATATATAAAATCACTTGTTTTCATTTTATTTTGTATGTTTCACACCAATTTTCAACCTTTCATTTGCATGGCTAGTATATAAAAAAGACAAGAGTATTATTTTTTTTTCAATGATTGCATGTTGTTTCTTGCTATTTATGTAAATTATGCTTCACAGTTGTTGAAATGTGATCTGTTCAGTCTGTTTGATCGAAATAAACTTGATATTCAATCTCTCTGAAAACGACAGAGTTCCGGTTCCGGCCATTCTTTTTTAATCAGTTCCGGCCGGAACCGGATCCCCGAAAAATCAGAGTTCCGGCCGGAACTACCCGGCCGGAACCGAGTTCCGGTGCACCCCTATTGAAATCGTGTGTTCTCATTGGCCGAGACGTGTCACGTGCCAGTTGATTATTTTCCGTAATCGACCGGTTGATTACGGATATTGTCAGCCATGTTGTTTGCAACTAAACAACGAAAGAAAACCGCAAGAATTTTGTGAATTCAACAGCCTCAGAGGACTAAATTATGTATGATTGGGATGAGAGCAATCTGGAAGCGAGTTTAGGAGTCAGAAAGCGATGACAACAAAAGCAACAACATTGAAAACAATGAGTTTATGTCACACGCTCGAGGTCACACTAAACTGACTAAAGTATGTATCATGACAAGGTATAAATGTAAGGTTTGTTGTTTCAAAATGCCATATAATAAACTTTTTATTAACCTCGCTTGCTCGGTCTTTACAGAGAAATATCAGACCTCGGTCTTGGTGTACAAACCTCGCCCTACGGGCTCGGTCTGTACCAAAAAGACCTCGGTCCGATATTTCTTTGTAAAGACCTCGCGTTTGGTTACTAAGAAGTTAGTAATGCAAGGTAATGTAATGTGCAATGTAATGTGCAATGTAATGTGCAATGTAATGTGCAATGTAATGTGCAATGTAATGTGTAATGTAATGTGTAATGTAATGTGTAATGTGTAATGTAATGTAATGTGTAATGTAATGTAATGTAATGTGTAATGTAATGTGTAATGTAATATGTAATGTAATGTGTAATGTAATGTGTAATGTAATGTGTAATGTAATGTGTAAAGTGTAATGTGATGTGTGATGTAATGTGTAATGTGTAATGTAATGTGTAATGTAATGTGTAATGTGTAATGTGTAGTGTGTAGTGTAATGTGTAATGTAATGTAATGTGTAATGTAATGTGTAATGTAATGTAATATGTAATGTAATGTGTAATGTAATGTAATGTAATGTGTAATGTAATGTAATGCGTAATGTAATGTGTAATGTCATGTAATGTAGTGTGTAATGTAATGTGTAATGTAATGTAATGTGTAATGTAATGTAATGTAATGTGTACTGTAATGTAATATGTAATGTAATGTAATGTGTAATGTAATGTAATGTAATGTAATGTAATGTAATGTAATGTAATGTAATGTGTAATGTAATGTGTAATGTAATGTGTAATGTAATGTGTAATGTAATGTGTAATGTAATGTGTAATGTAATGTGTAATGTAATGTGTAATGTAATGTGTAATGTAATGTGTAATGTAATGTAATGTGTAATGTAATGTGTAATGTAATGTGTAATGTAATGTGTAATGTGATGTGTAATGTAATGTGTAAGGTAATGTGTAATGTAATGTGTAATGTAATGTGTAATGTAATGTGTAATGTAATGTGTAATGTAATGTGTAATGTAATGTGTAATGTAATGTAATGTGTATTGTTATATACCAGAGACTTTCGTTTGCCAAAGGTGAAATCCTATTGGTCAAATCATGGTCACGTGTTGTTCAACAAACTCAATGTTTCTTTCTGCCGAGGGAAACATTGCACTGTTTCCCTCTGACGTCAACAATGAAGAAGGAAACAGTGCAATGTTTCCCCCTGATGTCAGCTTTAATCATGCATTGTTCACGTGAATACACAATGATTATTGCATCAGATTCAGAACTTTGGACTTTTCGGAACATTTTGAAAACAAGAGCTTGTTTGGTACGAAATAGTCCATTTTCCAAAAGAAAGAATATCTATACATATCTTAAAAGAAGGTCTGAAGAAAACCTGGGTAAATTTAAAGCTGTTCTTTGTACTTGTTGAGTCTGGTGTATTTGTTTAGTTGAATTGAAATACGAAGACAAAGTCAAAGTGCTTTGGTAAGTCTTTTTGCCTTTTACAAGTTTCGAGTCAGTTTGGTGTTTTGTATTTTAAAAGTCTTTGGTATATAACAAAACGCTTGTTGACTTTTGCCTCGGGAAACATCGAGTTTTACGGTCCCTCAGGCTTCAATGTCACCCTCGGGCTAAAGCCCTCGGGTGACATTGAAGCCTTCGGGTCCGTAAAACTCGATGTTTCCCTCGGCGCCAGTCAACAAGTGTATAATGTAATGTGTAATGTAATGTGTAATGTAATTTTAGAAATTTATTATTAATAAATTTAGGTTAATGCGAGGGAGTAAGAGATAATGTATCTCCTGCCTCAAAGCGATCATTAAGTGTAGTTCCTGTGACAGGTGAACAAGGTCAGATGCAAAAGCCAGATAAATAAAGTGCATAAAAACATGTGCCAAAATGGATAAAGCCGAACCCAAACCTTTATCTAAAGATTCCCCCTTATCAAAACAAAATTCCCCCTTGAGGCAATGATATAAATGAATGCGGCAAGGGTGACGGTGGTCATTCTATCACAGACTCACAGTCAGAGAGCTCACTCAAATCGTTCTGTAAAATAGCAGTTTAAGTTTTTGGGGATTTTTATCCCACCCACCACAACCCCTTTTGTAACAACATATAAATAGTCGATACTTATAGAAATTATAATAGTAAAATAAAAATGTAATAATTTAATTATCTAATAAATGAGTGGCAGGAAGTGCTGTCATCCTTATCACTTCACAGAAGTGCTGTGCCTCACACACTTCACCCACATGAAGGATTTGGGTGTGGTAAGGCATTTTCTGACCTACAAGTGCTGAGCACCCCTCAGACTTCGTCAATGTCTCTCTCTAAAATGGGCGATCCCCATTTTAGGCCGCCGGACAGGACACCGTCCTCCCGGTTCAGTTACTTCCTCGCTATCTCCTTTTGCCACAATTCATTACAATCAATGCCTCTGTCTCAGTTTGTATAATTAAAATACGACCGTGTTCATTAAGTGTAATGTTATGTGTAGTGTAATGTGTAATGTAATGTGTAGTGTAATGTGTAGTGTAATGTAATGTAATGTGTAATGTGTAATGTAATGTAATGTAAGTAATGTGATGTGTAATGTAATGTAATGTAGTGTGTAATGTAATGTGTAATGTAATGTGTAATGTAATGTAATGCGTAATGTAATGTGTAATGTGTAATGTAATGTAATCTAATGTAATGTAGTGTGTAATGTAATGTGTAATGTGTAATGTAATGTGTAATGTAATGTAATGTAATGTACTGTAATGTGTAATGTAATGTAATGTAATGTGTAATGTAATGTGTAATGTAATGTAATGTGTAATGTAATGTGTAATGTAATGTAATGTAATGTAATGTAATGTAATGTAGGTGTAAGTGTAAGGTTGTGTTATTTGCTTGACTGACAAGTTCATGTTTTTAGAACACTCTAAAGAACAACAGGAAATATTGGAAGAATTCTCATTATCAGATTTTCTTGGGGATGATTTAATAAGAAACAGAGAAAAGGTACAACATAATATATATTGACTGACTCTAATCCTGGCAGTATTCGGTATATATTATGATTTTACACTCAGGCTAATGCCAGACAATTTAATTTCTCAACGGGGTCATGCATCTACAAAGCACGAATGGTTTGTTTCACTGGCAAACAGTGAGCTTTTTGTTTTCTGTTCCAGACGCTTTTGTAACATATAAGTTTTTGGGTTTTTTATAATTCTTCTCAGATTCTATGTTAGTAGTGTTTTCAGCTTGAAGTTGGTAAAGTTTTTTCGTTTGTTTTTGTTGTACACGCTGTCGTAAATTAACTCAGAGAAAATAAACAACCTCAGTCTACCATCTGAATTCCAGCTAGTGACTCAATGGTGCCGCGTCCGGCTGGCATTTGGAAGGTTGTGGGTTCAAGTCCCGTCTGGAGCTCAGAGTTTTTCTCTGAGTTTAATTTACGGCAGCTTGTACAGCAAAAACAAATGAAAAAACCCTACCAACTTCAAGCTGAAAACGCTACTAACATAGAAATTAAAACATTTACTGAAAATCTACTGACACAATGCGACTTGTAGCCCAACAAGTACACCCGTACGGTTTGACTAGTTCCCAGG
This sequence comes from Corallium rubrum, assembly GCA_964035015.1. Lineage (NCBI taxonomy): Eukaryota > Metazoa > Cnidaria > Anthozoa > Scleralcyonacea > Coralliidae > Corallium > Corallium rubrum. The sequence goes on from OZ035997.1 coordinate 28,152,265, forward strand.
TATAAATATCGAAAAACAACCTCGGCTACCATCTGAGTTCCAGTGGCTCAATGGTGAGAGCGTCTGGCTGACATTCGGACGGTTGTGGGGTTCTGCAGCTCATACAGAGTCCTTTTCAGATTCCCAGGCCTGGCCGTTTGAGGTGCGCGTAGTCATCGAACGTGCGCATTTCTGCGCGAACTTTATTGGTTTTGAGCAGGGTTTTGAGAGCATGATATTACGCGCCACTTTTACTGCCAGTTTAGAAAAAGGTATTCTAAAAAATCCTTCCACAACCTCTACTGAAAAACGTAGCGTAACATCTAACAACGTATGGCGTAACATTTTGCAGAACGTAACACATCTTGTATAACATAGCGTAACAACTTACAACATAGCGCAACGTTTTATAGCGCAGCGAAAATTTCCTACAATTTAACGGAACATCTTATGACGTAGCGTTACATATATACATTTATATAACAAGACGGTTGGATCATGCGTACTGGTAAAGTGCGGAGGCCTCCGAACCGCGTGAGCAAAGGTGGGAGTGGGCCGAATTAGCATTTTTATCGGTTGGCCGTGATCTCAGTAGAGGGGACACATGCCGTCAAATCCACGTCAGCAAAGTTGTTTTGTGTTTTTTCATGCCCCCAAAATCTCGCACCATAAACCAATTCAATAAACCATTTGAATTTTTATTCTATAAAACAAGTAGATTACATTTTCGGTGTGTACTAACTGTGTGTACTGTAATAGATCACAGAATATACGTCACAGCGTATAAAGAACAACGGTCACGCTACTCGACTTCATCTCGTCACTCTCGTGTCGTACTTTTTTTGTTCTTTACACACTGTGACGTCATCTGTGATCTATTACAGTACACGCACACGTAAAAATGTAATCTATTTGTTAAGTAGCATATAGTGTAACGTTTTTATGACGTAGCGGAACATCTCATAACGTAGCGTAACATCAAAGCGTAACGCTACGTTATGCCACGCATTTTTTCAATTTTAGCTATTTGCCTCTCCAAGAGAACACATTAATGTTTCGTAATCGTAAATGGCGAAGTTCAAACCGCCAACTTTTACCCCGTACTGTTCTTCAATTCATTTTTTTCTTATTGGTTCAGTTATTCGCACCACATGCAGTATTTAAACACCATTAGGTCTTATCTTCCTACATGCAGTGAACTGTATGTATAACTAGGGAGATAACTTTTATTTATTGACTAAAGCTATATAAACATATAACAGAATTTCGAAAGTACGTAATTTCCCTGGACAGTCCTGTGCTTCAGTTTTAGTTGGGCATGGAACTGAAACTCACAAAAAATAGGTCCTTTATATCCGCCATGTTTGGTTTCAATTTTCCCCCAGTTGAGATATAAGAGTACATATGCACAGGAGCGATATGTTTTATAAAATAAGAAGGGGGAAAGCTAAAGTTGGGCAGCTGGCTTTTCCCGCAAGGTTACGCCATCCTACGCCATTCCATGCCATTTTACGTCATTCATGATTTTCATACTCTTATAAATGCACGGGGCCTGGCCAATCAGAGCGTGCGTAGATGACACTCTATTTTATAAGCTTATATACTGGTATGTAGCTTACTGCTTTCCAAATGTGAGAACGTCTGGAGAGCTTCCGCCGGTGGAACTGTATCCTGAACGTACATTGTACGAGTTAAAATCTTGCTCGAGTCAACAATTTTTGGCTCAGTTTGGCAATGTAAGAAAATCGTGAAGAACCAGACACAATGCTAAAGAGCGGTGCCTTGTTTGACGCTAATAATGTCGCGTAAGAAACGTCGCGTCAAAATTGTCACTTACTGTACTATCGATTCCTCACGAACGAACTAACAAACTAATTACGAACGAACTCACAGGAAGGAAATAAAGCGGCCTGAAAGTTAGCCGCGTTCCCGCAGCTAACTCGTTATGGCTACGCAATTTTTGAAGAAGATTCTGAAATTTACACATACTGTATGTACAAGTTTTATTTCAAAAAGTATGATTAAAGACCTTATTTATAAGAATCCATAACATTCTGTTCGTTTCTAAGATATTAAATTAAGAACATACGGTATTGCAGGCTGGTTTGTTTAAACATGTTAATGTCGGGAATGTACTATATGTTGCCAATTTGTTTTTTCTCTTTCAGAGACATTGCGAATCAGTATGTGTCAAAGAGTTTGGTACAATTCAAAGTGAAGAAAACAGCATGGCGAATGTGATGCATGCCTTAATGCAAAAAGTGAAGGTACTATTGGTCTGTACATAACTGTACATAGTAGTACTAGAATTACTATCTTCAAGGGTTTTTACACTACTATATTGATCAAATTACTATTCTCTTAAGACGAAGTATATAACGTTAAACTCTTTGGCTTAAATCGTAACTGAATCCTAAAATCCATTAATTTTCCGGCAAGCCTAATAGTCTGAAGGAAGGACTGAGTCAAAAAGACCTTATGTACAGGATTTTACATGATCATTTTTACCTTTTTTCTTCATTTTAGCAGTACATAAAGTGTTTTTAATATTGTTTTTAAGTCATTGGATGTTTACCTTGTAGGCCACAGAAATGTCAATAATTGAATGCGAGATAGAAAAGTCGGAAAAATCATCGTTTGTTAGAAAGCACTGTGATGTCTTGCACGATATCTTAATGAATAGAAAACCAGTATCTTCTTTCCAGGTTTGTTAAACAATTTTTTTATTAAAACATTGGTGATTCGCAGACTTGAGTCTAGATAAATGAGGGTTTAATAAGAAAAACTTGAAGGTGCGCAATAGGAATTAATTCAGCGACTTACCAATAGTTATGTTTGACTCAATAAAAGCCCCTTTATCGACGTAAACTGTTAACACTGATCAAGGTTTTGCTGCAAACGTGTGAAAGGGTTTTTAAGCATTCTAATAACCCATTTTGATGCACTGGATATGATTAGCTTACGCTTTGCGAAATGAGTGGCAATACCGCAACATTTACAAAGCATCTTTGTTTAGTTTCTCACTAAAAGACGAGTTTCGTATAAAGCTAACTAAACTACTAATTTACCTTAAGAGATACGCCGATATGCCTTCAGAATTTCAAGAATTCGGTAACACTCAGCCATGCTTTAATACCCATGTTTTAAGTTCATTAAGGTTTGGTGAATGAAGCATGGCTGAACGTTGCCTTGACATGACAGAGTGACATGTCACGTGGAAGTAAATATTATAGGTATTATAGCCACAAATGCTTTCCTTTAATATAACAAGAGAACTTTGTTGGGGTGTTTTGGATTCAGTAGGGCTTATTTGCTCCAAGGGAATTTTGCGTGTTGAAGTAGACAGAACACTTGCATTGAAGGTTATGCATGGCATTGAATTATTCTATATTTTAACCATGCAAGTACGCATATTTTAATGGAAATATTACCTTGAGTTCTTAATTATGCTGTAAATAAATCTTTATCTATAAACAAAGGGTAATTTAGAAATGGTAGCCAAATCGGCCGAGTACTACAGAAAGTAATTCTACCAGAGATAATGTAGGTTGATGCTATAGTCTGATTTAACGTTAAAGTAATATTTAAAACATGAGCAGCAGTGTTTTAGATTTGATAAAACACGTACTGCGAATGTTTTAAATAGCTTCAAAAACGACCAATTTGGTAAGTTCATTGGCGTAGTAAGTTTGAAAAATAACGTTGTCTAAGCCGATAAAATCAAAGCTAAAGTTTATGTAAATCAGGAGGTTTCTTTATCAGATATAAAACCACGGACATGGTACTGATTTCCTTTGTGTTTTCCTCATGAATTATTAATGAGTTTTTGAAACGTTTTTAATTACGTACATGTACTATGTAATTGCTGCTGATCATGGATTATAATCAGTAACTTTTGAGCTACGTTAAGCTAGAATAGTGTCAAACTATGTCTGATTGCTCGCTTGACTGTGTTGGGAATTTATTTGTTGAAGGTATTTCTAGTTTCTCAATTGCGTTTCATTTTCACTTGTCGGGATGACTTCTTAATGCTTATAAAGCCTTACCCTGCTGACCATGAATAACCTGAACTTGCTGGTCACAATACTTTGTGGCCTTTTATTCTGTACATTTAGTCTTCAAGTTTAGCCAATTTGTTGGTCGGACGAGAAAGCTGCGTTGATAAAGGTAAAATTTGATTTTGTAATTATTACTTTTGTTAAAATGGCTTTTTTGTAATTTTTTTACAATATTTTGCTGCAGGTGCAAATAATAAATATTCGAAGTTGGTAGTGATATCAAAGTGGCAAAATCTCTGTAAGTGTGATTGGATCGTAGGAGTTGAGGTCGAAAACGTTGGAGAAAGGTTTGTTTGAAAATGCAGAAATTTTATTTTAGTGTTTAAATTAGTCAGGTGGCCGTTGCATACATAGTTGGTTGCTTAGTTGGTTGGTTGCATGGGTGGTTGCTTCGATGGACGGTTCGATGGATGGTTGGTTGGTTAATTGGCTTGTTGGTTTGGATAGTTGGTTAGTTGATTGGATGGTTGGTTGGATGGTTGGTTGGTTGATTGGTTGGTTGGTTGATTGAATGGATGGATGGTTGGTTGGTTGGTTGATTGGTTGGTTGGTTGGTTGGTTGATTGGTTGGTTGGTTGGTTGGTTGGTTGGTTGGTTGATTGATTGATTGGATGGTTAGTTGGTTGGTTGGTTGGTTGATTGATTGATTGATTGATTGATTGATTGATTGATTGATTGATTGATTGATTGATTGATTGATTGATTGATTGATTGATTGATTGATTGATTGGATGGCAGCCCCAAACGTATCGTGTTCAATTTTACCAGTCTAGCCGTCTAAACGTTGCATCCAAAGTTTTTAAAAGATTGAAATGGTTTGCTTGACCCGTTACACGTGGGTATAGTAATACGAGCAGCGTTCAGTGCAAGTAACTTACAACACGATGTTGCGGGACAAGTTGCAGAAATTGTTGATCCGAAGTTCTTTATTTTTAGGAGCGTGTCAAACATTTTTTTATGCCTAGTAAATAAAAACCCTGGAGTTCTTCAGTCTCGCTCTAATGCTTGTATCACGTCAGAAAATACAAAAGAATGCGAAAGAAACAGTGAAGAACATGCAATATCGAACAATACTTTGTCACTTGCTCCTGGTCAGAAAGTAACCATAGCAACAAGTAGTCGAATACCTGACTATACTTCTGAACGTCATTTTTCTGCTGGTTTAATGTTGTCTTGGAAACAGAAAGATGATGGTTACCACCATGCACAGTACTGTGGAGAAATAGTTCTTTCAGTTGACGATGTTTTAAATCATGAAACAAAGAAACTGTTCGTCGAGCCTCATGTTTGTCGGCATCTTGCACTTTCTCATTTGGAAACACAGGTACAGTACAAAAGAACACCATGTTTTTAGAACTTATTAATTTACGTTGATTGAAAATGTTTTAACGATTAAGAGAACGATAAGAGAAAACGATAAAGAACATTATAATCTGGTCAATTTAATTTTTTTTATTAGTTTAACAACCATTATATATAAGATTGATGACAAGGACAACAGGACGTAAATCACTTTTTAAGTCCCACCAATTACAAAAAAACCCAACAACAACAACAGCAACAACAACAACAACAATAACAACAACAACAACAACAACAACAACAACAACAACAACAACAACAACAACAACAACAACAACAACAACAACAACAACAACAATTTGGCCCTTTTCCTGTTGGGTTATTTAATAGAATTTGGCTTTTGTTTGTTACTGGAACCATGGACGATTAACAAAAACACCTAGAAAATAACGACGATAACCGCCAATGTATTGCAAGATGTAACAAATAGACCCGCATAGCGTACATGTGTCTACTGCTATGATTTAATTCGAAATGCTATATTAGAAGCGTTGGAATTGTACAATATATTCTGTGATAATTGTTATTACTACGAGAAGCCGATGCACTATTATTATGCAGCGAGAAGTGATTTCTCTGCAGACGAGAATGTAAAGGAGTTTCTTTTTTATTATTAGCGCACTGTAATTAGCATTACTTTTATAAAAACGAAGGATTTATGTAAAAATTTAATAATTCATGAAGACAATTCAAAGGAAATGAATTTTTAATCAATATCTGTAAGTCGGATAAAACATTGATTAATAAAACATCAATGCTTTATGAAAGATAACAGGCATTGTAGTGGTTTAAATTGACCTTTTCCTGAGTTAAAAGTATTTGTTTTTATCTTTTCTACGACTTTCAAACACAGTATCCACTGTATAGACTTTGCGTTTGTTAAGTCGGCTTGCATTAAGTTCTAAATAAACTCCCATAAATAAATTACACTTCTCGGTGTTTTCAAATCAGATAATCGGCTTCTCGTGTATGATATAATACATAAAGATTGGGGGTGCTCATATTTTATCTATTACGTAAAGGTAGAATATACTACTAAAATTCAAAAGATGATGTTTTAAGGTTTTTAAATAAACACGAATGAAATGTAAAGGCAGTCGGCTATTCCTTCGTGTTTTTACTCAACTTCTTTCGTGTTCAAATGACGTCAAACGTACCTTTATTAGATCACATATGCACGGAGCTTTATCTTATGTTTGTTAACTATTTAACACGTAGTATATTTCTTGCAGCTGATAGTGACAGCTCGTAATACCAACACCAGTGGCGCAATAGAATTGCTGAAGTCAAAGATGGATGTCTGTCAATACTGCAGTATGGTTTCATCATTTGGTGCAAAATATCATTTTAGAACATCTCTTTTAAATGCAGTCCACGTCAGTTTGGTCGGTGTTCAGAACAGTGCTATCATAACTGTTTTCACAAGGTTTGTGTATTGCATTGCATTGCATTGTAATATAGCTGTTTCTGGTTTATGTGTTTTTTTGTACATGATATATTTGGTCACCATCATAAATTTAATTTATAGAGGCGGTCCGTAATATATACGAAATAATAAAGCAAACTTTGTGCAAACACATTTAGTACGACTCTTTCATATCTTACCTCGTTCGTGGGATATTAAGATTTGTTTGATATTTAAATTGTCATACTTATGACATTACATTGCATACTGACTTTTGGAAAAAAAAAAAACGAAAACGGTGTATCCTTACAACTATTTAAGAAATCTCTTGAAATCACTGAACACGTGCACTTTTCTATTCTCAGACATTAAACGTGCAAACTTTCAAATTATTTTATGAAATAATTGTAAAGATACACTTTAGGAAGTTATTAACGGTGTTCGGACGTATTTCGTTGTTAGGCAACTGGTTGCTAAGGACATCACTTCCGGTCGGAAAAATCTTTTCACAAAAGCTTATTTCTGTACTTATACACTATGCTTATACACTGCAAAAAGGTATAAAATGGTAACAAAAAAACCGAAAAAGCCGAGCAAGTTTGTGAGAAAAAGTACCAAAACAAAAGAAAACTATTCCTTTGCTGTAGAATGTCCTGGCAAAAACACTTGAAGAGTTGAAGAACTTCGGTACACAGACGGCGATAGATGGAAAAATAAACGAAGGACGTCGTCACGTCGAGATATTGGGATTGAATGCCGGAGTTTAGAAATCGGCAGAGCTGATGAAACATAAATCAAACATTCCGAAGATAGTGGACATCAACTTTTAACTTCGTGTGTAGAACAAGACGACTTTTCGAACCAAAAACCACAGCTGAACTCGCAATTTAGCTGGCAAGCTCCGATCAGGCAGGAGGTAGGAGGAGGGCTCGCGCCTGATTCTTTCAGGCTAGATTGAGTGGCATTGAGTCGCAAAAACATGAGCTCACAAGATTCCTATAATTTCCGCGAGTATTTATCGAATCGTTACTTTTCTTTCGTTTACACCAGGGAAAAAATGTCTCCCAAAAAAACGCATGGATTTTACGAATAAACCAAAAATGACAAAGATATTTGCTGCGAGCCGTAAGGCGAGCAGCTCACTAATCTTGACGAGGTCTGGGCCGAGTTTATATGCGTTCACAAACTCGATTCTTAGGATTTCGTGGGCGATGATCTTCGGTATGCGCAATGTCTACCGATCAGCGGCAGGCATTATTAAATTGTTGCGCTACGCTACACCTGGCATTGTTTGGCGCTGGAATATATTGATTTATTAAAGAGAAGTGTATTTTTCTACTATACTATTATATCAAACACAACTCTATTTGTTGCTGGAAGTATATATCAAGGCCACAAAAGGCTAAGCGACATTTCGAGGGGCAGACAGTGTATTTATACGAGTCTTTGTTCATTAATTTTTATGTGACATTCCACACCATTGTGCCAGATGATTTCACTTAACATTTTAAGCATGCGACGTTATTGTCAACACTCGCGTCACGCGTATAAAATTGAGTCATTAAAGATGGCAACAGCCGTTATTGCTGCAAATCAACAACCTAAAACTGCACAGATTGCCGTTCTTCACTTCAGGCAAGACGGTGCTGACGCCATCGCTCTTTAATGGCTCGATTTTATACGCGTGACGTCCATGTTGAGGAAAACGTCGCATGCTTAAGCTCTTTAATTGAAAATGCTTCGGACGATAACAAGTATTTTACTACTAAATAGTAAATGGTAGCAACTCGCAGCACTTCACTTTTGATAAAAACTTCTAGTCTATTTTTTGATAAAAATACCCCTTAAACTTCATTAAAACGGCCATAAAGTTATTAACATTTGCTCAATTGAGAAACGCATGCATGCGTACTTTTTTGGACATAACAATTCTGGTTCTTGTGAAACTTCTTTAGTTAACAAAGCTTTTAAGTTGACGGAAATTATAAGTTTTTTCTTATCTCATGACGTCACAATGACGTCATCAAACGGAAGAACTTCATTCATATATACTACCTGCAGAATATCTAACATTTCTAGCATGGGGATCAAATTTGTAAAGCTCTAGAAGCTCTGTGGTCAAATCAAGTTTTCCCTAGCAACGGAATCGAGTCTTAATATTTCAAGAACGATATGAAAGAGTTGTAAACGCAACACTTTACAATTTCAAATACTAACTACTTATTGACCGAGCGTGAGGTCTGTACTAGTAAAATATCGGACCGATGTTTTTTTAGTTCGGACCGAGACGAGCGCAGCGAGTTGAGGTCAGTGCAAAAAACAGAGGTCCGATATTTCACTAGTACAGACCGAACAAGCGAGGTCAATAAGTAGTTTATCATATGGCCATAAATGTTGTGAACGTTCTGTGAAAACTCGGCCCATGGCATCTTTTTTGCGAACTAAACGAAAATGGCAGACATTTTTTTCATTTTTAAAGTACTTTCCGTTGAGCTAGAATCCTGAACGTTCTCCCCCAAATAGTGTTTTTCAATTGCTTTTGTTTGACATATTGCTCAAGATCGTACGTTAAGTAGTTGAATAAAAAATCATCTGAAATTCTAATACTTGTGAGAAGTAAATGTTATATTATTACGAACAATGTTACGAACGTTTTGGACATCTTCAAAACTTCCACAAAACGTGGAAACTCGAACTATACATCAAATGAAAGCTTATAAAATTTCTAACAATATACCTGCACGATATATTTCAACAATTAGTTGCATATACTGACATGACTGCCATTTTGTTTATAAAACTTATGGTCCCGAACGGCGAACGGCAGATTCCGCTCTGAGTGGGCGAATACGGGAAATATCCGACCGCTTATGAACCAATCAAATTACAGGATTTCCGTATTCGGACCTCTCAGCGCTGCTGCCATATAATAAAAGAGTTTATTTCAAAGGGAATTTTCCGTTGCATGGGCACTTCTATAATACGTGCCATTTGACACGTATCATCAGGTTTACTTTTGTATTTGTTTATTTAGAGATTATTCCCAGTTATTCATGGCTTTTTACATGTTGAATCAATATCTTCCGGATGACATAAGGTGGCTACCACTGAGGAACCCTAAATTGATTAGCTTTGCTGCAAAGTGTGTTAAAGAAGAAGTCGTGCTGAGCGTTAAAAAAATGACAAATCTGCTGAAGATAGAAAGCAAAACTAATTTGGAAACTGGTGATGATGACCTGACAAGTGAGAAAAATGAAGAAACATCTATAAAGAGAAGAAAACTTTCTGATCTTAAAGACAATGTCCAAAGACAGTACGGTAGAACTCTTGATTTAAGCGATTGTTTGAGAACGTTTTCTGATATTTGTTGTTATGTTTTGAAAACGGAACAAACATTTGAAAGTTTTATGCTCTTGTGGAAAACAGTCAAATAAATCAGATACCTTGACTATTTGTATACAACAGCTTTTATTACACCATTAATCTCAAATCGGTAATTTTAAAAGCAAAATTTGCAATTGGACTTTAGAATTTGACAGTTAGGATTTGGGATTTGATATATAGTGCTTTGGATTGTGTATTTGGGATTTATTACACCTGTATTCTAAACGCTCACTCACACTCAATGAGTGGCCTCTCACACTCAGTAAGTGCAACTCAACACTCGATGAGTCTCCACTCACCCTCACTGGGTATGAGACTACACTCACTCTCCAACCATTCAACTGGATGTTTAGAGAGTGAGTGTAGTCTGATACTCAGCGAGGGTGAGTGGAGCCTCATTGAGTGTTGAGTTGCACTTATTGAGTGTTGGAGTGAGCTTTTAGAATACAGGCGTTAGGATCTGACTCTAATCTACCTGATGGCTCAACAAAGTATTTATATCATTCGAAAGCTCTCGCCGAGCTCTATTTAAAGGTTGTCCCAATAACTCCAATTTAATTCAGAATTCGCAGCACGCGTATTTTATCAGGTCTTCAAAAAAGGAAAACACAAAGGAAATCAGTACCACAGTACCACGTCTTACCTTCTCAACGAAGTTGTCCAAGCCTTTTTCCCGAAGCCAAACTCCTGTAAATCCGCCATGATTGATCGCAATCACATGTGCATGGACATGCGACATTTTTTGCGCTTGTGAGATGAGTGGTATTTTTATGGCAAAAATTTGCCGAAGTATATCGTATTTTTATATAAAAAAGCTAGAGAAGTGGACGAGTATGTATTAGTATGAAATATGTGGTGTGCCTTTATAAAAGATAGAATTTTCGTAATTGAGTATAGATTTACAGTACTTACTTTCGCCAGGTTACTTTTCCAGAAAATAACAGGCAAGTATATACTATTTAGGCACTTCAACAAATTCCCCACCCCGTGGAAACAGGTGAATCGTCGAATGCCCGGGGGGATGTCACGCTTGGAATTGATTGAGACATTAAACATCGTTTTTCAAAATTACTAACGCCAATGAACTTACCAAATGGGTCATTTTGAAGCTATTGAAGCTGTTTAAAACATCCGCAGTACGTGTTTTATCATGCAGATCTTCTCAAACTCATTAATAATTCATGAGATAATCAATCAATCAGAAGCGCTGAATTGCACCACGTGAAGGGACTTGAAATACCAGGGAAGTACTGGGCAGAGGACTTGAAATATTATTTCCAGTCCAAGGACTGGAAATAATATTTCAAGTCCTTGGACTTGAAATATTACTTCACACAATCGGTTATTCATCCATACACTAATTACTAATGCACTAATTCATTTTGGGAATATACTAAGTGATTTTGAGAACTCATGTAAAGGCCTCCAATTCGGACTAGACTGGGTTTTCAAGTACTCGGAATTCGTTCCAGTCCTCGGCTTCGCCTCGGACTGGAACGAATTCCTCGTACTTGAAAACCCGGTCTAGTCCTCATTGTCGGCCTTTACATATTACTAAAACAATCGACTATCGTCTCGTGTTTTAAATCTGATGAAACACTGCTGCTCATGTTTTAAATCTTACAAAAAGCACTTGATAAAAGACTAATAGGCTGCTTGTTTATTAAACAGTGTATAGAACACAACGCGCTCATGGTGTAAATTATACTACGTGCAGTATAAGCATTAAATGTGCATATTAATATGTTTATCGAAAAAATTGACAACAAAACTAGCAAATTGATTATCGTAAAAGACTTTATTAAAAACAATACTTTGACTGCACCCTTTAAAGTGCCTATGAATCGAAATTTTTTATTGCTTCATTTGAAAGAGCATCAAAAAGTAGGACAATATGCAGTTTACCGTTCCTTGATATCTTTTATAGTTCCGGAGTTATAAAGATTTAAAGATGTCAAAATGAAGAAAAAATATGGCACAACAAATTGCTGATTCAGCACAAATTGTGACGTCATGTGGTTTGCATGTTAATTTGGTAATATTTAAATGATCTATAGCTCAGTTACTATATGTCAGAATCAAATGAACCTTTGCACATATATAGTGCAAGATGAAAAACAGTTATCACCAATTTTGTTGTCAAGGTAACACTGTTGTACCCAGGCCCCTTGCACGGATTTTATAAAACTCTGTGGGCATAATTTTCAAATTATTATAGTATAAAGGTATTTTAGGCATGCATAGTTATGACAAGCACTTGTTTGATATTATTTTATCCTTATCAGGATCCGATAGAGAAGGTGGTTTATATATAAAATCCGAGCAAGGGGCCTGGGTACAACAGTGTTACCTTGACAACAAAATTGGTGATATTATAACTGTTTTTTATCTTGCACTATATATATGCAAAGGTTCATTTGATTCTGACACATAGTAACTGAGCTATAGGTCATTTAAATATTACCAAATTAACATGCAAACCACATGACGTCACAATTTGCACTGAATCAGCAATTTGTTTGTGCCATATTTTTTCTTCATTTTGACATCTTTAAATCTTTATAACTCCGGAACTATAAAATATATCAAGGAACGGTAAACTGCATATTCTCCTATTTTTGATGTTCTTTCACATGAAGCAATCACGTCATAGGCACTTTAAATCAATTTTAAAATCATTTTCGGTGTATACAATCTAGTATCAGTATACATTTAATAATCTAAATGCTTCTCTAATTTGATCTAATCTAATGTATTTATCAAAAAATAGTCCCAAACTTCACGAGGCAACCGCAACCATTTCCAATTCCTGATATACCGCAACTTAGCCTAAATGATAAACAGGTAAAGAAGAATTAGAACTCAAAACAATATGGCCGTAGTCCGTAGCTAAGGAAGACAGAAGTAGCTCTAACATGCAGAGCCTTAACAAAAAGCAACGCAAACAAAGTAAAAAACAAAATAAAACAAATCAAGATAAAAACGTATTACAAACTATTTTCCCGACTTAAGTAGATTATTAAAGGTGCTGTCCAGTCCATTCTGCGCATGATCCGAATCTTTGTTACCCTCAAACATGACATTCGTAGACAATTACATGAAGTACTCAGCTCAGTGCAAACCGTACAACATGGCACAAAACCAAGCGACGATATCTCTTCGGATTTCTTCTATTTCTTCTGAAAATGTTTTGTTTTGGGTACAAGTAATGAAAAGGAAGAAAGAAAAATTTACAATCTTGAATAAGGTATCAGTATTTTTTTTCTAAATAGAGGTGTAAACATTAGTGTCGTACATGCGCAGGACGGACAGGAGGGCACCTTTAATTATTTGTATGTTTGCGTGGCGAGAAATTCCAATAGAAGCGCAAATTTGTGGTAACACCACGTTTATTAGCAACTGATGATCCAGGCGGGTATCTTAATCTTAATAAAAATATCAATGCCCAGCATAATACACGAAGCAAAGCCATAAGTTTAAAAGTAATTTAATGAATCTAACGTTTCGTTGCTTCTCGCAACATCTTCAGAGAATGAATGATGGAATAAATAATTACAAATATATAAATAGGTTACTAATAATAACTATTACAGATATATGAGAGGTGCCCAGCATAATACACGAAGCAAAGCCATAAGTTTAAAAGTAATTTAATGAATCTAACGTTTCGTTGCTTCTCGCAACATCTTCAGAGAATGAATGATGGAATAAATAATTACAAATATATAAATAGGTTACTAATAATAACTATTACAGATATATGTGGTCGGGAGGTGAGATGTCAGAAGAGAGAAAGTGGGAAGGAGCTGATGTTTGCATTAAGCGAAAGTTATTAGTTATTATTAGTAACCTATTTATATATTTGTAATTATTTATTCCATCATTCATACTCTGAAGATGTTGCGAGAAGCAACGAAACGTTAGATTCATTAAATTACCACGTTTATTAGTTTTTGCTTATAGTGCTCCGCACAGATGACGTCAGTGTTGTCAATTTCATCATGTTTATTCGCATTTTTTATTAATTCTGAGTTTCCAACAATTGAAAAACGTTCATTTTGAATCCCTTGAGAGTTGAGTTGGTTTGTTTGTCCGCATTTTAGGTTTATAAATAGCAACTGTGCGCTTCACTATTTATTTATTTATGTAAAACGTGGTGCTGTCACAAATTTAGATTAGCTGCGTAAAATTTGATAAATCGCTTATGTTTATAATCTCATAAAAAGGTTGTTGCATTTCCATAAAGAACATTAAATTTCGACTTGTTACGATATTGTGTATTTCTATCTCAGCTCGGACGACAGTACCTTTACATGGCATTTTAATTCCCCCACTCCGCACATACTTTCCTCTCTTCATATAACTAGCATCCCACACTTCGTAAGTCCAAATTCCATACAAATATCAGTGAGAGCTAAAAATCCTAACCCTATTCACTAATGTCTCTACAGCTGTTTCTCCGTCTTTCTCCGTCAATCCATACACTTTCAAATATAACTAACAAATGATTTATCACTTCTTGTTTCTCCTCCAAATCACATCCAGCTTTGACCTTTCTCAACACTAACGTTAGGGGTGTCATCGTTAGCACAAAACGGTGACAAGCTTAGCTATAACCCTGAAATAGCCCTCTCCATATTATTTCTCTATGAACAATCTTGTGTTATCACCACCCCAAACATTTCCATACAGTTCTTGATCCATGAGTGTGGTAACATGCCATACACATTATAATCAATAATCAGGCCTGTTTGCCTCCTCTTGCAAATTCCTCAGCACTATCTTATCTATTAACGTCAACTGATCCTTTGTTGCCCCGTGCGTTTCTTCTGCATCCTTTTTGCTCATCTGGTACTGAGTAAATTTACACTATTCATGTGGTCATACTGTACATTTCGTCCGCCAACATCCCCCAGGTTGAGAATCTTGCCAAGATTTTTCCAAGATCTTGCCAGGATCTTGTCTAATATCTTGCCACGATCTTGGCGAGATCTTGCAAGATCCTCATGGCAGGATCTTGCCAAGATTTAACAAAATCTTGCAAGGATCTTCGCAAGATCATCCAGGATCTTGGCCAGAATCGTGGCAAGTTTTTCCAGGATCTTGGCAAGATCTCCAATTTCGTTAGTGGTAGGCAAGTTATGGGCCGGAAATTTGTAACCACATTTATTTTTTCTCTGTCCTTCATTATCAATGAAATTTTCCCTTTTACCAGCCAATCCTGTATGTCTTCTTGGTCTAAGCTCTCATTCAATACTGAAGCCAGTACAGTTCTAATAGATTTGAAATGTTTCAGCCAAAAACAGGGGCTTTCCAATTTAGCATTTTATTGGCTTGTTCTTGATTTTTTCTGGGAGGTATATGCTAATAATAATTATTATTCATTGTACTATATTCTCGTATTCTCATTGGTTGAGAGCCTACGTATAATTATTCGTATTTCGGCGCAGACAAAATAAATCTCGTATTTGTCATGTGGAAAATTTGGACATGACAAATAAATGTCGTATTTGTCATGTCCATACGGTGCCCGCGTATTTTTTCAGCGGTATCTCGCATGAATTGATCTCTCGTGTATCTCGCATAAGTTTGAGTTTGACGTTTTTGTCTGTTTTGATTTTTATTCGCATGGCTGACTTTTGTTGCAGAATGAATAATAAAAGAATTATTGGATGAGGCTGAGCAGGATATCAGAATTATTCAGACCTCGGTCAGCGTTATCTGCCTCAGCTTCGCTTCGGCAGATAACGCTGACCTCGGTCTGAATAATTCTGATATCCTGCTCAGCCTCATCCAATAATTCTTTATTATTATTAGCATATACCTCGCAGGTGAATAGTGCTTTTCACGCAATCTGATTGGTTCCTCTAGCTTGGGATATCCTGCACTATTCACCTGCGGGCAAAACAAAATGGTGAACAGTTTTGCTTTATGTTTACCGAAGCAGGAGATTTTGTTGATAAACAAGGCTGATGGAGTAGAATAACGAGAAAAGTCAACAAGATTGGGTAGAAGAGTGTCGACAGGTATGTTTCTTTACAATTTTCTATCCATTAATATATTCAAAAGTTGTAAAAACTGTTTTGTCGACAAATATCGAGTACGCCGTCGCCAAGTACCCAAGTTGCTAGCGGCCGTGTCTTGTATAAAAATACCGAAAACTATAAGAATGTTAAACTTGTTATTTCATTTATGAGGTATATGCTAAAACAATTATTATTATTATTATTATTATTATTATTATTATTATTATTATTATTATTATTATTATTATTATTACTATTATCATTATTATTATTATTATTATTATTATTATTATTATTATTATTATTATTATTATTATTATTATTATTATTATTATACAAATGCGATCAGTAAATTTTATATTGCTCACTAGCTTGCCTCTGATTCAGGAGCTATATACAAACAGAATACCGCATAAACATTTTACTATTTCCGTTAGACTTTCTATTTTATTATATACGTATATGCTTAGATTTCCGTGTCGCCATATACACAAGTCGAACAAGACGCTGCAACCTTTGCCTAAAGCAAAAGCTCCAGATAACATAATTTGAAAAACCTTATTTATTAATTAAAAAACTGGAAAGGTTTGTAAGTGTCCTCACAAAAATATTATTTCGCATTAAGTCACGGTCAACCATCCCACAGTTACTTGACGATCGCCTCGCGGAGAGAAACACAGGGAATTCAGCCGAGTAACATTTTAATCCACTGTGTATTATACTATTTAGCATTTTCAGTATGTACTCTTACCACAAAGGTAATTGTCATGCCATGTATTTGGATCCGCTGCCTCAACCCATTGGATGCACTGCTTTCCCCCAATTGGTCCAGCAGACGACCACTGGAATTGCAAAGGTGAGTTGTGGGGTACACAGAGAAAGTTATCGTGCCATGTGTGTGGATCAGCTGCTTCCTTGATTTGAGTACACCGCATGCCATTAATTTTACCAGCAGAACTCCATCTCATCCCAGGATTCTTCTTGTGACCATCAGAGCAGAAGTAGTTATCATGCCAAGTGTGAGGGTCAGCGCTTTCCTTGATCTGAACACAATTGTAGCCTGTTAATGGTCCGGCGGAGTTCCAACGAAAGTCATTGGGCCATATTGGAAATGCCGGTTCAGCTTTGAATAAAACAAATAGCAAGAAGCAACACATAAGAAGCAAGTGTTAGTATTACTGTATTAAAGAAATTTCGCACACAATTAACATACACGCACAGTTTGGATCATACCGTATACAACAAACAATGCTCTGTGAAGCTCGTCATGCGCGGAAAACGACAAACAGACAGACAGACAGACAGACAGACAGACAGACAGACAGACAGACAGACAGACAGACAGACAGACAGACAGACAGACAGACAGACAGACAGACAGACAGACAGACAGACAGACAGACAGACAGACAGACAGACAGACAGACAGACAGGCAGACAGACAGACAGACAGACAGACAGACAGACAGACAGACGGTGTAATTAAGATTCGCCGTTGTATACTACGGTCTGTATTCAGTGAAGCACTAGTTTCCTTCTCAGCCGACGTTGTCATACGTCGGCGTACGTTGTCACTCCCCAGCCCCCAACTACCGACTGCTCATTCATGCAGTAAATTCCTTTCCAGCTAATGACCAATCAGAGTCAGACTTACAATATCTGAAAACCTGACATTTGACTTTTAGCCACCTCGTTAGTAAGCACTATTAATTATGTATGCTGCTCTTACCACAAAGGTAATTGTCATGCCATGTATTTGGATCCGCTGCCTCAACCCATTGGATGCACTGCTTTCCCCCAATTGGTCCAGCAGACGACCACCGGAATTCCAAAGGTGAGTTGTGAGGTACACAGAGAAAGTTATCGTGCCATGTGTGTGGATCAGCTGCTTCCTTGATTTGAGTACACCGCATGCCATTAATTTTACCAGCAGAACTCCATCTCATCCCAGGATTCTTCTTGTGACCATCAGAGCAGAAGTAGTTATCATGCCAAGTGTGAGGGTCAGCGCTTTCCTTGATCTGAACACAATTGTAGCCTGGTAATGGTCCGGCGGAGTTCCAACGAAAGTCATTGGGCCATATTGGAAATGCCGGTTCAGCTTTGAATAAAACAAATAGCAAGAAGCAACACATAAGAAGCAAGTTTTAGTATTACTGTATTAAAGAAATTTCGCACACAGTTAACATACACGCACAGTTTGGATCATACCGTATACAACAAACAATGCTCTGTGAAGCTCGTCATGCGCGGAAAACGACAGACAGACAGACAGACAGACAGACAGACAGACAGACAGACAGACAGACAGACAGACAGACAGACAGACAGACAGACAGACAGACAGACAGACAGACAGACAGACAGACAGACAGACAGACAGACAGACAGACAGACAGACAGACAGACAGACAGACAGACAGACAGACAGACAGACAGACAGACAGACAGACAGACAGACAGACAGACAGACAGACAGACAGAGAAATTACTTTACCGCTGCAAAACTGCGTCGTATGAGCACTCACGGTGTAATTAAGATTCGCCGTTGTATACTACGGTCTGTATTCAGTGAAGCACTAGTTTCCTTCTCAGCCGACGTTGTCATACGTCGGCGTACGTTGTCACTCCCCAGCCCCCAACTACCGACTGCTTATTCACGCAGTAAATTCCTTTCCAGCCAATGACCAATCAGAGTCAGACTTACAATATCTGAAAACCTGACCTCTGACTTTTAGCCACCTCGTTTAGTAAGCACTATTAATTATGTATGCTGCTCTTACCACAAAGGTAATTGTCATGCCATGTATTTGGATCCGCTGCCTCAACCCATTGGATGCACTGCTTTCCCCCAATTGGTCCAGCAGACGACCACTGGAATTGCAAAGGTGAGTTGTGGGGTACACAGAGAAAGTTATCGTGCCATGTGTGTGGATCAGCTGCTTCCTTGATTTGAGTACACCGCATGCCATTAATTTTACCAGCAGAACTCCATCTCATTCCAGGATTCTTCTTGTGACCAACAGAGCAGAAGTAGTTATCATGCCAGGTGTGAGGATCAGCGCTTTCCTTGATCTGAACACAATTGTAGCCCGTTAATGGTCCGGCGGAGTTCCAACGGAAGTCATTGGGCCATATTGGGAATGCCAGGTCAGCTTTGAATATAACAATTAACAAAAAACAACTCATGAGCAACAAGCCTTAGCAGTAAAGAAATTTCTTTCAAATTTTCGGCAAATTATCAGACGTCGGTTTCAGGCCCCATGGGCAGCCATTTTTGGTGTCAGTTTCAGTTTTCTACGCAAAACTCCACCAAAAATAGAATTTAGCACAAGTTAGTTTAATATACTTCAAGCATTTTGAGAAGCTTTAAAGAAGAGACTAAAAGGAAGAAGATTACGTTCAAATGAGATCGAGTTAATTATACTGCTGTAGAGAAAAGTTATCCGACTGCCCCAACTGGGAGTCGAACCCAAGGTCTCTGGCTTAACGCACCATCGCTCTAACCACTGGACTGAAAGTCTATTGGGACTCCGGGCTAGAACAGTCAGAAATATCCTTATTCTCTACTTTCCCATAGCCCATAATGCTTTGCGTTTTGGGGGATTACGACCCAGATGTTACGACCCCGTACTCAGGCTCTCTTTTCCCGTTTTTAACCGCCATTTTGAATTTGTGAGCCTGGGTACAGGTTGTTACCCCCAAAACACAAAGCATTGTGAGAATGGGAAAGTAGCGAATATCTAATGTGGCAACATCACCGTTGCTCAACGGGTTTAACTTTTCTCTACAGCAATAATTCGACCTCATTTGAACTTAATCTTCTTCATTTATAATACTAACGTTGCTGAAGGACAACTAAATATTTGCACCATCTAAAGGACTTGTACTTTTCCGTATCCTGTGTAAAAATAGAAATCCAGCTGTTTTTGTGATGTTATTGGCTGTTCTAGGTTTTCGTAAACAAAATTTGCCGTATATGGCCGCGTGATGACCTGGAACTGACGTACAAAAATACGTATTTTTTGCCTCACTTTAATTTGATTGGCAGTCAACCTTCCAGGTATATATAGAGTTCACAGAGCACGCCTCGTACCCAGATCTTTGTGCGCGGAAGACAAGACTAACAAACCAGTTCCTCTACCCCTGCGGAACTCTGCCGCGGCATGCCCGCTATAAATTCCTAATAATATACATGACAAAATTATACTGCATCCTGATTGGTCAAGAGGAGTGCAATTTTAATGTAATATAATGCAGAAAAGGTGTAATACAGTGCTGAAAAATGAAATACGGTGCAAATGTCAATGACTATAAAGCATTCTAATAAACAAACGGAAACTACAGTAAGCCCAATTAAATACTTATGCGAATTTTGAAGGATGGACGGCGGTTTTTCCTTCACGAGAAAATCCAATATGGCGACCAAAACATAGAGTTGTCGTAGAACATTTCCGATGAAATATAGACGGAATTTTGCTTTAATATTGTCATTAAAGTTCCTGCAAGAAGACTAGAACAGGTTAGATGCTACGAGTAGACGTTTGACGTTTTAGTGAACGAAGCGAAGCAGTTTTAAACCATTGAAGCTTCGACGAAAAGTGGAGCAATGAATGGTAAGTAACTTCGTAGCTGGAAGCTAACATTTTCATGTATATTATTAATAAGTAATAGCATGATTTATCGTGCAATTTTGGAAAAAAAAACACGCACTCGTAAGTTTTTTCAAAGACCTCAAATAGCACTCGTCCTTCGTACTCGTGCAATTTTGATAGTCTTTGAAAAACTCACTCGTGCATATTTTTTTTTCCAAATTGCACTCGAAACCATGCTATTACCTATACTAATTTCCTGTCCAGACCAATCAGACCCTGTTTACACTAGAGAAAAAGTTTCCAGATGATGTGTTTTTCCGTTTACATACAAAAGAATATAAAATTCGAAATAAAAACTTTCCAGTTTGGTCACGCATCCGTAGATTTTGAAACTGGAAAATAGATGGAAACTTTGTATCCGAATATAAACCGCGTAGCGATAGTGCTTAATACCGTTGTAGTGTAAACGATCGTCTAACGAATTCAAATACTCAGTAACATTTACGGAATCTGGAAACTTTTCTCTAGTGTATGTGAACGTGATCTTGGAGTTAGACTTACAATATATCTGAAAACCTGACCTACACCCTTCAGCCATGCACCTCGATCAGTCGATCATATTAGTCGTGTTTTAATTAAGTCTTAATTATTACACACTATGAGTCTGTCAGTCTGATATATCCTATTCAACATGTGGTAGATGAAGAATGCCATTGACAGTTCGACGATATTGGATTTTTGGTATTGAGTATTATTGAGATTTTGTAATACAGAAGTCCAAATGTAGATGTTTTCGACTATACAACGAGAATCAGCTGGAATCTATTTAGCCTAGAGCTCCATTCTTTATTTAACCTTTTACATCTTTTTAATCTTTTTTATTTGCAGGTTCAGTTAAGAAACAAATTTACGAGAATCATAGTAGTCCTTTTTTATGTTTTCATATACCAGTCGATGACCGACGTCTCTCTCTTCTTTGTTACACCTGTAGGTAAAGGGCCATTATGATGCCACGTTGTCAATTTTATTTGCGGGGGCAAAACAGAGCTTTCTGCAAATTGTTTACGATGACAGGCTAGCGCCTGGCGCTATACCGTTAGTATCAAGGCGTGAGTATCAAGCAAGACTTGTAGATGTGATATTGCTTACCTGCCTTTGATGACTCAGGAGCTATACAAACAGAATAACGCTCCAAATTATTTCCGTACGCTATTTTCGTTAAGGTCGTTTTCCGTTACGTGCGCTATGACCGCGCGGGCTGAGCGGGCTTTGAAAGTTGGAAATTTTCAACTTCCAAAAAAGCGAACTGAACAACTCTGAAAAACTCCGAAAAATAAAAGTCGAGAAACCTAATATATTTATAAAATAATTTTTCTTTTATTCAAAGAAATTTCTTCATGGACTTTTTTGCTGTCAAAATTACCGTCACAAGAGGCATTTTTGTGGCAAGTAACAAAAGAAAACTGGTTGGAATGCCTTTTGTGACATCACATCCGGTAAATTTGACAGCGAAAAACTCCATGAAGATGAAATTTTCGGCTGACAAGCTATATTATGATTTTGCTCAGGAAGACCCAAATATTACGTAATATATCAACAACGAGTTTGAGTGTTTCATCAGGGGATCCAAACACGAGAAAACATGATGAAAGAACGAGGCCGAAGGCCGAGTGGTTTTATTGTTTTCGAGTGTTTGGATTCCCCTG
This sequence comes from Corallium rubrum, assembly GCA_964035015.1. Taxonomy (NCBI): domain Eukaryota; kingdom Metazoa; phylum Cnidaria; class Anthozoa; order Scleralcyonacea; family Coralliidae; genus Corallium; species Corallium rubrum. Next base: position 28,174,780 of record OZ035997.1, read on the forward strand.
ATGAAACACGATAAACGAGTTGTTGATATGGGATCTCAATCGAGTGATTTCAATTGAAAAATACAATTAAAATAAACCCTCATGAGATTTTATTCATGAGTGTGTGTAAAATTTATTCATACAGCAACTTGTTTGTTTTGCATCGATAATTAAGATCTTAAGAATTAGATGAAAACCGGTTTTCATCTAATATCTGGAGTGGTATACGATTTTAGCGTGTTTTCCTGGCGTATCCAACGTCAATCAGGTGATTGAATGGACTATTGTAATTGGCTGATTATTTCATGAATTATTAATGAGTTTGAGATGAATATGTGAAATCCCCAAACGTGAGATAAGCACTTTAAAAAATATTCAGCCAAAAATCGGCTCAGCCGCATGAACATGAAGTCCACAGTCGCCTGCCAGAGTGAAACTCGGGGTACTCAAAATAGTAACATTTTCATCCGCTGGGTGATGTAATATTATATTTAACATATAGATATGTATACTGCTCTTACCACAAAGGTAATTGTCACGCCATGTATTTGGATCCGCTGCCTCGTGCCATCGGATGCACTTCTTTCCTGCAATTGATCCAGCAGACGACCACCGGAATTGCAAAGGTGAGTTGTGAGGTACACAGAGAAAGTTATCGTTCCATGTGTGTGGATCAGCTGCTTCCTCGATTTGAGTACACCGCATGCCATTAATTTTACCAGCAGAACTCCATCTCATCCCAGGATTCTTCTTGTGACCAACAGAACAGAAGTAGTTATCATGCCAAGTGTGAGGGTCAGCGCTTTCCTTGATCTGAACACAATTATAGCCTGTTAATGGTCCGGCGGAGTTCCAACGAAAGTCATTGGGCCATATTGGAAATGAGTATGGAGCTTTAAATGAAACAGATAGTAACCCGTCAATAGCAAGTCGTGTATTGTATGTGTATTGTTGTTTCAATACTGTGTATTGTTGTACTATCTTCATTGTGATTACACTCAGCTGCCAAAATATTACTCTTATGTAATATTTAAAACACGAGCAGGAGTGTTTTATCAGATTTAAAACCACGAGGGCGCAGCCCGAGTGTTTTAGATCTGATAAAACACGCGATGGGAGTGTTTCAAAAACGACTCGTTATTGGATGTTATGTTCATTAGTATTCTTTATATAAAATTGTATGTTCATTAGTATTCTTTTTGATGTCAAGAAGTTTTATCAGGTATAAAACCACGGACATGGTACTGATTTTCTTTGTGTTTGCCTCATGAATTATTAATGAGTTTTTGAATTTCTTTTAAATGGTTTCCTTAATTTAAAACTACTTGTGACTTAACGTAGCATGTCTATAATTTGGCATAAAAATCGGAAAAGGAGCAATTTTTCTTCTTTAAAACGTACAAATGTTGTTGAAATATTCATTGACATGTAGGTGAAAACAGTTTCAGCACAGATTTTGAAATGAAAAATTGTTTTTGTTATATTAGCAAGGATTTTGAAATGCCATAAATGAATATAGCTGTAGCAACCAGCCGGCAGTTGTTTGAGTAGTTTCAATCAATTCAATGCCTTTGCAAAATGCAAATATTTTTAGATGCTCTAGCAAATGGAAAGAAAGAACTGTAGATTATAACCTTAAATGCGACGTGCAATTTTGTTCATCTCAATATTTTCTATGAAATAACATCCTTCTGAAATTTTTCTTTGTGCCTAATTACCTTTTTCTTTAAAAAATAGAGTTAAACAGTTTTTTTATTTCAAGTCTTCTACTAGAATTAAAACTATATTTTGATCGTTCCAATAGGAGAGGCTATTTCCAGGCCCCAAATAAAAAATGGCGCAAGGGTTTGCATTAACGTTTTCTAATCACCACACCAAATAGCAGGGGTCTTACAAAAAATTCATGTAAAAACGGGCGAGGGGTTATTGCCTTATGTATTTCTAGTAATTTACATATGTTGTACAGAATCTCAAGCTCTTTAAACTAGTATAAGTTTCCATAGTGGCATAAACCTAAGAACGACTCAGGAAAGCTTTAAATAAATTGCGGCGCGGCGTCATTAATATGACTGCTGGAAGTTTCAGATTGCCTCAGAAAAAGAAAAATTTACTCGCGCGCTATTCTATATTTTCATATGTTATAATTTTCATATGTTATACAGAATTTCACGTTCTTTAAACTAGCCTAAGTTTTACAAAAATCCTATAGAATAGCGCGCGAGTAAATTGTACTTTTTTCTGATTCCGTATATTAATGACGTTGTACCGCAATATGTTTTAAAGCTTGCCTGAGTCGTTCATGGCTTTATGCCACTCTGGAAACTTATACTAAGTGAAAGAGCATGAAATTCTGTACAACATATGTAAATTTTAAAAAATCCTATAGAATAGCGCCTGAGAAAATTGTGTTTATATCTGACGTAATTTGAAAAATGCAACACAAGTCCCGTCAGTCGTATTAATGACGCCTCGCCGGAATTTGTTTAAAGCTTGCCTGGGTCGTTTAAAGTTTATGCCACTCTGGAAACTTATACCACATTAAAGAGCATGAAATTCTGTACAACATATGTTAATTTGAAGAAATCCTAAAGAATTGCGCCTGAGAAAATTGTGTTTTTGTATCTCCTGTGCATGCGCGAGTAGATACTATGCTATCACCCGTGTAATGTAATGTAAGTTAAGTTAAGTTAAGTTAAGTTAAGTTAAGTTAAGTTAAGTTGTTAAGTTAAGTTAAGTTAAGTTAAGTTAAGTTAAGTTAAGTTAAGTTGTTAAGTTAAGTTTAAGTTTAGTTAAGTTAGCAAAAGAATGCCTTTGGAGCCAATCAAAACACAGAATAAAACGATTGATTCACGAGAAACTACCGAAACCAAAATAACTACTGTACACCAAGTATTTCACTCAAGTCGTATCAAATGGTATAATCCACCTTTCCGACCCTGGGTCCTTAGGGGGTCCACGTGTCACTTTTCGGACAAACAATCTGAGATGGAACATTTAGACAGTGAGAAAACCGCACAATAAGAGTGGTTATTAAAAGAGAGGTAGGTAATCTTCGAGTTAAGCCCTTCGAGTTAAGCCCTTTTCGAGTTCAGCCCTTTTCGAGTTAAGCCCCGGACACGCCCATTTTTTCTTCAGACATAACCATTTTTTCCTAGGGCCTTAACTCGATGAACTGAAGATGTTTTTACCGTTCGAGTTAAGCCCCTCATAAAAGGGGCTTAACTCGAAGACAACCAACGAATTAGATGCCCGAGTTAAGCCCCGACATTTGAAGGATGTAAACGAATAGCGCAAAATTCAACGGAAACAAAATTACTCGGTGTTTTCATGGAGACTATAGATAAAATTTGGTCTTTTATAGACTTTTTTTAGTAATTAGCGAATAATTGAAGTATTCGTGCAATACTGTAGTTGTTGCAACATTTTAACAAAAATTAATTCAATAATAACGACGACGGCTATACAGCTGAGGTGTCTATAAGGCTGAGATTCAACCTAGTGACTAGTGTGCAAATGTTAAAACTATTACAGGTATAATTCTCACCGTTGAAAAACAAAGTTAAGCACCGAAACGTACGACCTCTTATTAAATTATTCCAAAATGACCTTAAGTTTTACTTCATATTTCTTTGATGGGTTTTGATATTCATATTACACGTGTAAGATTCCCGCCCGGTTCGTTGGTTGCTCTATGGTGAACGATTGCTTACCTTAAGTAATACAGTAATAAAGTCGTAGACAATAGATACATTGAGCAGCATTCTTGACAATACTCGCCTATATTGTAGGCGTTCTTGCTCAATGCTCTATTGCTCTCTAACTGTAGTGTTTAGAATTTATGGATACATTTAAATAAACGCGCGAGGTTTGTCATGGCATTTCAGATTTTCAGCCAAGAAAAACTGTTCACATGGGGAAATTTTACTCCATGTCCCGTTTGCCGAAATTTTGTTCTCGGAATGCACACCGGCTATCTATATATGCTCTGATATGAAGTAAGAACGATCTAGGCATCGCAGTCAAAATCTTGTAACTTTATTCTAACTTATTTATTAGAGAATAGTATTAGTCTTAGTCTATACTTTATACTCTCCAAACGATTCATGAAAATACCGAATAATTTCGTTTCCGTTGAATTTTGTGCTATCCGTTTACATCCATCAAATGTCGGGGCTTAACTCGGGTATCTAATTTGTTGATTGTCTTCGAGTTAAGCCCCTTCTTTTATGAGGGGTATAACTATCAGGCCCTTCTTTTTCTTCAGGGGACTGGGGCGGAGAACGGAGAGAAAAAGAAGGGCCTGACACCCCGCGCGGCCGGGCATATTTGGCTCTGGGGACGAGATTGGGCCTGACACAAATCTATTCATAGAGCCGTGTTCTCACTGATCTCAAATAATATACTCATTATACTGGATAGAGCATCTATTGTTTCGCGCGTGGCAAAAATTGAGGTCGGAAGTGAGGCTAAAAATCTCGCGGCGGCCATATCGGTGGGACCCACAATATTGCTGAATCATAGTTTTCGCCTCTGGTTTTCGCTTTAAATGATCGGATTTTTAACCAAAACCAGCTAAATTTTTGTGACATGTATCTGTCGCTATGGGAGAACTTAAAAGTGGCTGTATGAAAACCAAGTGGGTCCCACCTGAAATGGCCGCCGCTAATTTATTCCAACTTCACAGCGAGCACCGGATGCTCCGTCCAGTATAATGAGTCTATTATTTGTGATCAGTGCGTGTTCTTCGTCCAGAATCTGGACGAAACCCTGATTGGTTGAGAGACAAAAGCCGGAAATAATCAACGGAAATTAAGTAATTAACTGATTCGAAAATCGAAAGTTCTTCGTGGGAATTGCCGAGAAGCCGCCCAGACTCCGACTAGAAAGTTTGTGTTTTCTCAAATTTACCGTTAGCGTTTTTGCCATTTTCATGGACAAGAGCGATTAAAGAAGCTGAAGAAGGAACCTCCGTGTTTTGCCCGTAATAATGTGTATTGAAAGTCAGCCTAGCTGTCAAAACAAAACACTGCTGCTGTCTTGTCGTCTGACTACGGAAGAAACAGTTGGGCTTGAAAGTTCATTCGATCTGAAAAGCGAACGTAGTGTGCTATTGCAGTATGCAGTACTAGATTTTACTTCGGCATTGCCACTTCGAAAGATTACTTGAAAACTGAATAAACGTGTGTTTGAAGATGTTTATGCAGAAGCAATGAATTTTTGTATCTACTGCGAAGCAGTAGATATAATGTTGTCGCGCTGTTAAGTTAAGTTAAGTTAAGTTAAGTTAAGTTAAGTTAAGTTAAGTTAAGTTAAGTTAAGTTAAGTTAAGTTAAGTTAAGTTAAGTTAAGTTAAGTTAAGTTAAGTTAAGTTAAGTTAAGTTAAGTTAAGTTAAGTTAAGTTAAGTTAAGTTAAGTTGTGTTAAGTTAAGTTAAGTTGTTGTTAAGTTAAGTTAAGTTAAGTTAAGTTAAGTTAAGTTAAGTTAAGTTAAGTTAACAATAGAATGCCCTCGGAGCCAATCAAAACATAGAATTCAACGATTGACTCACGGCAAACCACCGAAGCCAAAATTGTAAATGTAGTACTTCATGTAAGTCAATGCTATGGCAGCATGGAGTTTATTGAGTGAGATATTCAGGGAGCGAGATATTTATTTCAAGAATAGAAGTTTTACAAGCTTAGTAAGTATTTTAAGTATGAATCGTTGTCAATTAAATGTGATGTACTATAGACGTTGGAATGATACGTTTTTCTTTGGACAATTTCATATTCAGGCGAGGCAATTTATATGACCGACATGTTTACATGTATTCAGCAGTCAGATCGAGCTTTGTAAACTGACAAGGCTGTGCATTGCTGAACAGAAATAGAATTTTCTTCTAAGAAAACAAAACTAGCTTCATGATCAAGCAACAATGTGCAAAACCTGTGGTGATTCATGAGCGAAATTATTATGCTATTAAATAACATATTGTACAATAGTGAAATGTCAGTGACAGGCTATGTAGAGAGTGCGAAACGGCAAGCCTTTATATTTATAATGAATAATAATGGGGTAATTAAGTTGTATGCTGCAGTAATGTCAATGTCATGCAAAAATTTATGTCATTAATGCCAAACATTTATTCTACCTATTACTGCATGCATGCATATACAGTATATGTCTACTCGATCTTGAAGAACAATTAATGTATAGTTGCTTTCATAATTTTGATGACAATTGCTGGAGATCTTCATTCAAAACTTCATTATTTCTAAACTTTACAGCAGTCCTACTTCAGATACCAACTGGATTGCATTATAATTATTTGACAAATTGTTGTAACAAAGTTATTTAAATACTTTATTAATCAAATTTTGTGAGCTGTTGTTGATGTATATACTGTATTAAAATTTGATTGGCCTACTAAACTTTACAACAACCATACTTTATTACCATAGGTTTTAAATAGTACCATAGCTTTAATAGTCAAGCTATGATCACACCGCCTCTCACGACAAGGACTGAAGTAAAGCCTAATTTGATTGAGTTAGTATTTGAATGGGTGACCATGCACATGATAATTGGTAGAGCTGTTAGTGCTCAGCCTCCTGTGCTTTAATGGCTTTACTCTGACTTCCTTTCTTAAAAACACAGCATGGCTAGCATTGACAATCTTGACAAAAATCTTGTTCAGCTCTGAATACAAGGTCACTACAAGTACATACAGTAATTACAGCATTGTTTTTACCATAGTAGCTATAGGCATGATTGACGCAGTAGATACATGCATGTCTGGACATGCCTATTTTTTGAGGTTTGATTTGGTTAGATGTTAATTTGTTCGGTGAAGCTTGTAATAGACACACGCAATACAAAACAGGAAGTGACTTTTATTGGCTATGGTACGTCACATGAATAGGGGGCGGATGAGAAGAATCAATGTTTTGTGTCAGGCTTATCAGTGCCGTGGCAATCGAGTTAAGCCCCAGGAAAAAATGGGTGTGTCTGGAAAAGAAATGGGTATATACCAGCCAAGCTTCCATTGCTGCATTGCCTGCATATCATGCAAGATCGAGGTGAATGCAAGGTTGGGTAACAGTTCCCCCGGTTCCTGCTTGTTGTGCCTTGGTGCTTGGAGAAGGATCAGGTTGACTGGTCCTGTTGATCCTGATCCGCTCACCAGTCGGGGTTTACCTGTACCCTTCAAACATCAGTTCAGGTAACTGATGGAATAACGAAATTTTGTTTAAGAGGTGGGACGGTGGGTGCGACTTTCAATAGCGTTCCGTTGAGCTCCTTATACACTGCGTACTATGAGCTTGCGCGCTATCGAGTTTCGCTTACGTTGCATACCTTCAACCTCGTACCCAGGGTCTTATCTGCTTTCAAAATGGCGAGATGAGAAGACCCTGGCAAAGGCTCGTCACGTGATTCCAAAATACTCCAAGATTCTTGGAGTATTTGGTCACGTGGATAATTTGAGCTTCGCCCGTCCTGGGGGAGCGGTTGATTCTGTTCTTTTATAAACGTAGAAGGTTGTTGCAAGTCCTGTAATGTTAAATTCGAGTGGTAAATTAGATCTATTTGAAAATTTACGACATTTGCTGGATATTTCATATTTGTTGCCGTCAATCGTCAGAAACTCAGAAAGAAAGGCGAAGGCGACGAACGATCATAAACAGTTAAACAGAAACCCGCTTTCAATTGAACTACTGCGGTACAGGTACTGCTACATTTACATACACTTAAAATATTCGAATGCTGTTGATTGTTGGAAGTTTATTTACTGTCCAGTATAGCACATTTATGTTTCTTGTCCACACGTTTGGGATTTGTGGAAATTTAATTATTGTGTCTGTCGATTTGATATTCAAATGGTATATTCGAATCTGCTGTCCTCGTTGACTTTGACTTTGAGGTTGTACTTTAATACAAATATTCGATCAACTACCATACTACGATCGACGAACATATTATAGATCAGCACTGAAGATTTTGACTTTGTATATTTCTAAACTTTTTAAATTAGATTCGGAAAGTCCAGAAACCGAAATATTAAACACTTCTTGCTTGCATATTAAATAAAGCAAATATGTTGTAGTGTAGACGCTTCTTACTAACTGATTTGATAAATTTGTTAAGATAATGTCTTGTTATTTGTACGGTTTGGTTATTCTTGAGTTCCCATGAAATAGTTCGCTGAATAGGCCAACTATACTCTGTCCATCAGTGACGTGACCAGCCTTTGCCAGGGTCTTCTCTCCGCCCCGCCATTTTCAGAAGGCCCTGGGTACGAGGTTGGCATACCTTGTCTGTCATCATTCTCGTCCCCAGAGCCTCTCCCGTGCTGGCGCGCGCAAAAGGCTCTGGGAGAATCCAAACCGGAACACCAAGATTCTTTGGTGTTCTTTCTAAAGCGCATGCGTTTAAGTTCGCGGTTGGGGAGTTGGACACGAGATCATGGACAGTTGTTTGGAATATAATTTTCCTTTCGTTTTCGATTCTGTCTCGTATTGACTCGTTTGAATTTGGAACAATTCTGATTGTGGTAGATTCCGTTCGAAGAAGGTCCTTGTCGAGTGTGGATCATCGCCGCATTTACTCGATGGGGCAAAATACATTAAAATTTACGAGTTCGCTTCAGAGCTTGGCAATAGAGCCGTGTCGGAATTTCTTCGTATTTACGGCCTCTTTTAGTGAAGGTAGTTCTCTTTAATTTGTTGCACCGTTCGTTTATATTTGACTTGTATATTTGACTTGTATATTTACTTCTAACAGCCTGCAGTGTGCTGTCTATCGCCTATCTGCTGTCTGTCTTCTGTGTTTGATTTAATTATATAAGGGGAAACGGGTTGACTGCTTTGAAAAACGATCGATTAAATTGTTCGGATTAGAACTATATTAGAATTGTGCTTCGTTGTCATTTTTCGTGTCTCAAATACTGTTTATTTATAAACATTCACTAAGCTCCGTTATATATAGGCCTTTGAATTTGAACAACCAATCAGATCGCGATGATTATGGATTCCCCAGAGCCTTTTCCGCGCGCCAGCACGGGAGAGGCTCTGGGAACGAGGATAGACCATCAACCATGTGTTGCGTGCAGCTCAGCATGTCTCCTTTGGTTTAACCTTCGTTATTTCATAACCCCATCAACTGCACTGAAACATGACACTGACCATTTTAATATGCCATCATCACAACAACATTGTATCCCGCGGCGTGTAGTTGAGTGTGGTGGGTTTGCTTTGGGCTATATTTTTGGGCGTGCATTTTGTTTGAATGACCAAACCGAACGTTAAATGTATGGGCATCAACAATGATTCCACAGTAGATTTTTCGTGATTTGTTGTAAATCATTCGCCATGCGCTTTCTTGTTTGTCGCTGACTCTCGCTTGCTATACAACTGCACAACATTCGTATAAATAATCTGTTCAAACACGGCAAGACACTAATCATAATTGTCGCGTTTAAAAAAAATCTACAAATTTTGACTTACATTTTCTCTACTATGGCTATAGCTGCTATTTCGTTTATGTTTAATCGTTCTGGGTGTCGAGAATCACTTTTACAGCACTCTAAGACCATCTTTTAACCACTCTAATAATATACATGATTTAGTGTAATTCAGTGCAGAAAAACGAAATACAGTGCAAATTTTGGAATTTTTTTAATTTGCACAAAAATCATTTTTTACTAGAAAAAAAGCTCTTCCTGTTAATTTTTTTCCATGTATGTTATTTGAACAAAGCATTTTGATTAGAAAGATTCCCTTTATGATAAATTTTTTCATGTATATTATTAATAAGTAATAGCATGGTTTCGAGTGCAATTTGGAAAAAACACGCACTCGTGAGTTTTTCAAAGACCTCAACTACTATAGCACTCGTCCTTCGGACTCGTGCCATTTTTATAGTCTTTGAAAAACTCACTCGTGCATTTTTATTCCAAATTGCACTCGAAACCATGCTATTAGCTATTACCTATACTTACTGTGCGGTAAAGACGTTGTTGGAATGATGATAGAAGTTTTTGAAAGCAAATTAATGGTCGTTGCATGGACAATTTCATATTCAGACGAGGCAATTTATATGGCGAACATGTTCTGGTCGAGCTTCGTAAACTGACAAGACTGTGCGTTGCCGAACCGCAGAAATGGGTGACACTCTTCTAAGAAAACAAAGTTAGCTTTATGGTCAAGCAACAATGTCCAAAACCTATGGTAGTCCACGAGCGAAATATGGTATTAAATAGCAGTCAAATGTCAGTGATGCAGTGAGTATGCTGCATGAGAGCGTGAACTGGCATTATTAAGTCTATATACAGTATTAGTGGCGTAAAATTGTATGCTGCAGACTGCAGTTGTCAGATGCCATGCAAAATCTGTTTTTTTCGAGTTCTTTTGCCTTTGATCGAGTTGGGTTGAGGTGTTCTCCGACGGTATTGGTGAATTCATGAGTAGTTGATCAGTAATGTTGCTGCCGACAAGGTTTGTCCATGAAGACAGAATAGACGAATTTTTAGAGACGCGAAAAAATGCCGTGTACATGTTGACATCAGCAGGCGCGCAGGGGGGTCGGGGGGTGCGAACGCCCCCCTTTTTGGGGGGTGCGAGGGAAATTTTGGAGGTCAAAAATTACTTCTACTCTCTCTGACGTCTAAATCATGTGATTTAAAACTTTATACGTGGGTCAAAAGTTTCCTCAATGCAGAAAATGCCATTTTACAGATCCAAAGTTCAAAAATTTCCCGCGGGGCTATGCCCCCGGACTCCCCTAGATTTGTGTCGTAACTTTATCTAAAAACGACCCCCCTTTCAAAAATCCTGGTTGCGCCCTTGGACATCAGTACCTAGGAAGTTTGACTTCAGGAGTCAAAGAACATATACGTACTGTTTACCTAGTAACGGCTTTCTCCTTGTTTGAATAGCTTTACCTTTTGCAAGTGACCGAGTTATAGTTGATCAGTTAAAGCCTAAAGGCTTTACAATATTTACAACTGCACACGCCGGCGATCGCGGTATACCTATATAGTACGTAAAAGATGACGAGCTATTTGAAAACAGGTTGGCCCTGGCCTTGCTGCTTTATAGTCCGACAATTACAAAATGCAAGTATAATAATAAGTCAGGCCGGTTTGTCCGAATTTAAATAAATTCTATATCAAAATGATCACTTGATTCTGCCGAATCCGACACTATAGGTTTTGTCTACTAAAATTACATTTATATTACATTAGCAAACCTTTGGCGCTTCCTGCACCGCTGCAGTGTAGCGTGCCGCAACTACTCACGCAGGACTCAAACAGTAACGTTTTATTTTCTTCCCAAAATCTTCTCCTATAGTTTACAAAACATCTTATTGCTGCGAGCCGTAAGGCGAGCAGCTCACTAATCTTGACGAGGTCTGGGTCGAGTTTATATGCGTTCACAAACTCGATTTAGGATTTCGTGGGCGATGATCTTCGGTATACGCAATGTCTACCGATCAGCGGCAGGCATTATTAAATTGTGCGCTACGCTACACCTGGCATTGTTTGGCGGTGGGATATATTGATTTATTAAAGAGAAGTGTATTTTTCTACTATACTATTATATCAAACACAACTCTATTTGTTGTTGGAAGTATATATCAAGGCCACAAAAGGCTAAGCGACATTTCGAGGGGCAGACAGTGTATTTATACGAGCCTTTGTTCATTAATTTTTATATGACATTCCACACCATTGTGCCAGATGATTTCACTTAACATTTTAAGCATGCGACGTTACTGTCAACACCCACGTCACGCGCACAAAATTGAGCCACCAAAGATGGCAACAGCCGTTATTGCTGCAAATCAACAACCTAAAACTGCATAGATTGCCGTTCTTCACTTCAAGCAAGAGTGCTGACGCCATCACTCTTTAATGGCTCGATTCCACACGCGTGACGTCCATGTTGAGGAAAACGTCGCATGCTTAAGCTCTTTAATTGAATGATTGCTTCGGACGATAACAAGTATTTTACTACTAAATAGTAAATGGTAGCAACTCGCAGCACTTCACTTTTGATAAAAACTTCTAGTTTTATACTATCGCTACAGGAAGACTAGGCCTACGATTGACGTAAAGGGAACTTCTATTTACAAACATTCTATTGGTTAACTTACAAGACAGGAAGAACATACAAGAGAATCCTATACTAAAGGAACAACATATTTTACTGTTTACTTTTACGAAGACAGAACAACATCCTAAACTACGATACAACATGCTGAGAGGAACTACATATCAAATTGCTTACGTACATCGAAGTGTCATATATCAGAATTACGGGTCACCACAGCAGTTCATGCATATAAGACCATAGATTCTATTTGTGAAAATCTTGGCAAATATGCATTGCCATTGTTATGTAGTCTTGCTAGAGTACGCACAGGCTGCGCAAAGCTTTCAGAAATCAGTAGCCCGAGTGAACGCCTGAGCAGGCGTCTTGTTTAAAGTTAAAACACAACATGGTCTGAGACAACCTCGTCCCCAGGGCATTTTGCCTCCACGTTGGGAGTCGGCGAAAATGGCCCTGGCATCGGCTGGTCACGTGACACCCAGAATTTTGGGGTGTTTTGGCAAGAAAATTTATGCGGTCTTTGTGTTTCGTTTTTGTATAATACGTATACATGAATAATAAATAAGAAATATTTAACGCTCTGCCGAATCACTCATGTGAACCTTTATCATAAATGCAACTGGCTAGCATTATTCATCATGATACTCCCCGCGATTATCCAGGATACATTTAAATGTCGGGAAGAAACATATATCTAATGTTGTTCTTGACTTTAACCAAAGCTATCGTTACAATTCTTTGGATGAACTTCGCAGAGTGGATTTATTGCAATTCATATTTTGATGAATAAATTACACTGTAACTGAATTAATCAAGTTTTTAAACCGGCCAATCCGATTATAGAATCGACCAGCCGATGCCACCCAACGTGGAGGCAAAATGCCCTGGGGACGAGGTTGGGTCTGAGAGCATAGACAATTTTGTCAAAAATCTTGTTCATCTCTAGATCTGGATTGAATACAAGGTTGTTACAAGTATACAATTCCATCAATTTTGTCACAAATACAGTAGACAATAACGCAGTAGATACATGCACGTCTGGGCCTGCCTATTTTTGTATGTGGGGATAACTTCGCAACTGGCAAACGCAAAAATTGAATCGAAGGCTGAATCGAAGGCCGAATCGAAGGCTGAATGTGGTGCATACTTCACCAAGACAGGAACGGACAGGAAAGTTTCTTCTTCTTTTTATCAAATTTATTTGGATCATTTACATAAATTAAAATAAGACAACAATCTAACATTAATAGTATTATAGCAAGATGACGAAAGAGAAAGCCGAATGAAAAGAGAAAAAAAAATTTCCTTTGTGTTATAGTCATTATATAGTTCCGACCGAGAGCTCACAAGACAAAGGAAACTTTCCTGTCCGTTCCTTATCCTGCGGAAGATTTTCCTGAGTGGAAACTAGCCTTTACTGTGTAGTTTATGGCGACGAGGATAAAGCGGAAGAAACTGCTATATGGGATGCAGCCGTGGCCATGCATCCTCTGTGTTGTTGTTAAAAACGAATGTTATTGCTATATAGACAAAACTTAACCTCCAGCTAAATGAGCCGTTCATGCAACGACTAAACATAGTATCCTGTTATCAAGGCCATTCAAGGGAATTCTAGAACTATGTTCTAGATTTCTTTCTATCAACGTTTCTTGAAGAATAAACGGCACGTATCCATGACAATGCATTGAATCATTGCGAAGATACAACGATTATAAACAGCAATATATAAACCTTACCTAACTCTACTGCTTGGAGAAAACAAATCCAAAGCAAAACTTTCAGCAACATTTCTCTTGATGTCGGGTGAAATTGCTCTCTGCAGACTCTGCACTACTGCAATCAATGATTATAAACTCAGTTGACGTGCACAGCTTTTTATGCGGTCTGTCCGACGTCACTAGTGTTAAAATACATATCCTATGACGTATATTATATTCGACTAGTTTATAAAATTTTCGACTAGTTTGAAAAGGCACGATAGCGACTCCAGGATAAATACAAACAACAATAGGCGATTTTTTAGCAAGTAGATTCGTTCTGATCAAGCAAAAGCACAGTTGTTCTCGTTATGTTTTGTACAGGTGGCTTCCTTTATATAATCTTGTCATCTTGTTTGGTCTAAAATATTTTCATAATTGTATAATTATTTATTATATAGTATACTGTATATCGTTATTGATATTATGCTGTATAGATGTACAATAGTACAAACATGCAGTATCAGTTGTGCAGTGTGCTAGCATAGACACTCACTATACCGGATAGGTTTTCGTGCCGGCACAAAAAATATCCAGTATAGTGTAAACAGATTCGATCGGCACGATATTGTGCCGAAGTAAGCCTCGTTCACACTATATACCGGATAGCTTTTGTGCCGGCACGAAAACCTGACGATACAACCAATTTCCACGCTTTATTCTATTAATTTACTTCCGGAACGATTTCGAACTCCGTTCACACTGGAGCTGGAACGGCACAAAAAGCTATCCGATACAAGATGTACCTCTTTCGGATCGGAGCGGCGCAGCGGCGTGCTCAGTACTGACAATTCGCATTTGACGCAGCAAATGCGACCTTGGCTTTGCGACCTGCGTCACAGACGCCCAGATCGCAAAAAAGTGATGACACACAATGAGGCTATGACGTGGCTAATAACACACTTTCTCACGCAGCAAGTTGAGCCATTGCGAGACATGGTTACAAGGTTGCACATTTGTATGAAGATTGGAGAAATCAATGTTCTGAAGCCAAGTGACGCTTGGCTTAGCAAGAAGAGATTCTGATTAAATATTTATAAAGAAAGGAGAATATGCACTTTTGTGCATAAGGAAAAAACATATTTACTGTTTACGTCGAGGTTTACGTATAAGCGGTAGAACGACATCCTATCATGCTGAGTCCGACCCGCGTACAGACACTTATTTATTTCCTGTCTGCGCATTGGGGACAATAATTAGCTTGTTGGTATGATTTGATGTTGTTATAAACATACTAATAAAAAATTACCTCGACACAGGGGCAATGTGTCCAAATTTTCTCTACAATTTGTCTCATTCTCTCGGGATACCCCCACTAGGGTTCGTAGCAGACTTTGAAACTTGAAAGTCTTTAATTTTACTTCAGAAAGTCTTCATTATACACTTGTTGACTGGCGCTAAGGGAAACGTCGAGTTTTACGGACCCGAAGGCTTCAATGTCACCCGAGGGTGACAATTGAAGCCTGATCTCCGGCGTGGACTTGTCCTCGCGCTTGGCGTACTGACGTGAGTTAACAAAAATTTGATATCTTCGCGTATTGGCGTACGGCTTGTTCAGTCTTCTTGGCGTGCAAACAAATGTAACCCGCACTTTGCCTCTTTTGGCGTATTATTTTCTTATTATTTTGCGTATTATTACGTATTATTTTCAAATATGCATGGCGTACCAAAACGTCCAAAAAAAAGATAATTGGTAGCCTTGGCGTAAAGCTCTGAACCTCGTCGCCAATCTCCGGGGTGGGACTTGCACGGAATGCACCCTGGCGTAAAACTCGATGTTTCCCAAGGCAAAAGTCAACAAGCGTTTTGTTATATACCAAAGACTTTTAAAATACAAAATACCAAGTTGACTCGAAACTTGCAAAAGGCAAAAAGACTTACCAATTAAAACACTTTGACTTTGTCTTCGTAAATAATTTCAATTCAACTAAACAAATACACCTGACTCAACAAGTACAAAGAACGGCTTTAAATTTATCCAGGTTTTCTTCAGACCTTCCTTGAAGGTGTGTATACATATTTTTTCCTTTGGAAAATCTCGAAACAGCTCTTGTTTTCAAAAAAGCTCGAAACAGCTCTTGTTTTCAAAATGTTCCAAAAAGTCCAAAGTTCTTGATCTGATGCAATAATCATTGTGTATTCACGTGAACAACGCATCTGTTTCCTTCTTCGTTGTTGACGTCAGAGGGAACAGTTGCAATGTTTCCCTCAGAAAGAAACATTGAGTTTGTTGAACAACACGTGACCATGATTTGACCAATAGGATTTCATCTTTGGCAAACGAAAGTCTTTGGTATATGACAAATTTTATTGTTTACGTATAAAAAATTACCCTGGCCCCAGAGGTTTTGAAGGAGGCTTGCAGAGGAGGACGACCGCCATCATCCGGCTTTAACGAATCACGATATACTACATATACTGAGAGAAAGTCAAACTACATATTTCTTTGCTTACGTATATATTCATGGTCACTGTCAATGCTATATATTACACCCAAATGAAACTTTATTATTAAACTAACTACAAAAATTATGTTAAAAAATACTTTTATACCTCACCCAAATTTACATGAATACATATACAAATATTCTATTCTGCCACAGAGACACCGTGCAAGGGCAAATCCTTCCGTAATGTGAACCATTTGACAAAAAATCAAGCCGCAAGGTCCATAAACTAACTTACCTTACAAAGCTAAGGTCGCATAGAAGATATGGGCTTGTTATACCAAAAGGAAAATGTACTAAAAGGCTCCCATCATACTCAAGTACTCAAGAATCCTATGTGAAATCGATTCGTCATGGGTTAAATGCGAAATGAGGTTAGGTAGTACACGTTTGCTAAAATTTTCTTAGGTCCGACTGTAGTGTGAGTCGACAAGGTGCAAGAAACATTGCACTGTCACCAGTGTTAGATCAGAGGCTATGATCTAGGCTAGTAACACGCCTGCCCTGCTCATGCAACTGCATGCAATGCAACAAATTTGAGCCGTTGAGAAACAAGTTGCACGAAAAATCACTTGCAGCTCATACTGCTACAATATGTTTTTTGGGTGGTTTTTTTTTAGTTTTTTTATTTATTTATTAGCTTCGCCATAGACTTGATTAAATACATGTATAGCATCACAAAATAAACTAAAACGAGGACTGCATTCAAACACAAAACACAAATTTAAACCTATGGCAGGGTCACCGCAAGTGACCCTGCCATAGGTTAAATTTGTGTTTTGTGTTTGTGACCCTGAATTCTAATACTGAAACTTGCACATTATACAACAAACAATATAGAAATAAATACAAAAAACAGCAAGTGATGACTATGGTTTAACCTTTTAACCTGATGGTCTATTGGTCTATAACCTTACTCTGATGGTCCAGCTAATAAGGCCTCGTTCACACTATACCGGATAGCTTTTGTGCCGGCACGAAAACCATATCGGATAGGCCTTCTGTTCACACACAAAACGGCTGTTCCGGCACAATTTCTGTGCCGGCTGACTCAGTTGTTAAATCTAACCCATAAGTCGTATGTGAAATCAGATCGTCATATTTACCAATCTAATATCTGGAATACAGCATTTGCGTTGCATAGGCACTTTAACCCATGGGTATTTGTAGCCTGCGCGCAAATGCTGTGTTCCAGATATTAAATTGGTAAATATGACGATCTGATTTCACATACGACTTATGGGTTAGATCAGGCTCATCAGAGCCTATTTAACAACTGAGTACTGACAATTGGCATTTGACGCACCATCATGCAAATGCGAGCTTGGCTTTGCGGGCCTGCGGAAAAATATTTTGGGATCACTTAGAGCCTTGGTAACCTGGCCTATGACGGATGATCTGTTTTTTTGCGCGCATAGACGAAATGCTTACATTGCTCAACTTCCGTACAAATGCGTGCTAAATTTTTAATTATTTGCGTTAAATTTGATGTCGCACTCCTTGCAGCCTGACTAACTATATCGTTTCTGCTAGGTTCGTCAAAGACCTACGTTTGTTAAAGTTTCACAGTTCAATTCTGATTTTGAATAATAACTCTTCATCTAAAGAGCATTGAAACTCTAGGGAATATTGCTTTGCTAACAGCATTCTGCAAGCATTGCTGTCTGTTACGCCTTAGCAGATTGTTTTGTTTTGGTATAAGTGAAAGTAGTTTGTGTTTCTGTGGGATGTCCAGTAGATCCAGGAAGGAATAATAACAATTTTGAATTTGCATCCCTCTTAGGAAGCCTTGATGACCCCTGTTACTTATAGCAATTTTGCATATCTATTTCTATCAATTGAACCTTGCTTTTAGACTATGAACTGCACTATTTAAGCCTCTCCGGACTGGTCCGACCTGTCTACTCGGTTAAGCATATATTTAGAAAATAAAATCTTGAGCTGATGAGCTCCTTTCATTATCGGTGAATTGTAACTACGCTATAATTCTGAATCTATCTTATAATTTCTAATAAGAACATGTCGCACTTCACACTTTCTGCTAAATAGCGACACCTGTTGTGTCGCATGTGCAGTACCGGTAATTTACTTCGGTACGCCCGAACGGCGTAACAGACAGTGACGCTTGTAGAATGATTATGCTGTTAGCAGAACAAGTATTCCGTAGACTTTGAGTGCCTTTTGGATATAGAGTCATTATTCAAAATCAGAACAGAATAGTCAAACTTTCACAATCGCAAACCTTTGACCACGTGCTTTGACGAACCTAAGAGAAACGATAGTCGGACTGCAAGGAGTGCGATATCAAATTTAGCGCGAATAATTAAAAATTTAGCACGCATTAAGCATTTCCTCTACGCGCAGAAAAATAGATACGTCCATAATAATCGATTAAATATAGTAAGGTTAGATATACTGCCGAAACAGAGAACGTAGGAGTCTAACGTTTCGAACGAAGGCCCTTCGTCAAAGAGAAACGTGAGGCGAAGGGCCTTCACGTTTCTCTCTGATGAAGGGCCTTCGCTCGAAACGTTAGACTCCTACGTTATCTGTTTCGGCAGTATATCTAACCTTACTATATTTCGATTGTTGTTTCTACACTGCCTACGCAGCACGCTACTTTTATTACTTCCATAATAGGCCAGGTTACCAAGGCTCGAAGTGATCAAAATATTTTTCTGCTTGCGGCCTGCGTCACAGACGCGCAGATCGCAAAAAAGTGATGACACACAATGAGGCTATGACGTAGGCTATAACACACTTTCTCAGGCAACAACGGAGCCATTTGAAAATTGAAGAGATTCTGATTAAATATTTATAAAGAAAGGAGAATATGCACTTTAGTTGCTATAACACTTAAGGAAAAAAACATATTTACTGTTTACGGCGAGGTTTACGTATAAGCGGTAGAACGACATCCTATCATGCTGAGTCCGACCGCGCACAGACACTTACCGCATATTGGGGACCAAAATTAGCTTGTTGACAAAAGGTCGGCTATGCGTACATGTATCTGCGCCAAACCACAGCCAAACCCACCACTGTGAGAATCTTGTCAAGCAAGATCTTGTCAATGTGTGATCTTGGAAAATCTTGTAAGATCTTAAGAAAAATCTTATAAGATTTTTACACGTAGATCTTATAAGATTTTAGCGAGATCTTATAAGAGAAAGTACACGTTCTCTGACCAAAATAATTATTTATCATGACTCACAAAAACTGTGGTAGAATGTAGATCACACTCACAAGTTTACTGTAAGTCACGTTAAAAATAATAGTTAATCAGCAAAATCCCCTGTCTCCGAAATGTTTTAGTGCAAAACTTTGTCGGAAATATAGAATTTAACGGCTAACTGCAGGAAGATATATCCCAATGGCCAATAATACGGCTGTTGAGCCGGACACCGCGGGTCTAAATACCCCTGAATGGCTGAATCGTCTGTAGGTTTGTGCCATTTTGGAAACTTATACCGTTAGATAGAGCGTTAAACTCTGTTCAACAAATGTGCATTAAAAAAATCGTAGAATAGCAACGGAGAAAAATCTATTTGAACTGAGATGAGCGCCAAATATCAAATGGCAATTATCAGGTCAAACCGTGACGCAATCATATTTAAACCGGTATGGTATCCGCCAGTTGATTCCCTGAATCGTCTGTAGGTTTGTGCCATTCACGAAACTTGTACAGTTAGATAGAGCGTTAAATATTCTACAACATATGTGAATTAGAAAAAATCGTATAGAATATAACCCTGAAAAATCATAGTGTTTTAGTCAAAAACTTTGTCGGAAGTTAGAATTTAACGGCTAACAGCCGTATTGGGATATATCTTCATTGCAGTTGAGCCACCGGATACCGCGTGTTTAAAGTATACCCCTGAATCATCTGTAGGTTTGTGTCATTCACGAAACTTCCACCGTTAGATAGAGCGTTAAATTCTGTACAACATATGTGAATTAGAGAACATTGTATAGAATAACAACGGAGAAAAGGCTATTTGAACTGACATGAGCGCAAATATCAAATTGCATTATTTACGCTATTTATTGGCCTGACGGTCAAACGCGGTCATATTTAAAGTAAATCGTCTGCAGGTTTGTGCCATTTGGGAAACTTGCACGGTTAGATAGAGCGTTAAATTCTGTACAACATATGTGAATTAGAGAACATTGTACAGAATAACAACGGAGAAAAGGCTATTTGAACTGACATGAGCGCAAGTATCAAATTGCATTATTACGCTATTTACTTGGCGTACGGTCGAACGCGGTCTCGAACGCGGTCATATTTAAAGTAAATCAATCGTCTGTAGGTTTGTGCCATTTGGAAAACTTGCACGGTTAGATAGAGCGTTAAATTGTGTACAACATATGTGAATTAGAACAAATCGTATAGAATAGCAACGGAGAAAAATCTATTTGAACTGAGATGAGCGCAAATATCAAATTGCATTATTATGCTATCACTTGGCGTACGGTCAAACGCAATCATTTTAAAGTATCCCTGAATCATACTACTCCAATCATACAGCATTGCAATTGACTTTCGAAAATAATGTTGTTCTTCGTCTCGCTCCGTAGTTCATACAACATGGCGAGGAAATATATTTGTGAAATTCATTACTAATTCATGAGTTTTGCAGCCAATCCAATTTCAGAAATTACGTCACATGTATACCCCTGTAAACCCCATACAAACTAAAACCAATGATGCTAATTAGTTACAACCACTAGTGGATGTATACTCTTCTGATACAACCACTAGTGCTTGTAACTAATTAGCATCTCAATATCCCAAAGGGATTTTTACTATTTATTCATTTCACAAGTTGTTTACAACACTCGCGTCCTTGTTGTATTGAATATACAATCACTCGCCTTCGGCTCGTCATTGTATATTCAATACAACACGGCCGCTCGTGTTGAAACATTACAAACAGTCACACTACTGCACACATTACAGGTCAGCGGTTACAGCATGCTCAGACAATTTTCCCACCTGTTTAACGTAGTAGCCAATCAAGTTGCGAACTTCGAAACGAACTTGCGAACTTCGGAAGTTCGTTACTTCCGAAGTTCGTTGTTCACGGCATAATTTCAAAGTTCCCTGTTGGACGTATAGACTAAATATTCGAATAACAACGGATCTTAATACTTTCGGTGGACAAAACCTGTAGTGCTGGATTTGGCAGATTCAAGTGATCATTTCGATATAAAATTTATTTAAATCGGGCGAACAAAAAATATTTAAACACGTTTTGAAACACATGTCTCCCAATGTAATACGACACCCACATTATATCTAGACATGCAAACCGGTAAACATATAAATATTCATATTTTTGGTGTTATTCGCTACTTATTACTTGCGTTTTGTAGTTGTTGGACTAAGCAGCAAGCCGTTAGCGAAAACACTACTACTGAAGTATCAGCTTGATTTACTCGTATTATTTTATTTTCTGTTTGCCCGATTTAAATAAATTTTATATCGAAATAATCGCTTGAATCTGCTAAATCCAGCACTATAGGTTTTGTCTACCAAAAATATTTAGATCCGTTGTTATTCGAATATTTACTCTATACGTTCAACAGCGAACTTCGAAATGATGCGAACAACGAACTTCGCCCACTCTCGCCACATTCTCGGACTTCTAACTAAGGTTGCGAAAATCCGCTGCTATTTTGACAATCGGTTAAGTATTTTTACGGTGGCTAATGTCGTTCTTACGTCAACTATCCTTTTGTTATTAATAGTTTTTTATTTTTGAAATATCAATTATATTATTTAATTTGGAATAATTAGGAAAATCTGACCGTGGCTCAAGCCACGCTCGCACCCCTCTAGATCCGCCCCTGATTAGTCTCCTAGAAGTCTGCTGCCCCCCCCCCCCCTATCTACGGCCCTGCGTCATATTTAAATACCGCTCTTACCACAAAGGTAATTGTCAAGCCATGTATGTGGATCCGACGACTCAAACCACTGGATGCCAGCAGAACTCCATCTCATCCCAGGATTCTTCTTGTGACCATCAGAGCAGAAGTAGTTATCATGCCAAGTGTGAGGGTCAGCGTTTTCCTTGATCTGAACACAATTGTAGCCTGGTAATGGTCCGGCGGAGTTCCAACGGAAGTCATTGGGCCATATTGGAAATGAGTAAGGAGCCGCTTTAAATTAAACAGATAGTAACCCGTCAATAGCAAGTTTGATGATCGCCACGCGTGAAACTGACAGTTGCAATACTCAACATTTTTAGGTAAGCCTACTTAAACTACACTATATACATATATATATTATGGGCCCGCAGTAATTGGCAAATATGCTGTTGCGGTTACCACTTTTAGATACTTTTTATGTACTTTAAAACGTGATTACCTAATATATATATGTGTATGTAAAAGCTAGTGGCAAAGCTTAATAAATTAAATTAATATATATATATAGCAACAAGCGAAAATCTATATTTGCTCTAACTATATGTTATCGAGCACTCTTTGCGTTTCGTAGACCAAAACCCACACGTATATATATATATATATATATATATATATATATATATATATATATATATATATATATATATATATATATATATATCAGTGCTGTAATAGTTACATAATTTTTGTAACTAGTTGCAGTTACAGTTACATCATCAGAAAAGTAACTAGCTACCGATACAAGTTACAATGAAAAAAAAGTTAATTGTTACAGTTACAAAGTTACTTTAAAAAATTTGTAACTAGTTACAATTACAATTACAAAGTTACACCTATTCTTTCGTTCTGCTTTTAAAATCGAGAAGCATGTGAATTAGACAAAACTACTGTTTAATTTGACCAGAAGAGAATTTTCAAAATTACGATCAGTCATTGAGCAGCGATGTGGTCTGAAAATTAATCCTGCGCGGCTGAACAGCCTTTCACATGCTGCACTTGCAGGCACCGGTGTGTTCAGTTCAAT
The DNA here is from genome assembly GCA_964035015.1 of Corallium rubrum. NCBI lineage: Eukaryota > Metazoa > Cnidaria > Anthozoa > Scleralcyonacea > Coralliidae > Corallium > Corallium rubrum. Next base: position 28,198,009 of record OZ035997.1, read on the forward strand.
GAAAAGCTGGATACGACGTTGAACGACGACTCGGCGAGGTTGGGAGTATTATGGATATCGCAAAAAGTCTGCGCTCGACGGCAGATGTAAGTAGTTATCGTTATTTTTATTCCTAATTTTTGTAACTACAATCATTGACAAAAATAGTTGGCACGACACTGCGGAGTTGTGTTGAAGTCCTATATTGCTGGAAAATTTTAATTTTTCCCCTGTTCCCCCCCATCCCCCGTCTCAATGTTGGTCCCATTACGATGATAGAGTGTCGATGGGCATCACAACACCATTAGCACATCATTTAGTTGCTATACAACATTGAAATGGGGGAAGGGGGGTCCGCACCTAGTAAACGTGTAATGTGTGCCAACCATTTTGTCAACGATTGTCTGAAAATATCGAAACAATTAAGAACACACATCTCTCGTTTGGCATGTGACATACTTCTAAAACTTGACATAGCTTACACTATAAGGGAAAGGTAATTTATTACATGTTTAAAAAAAACAATATATTTATTATGTGACGTCACAATTGCATTATGTTACATATACAAGTTAAGTTTCCAGGTACGATTGAGTGATAAACAACGCGCATTGGCGATGTTCCTGCGCCAGGAGAAAAAACTTTCTAATCAACAAATTTCCCCGTGTAATATAGTCAATGTGATATAATTGTCAGAAATTGTTTGTAACACAACGGTGTTTGCAGAAAAAATATATATATATAATTATATATTATTAATATACGCGTTATTCATTACATAACAAAGTATTTAACACTATAATTGCACTACCGCGTCTCATATAACCAACGCAATCCTTTATGTCAGCTTGATGTCAGACATGGCCATTAGGGTAAAGTTCAGTAGTTACGTTTCATTCAAAAATACTCCACACGCTACATTATGCTGTGAAATTTATACTTTAAAAGGTTAAGAGCACCAATATCATTTCTTAAAGACACACTTTACCGTAGCTAGGAGTATTTCCTACACACTTTACCACACTTTACCACCAAACCATCTAAATATAGAGTCATAATATTATTTGCAAATTTCCGGACGGTAAAGTGTGGTAAAGTGTGGTAAAGTGTGTTGTACTTCCCCGTAGGTATGGTAAAGTGTGGCGATTCAAAATGCTTTTGTGCTAATAACTGTGATAAACCTATTTCTTCCATGATAAACTATACATAAACACTGCTATTCAAGTAGAAGACGAGCAAAACATGCTGCGCATGGCGCCCGTCCTTCTGCTGACTCTGCGGTATTTGACTCTTGAAATTGAACACGTTCCGCCTTAGAGACATCATTTCCGTTTCTCGGTCGTCGATGCTTACTTCACGGGAACCAAACTCCGCATAATCTCTCTCTGAACTTTTTATTAAAAGTCAAAAAGGCACACGCGTTTGCTAGTAATGCCCCGGTAACACATCTTCCGCTAAAATACATTTAACATCGGCATAATCCAGAATCTATTGCAATTTATTTTATAGCTTTCTTATAAAGTTAAATTCAGGGATGAGCAAAAACGCTTGCATGCATATATGCGCACGGCATTACATGCATGCATGTACCAATTATATGTTCACTATGATAGGTTATTCTTCATGCGCATATAGTCTGATGAGATAACAACGTCATTTGCATTGGTGTGCACATGACTTTAAAGTATCCATGAGAATTGTTTTTAGAACATTTTTCTTAATTCGACGCAACTCATAATAATGTTTTGTTGTAAACTTTTTGGATTTTATGATCTATATTTTATTCAGACAATCATTGACAAAAATAGTTGGCACGACACTGCGGAGTTGTGTTGAAGTCCTATATTGCTGGAAAATTTTAATTTTTCCCCTGTTCCCCCCCATCCCCCGTCTCAATGTTGGTCCCATTACGATGATAGAGTGTCGATGGGCATCACAACACCATTAGCACATCATTTAGTTGCTATACAACATTGAAATGGGCGAAGGGGGGTCCGCACCTAGTAAACGTGTAATGTGTGCCAACCATTTTGTCAACGATTGTAGTTACAGTTACAGTTGCCTTCTGAAAAAAGTAACTAGTTACCGGTAAAGTTACTCAAAAAAGTAACGATTATATGTAACTAGTTACTTGTAACGAAGTTACTCACCGCACTGATATATATATATATATATATATATATATATATATATATATATATATATATATATATATATATATATATATATATATATATATATATATATATATATATATATATATATATATATATATATATATATATATATATATATATATATATATATATATATATATATATATATATATATATATATATATATTATTATATATATTAGTAATTAATGTTTAAATTTTTTACATAGCTATTATATACACTCAACATGTGTAAGTGCTATGTTGAGTTGAATTAAGTTAACAACTATAGACATGCATGCATGTAATTACTATACACTGTAGATCTGTTGTGCGAAGTCCCGTTTGTGATAAATTAAATTGTAGATGAAATAAACGATGAAATAAACAAATTGCTGTGCTACAAATTATTAGAAAATGAACTCAGCGCGTGTCATGAGCGTCTTTGCGCAGAATGTTGATGCAAGTCTCATCAGAGCAACCACAGTGGCTCAAACTCACTATATGAGCATCTGTTTACAACGGCTTTTTAATTTAGAAACATTGTTAATCTGAAAACATTCAAATCGCTAAATACTAAAGGTGATATCCAGCGCGTTCTGCGCACAATCCGCCATCTGTGAGCACCTCGAAACATGACATTGGTAGATAATTACATGAAGTACTTAGCTCAGTGTAAACCGTTAGGAGCAACCGTTAGCAGAAAATTAAGTAATTTAACGAGGATATCTCTTCGGATTTCTTCTGAAAATGTTTCGTTTTGGGTACAAGTAATAATGGGGGGACAATAAAAGCTTACAATCATTAATAAGGTATCAGGCGGGGTGTGTGTGGGGGAAGGGGGGGGGGGGGGTGAATAGGTAAAAATTTTTTGGTCAAATCCTTTGATTCGTCCTCCTTTTTCGTTGAAATCCGAATCCACAGTTATAAATTCTGTTGAACTTTACGAATTCGTATGATTCACACAAATTTTACTTCAACATGCTGAGAATTACTTGAACTTGTGTTGACTTGTCTATGATCATTTCTTTTTTTCATGACATAATCTGATCAATAAGACAATAACAAGCAAATTAAAATCCACAGTCCGAGATAGGAATAAGATCCAGCGTCCATAGCAAATTGCAAGCAAAATCCGTAATCCGACAGAAATTTCGATGGGAACCGAAATCTCCACTGGTTTGCAGGTCCAAATCCGCCGATCGGTAAACCTATTCACCCCAGCTTCGTCAAAATATAAAATAAATGTTTACTTTTGGTATTTCTGTGTTGATTTGTTGTTTAACCTCTCTTTTGGGAACTGATATAAACAATAGACCTTTTCACCAACAGCGGTGCCATCTTGAATTCCCAATGCATTGTGGTCTATCCAGGGTAATAAGCTCAATTAAAAGGGTGATTGCTTAGTGTTGAGACATAATGCGGTAATTTTTTCTTGATAAACACTTTCATGGCAACAATGTCTAGACATGATCGTTGTCACAATGGTAAAAGCAATAATTCTCGTACGTATAAGGACAGACTCATCGCAGAAACTCAGCACATGTAAAGAAAGTTCCACATGAAGGAATCCTGATCTCCATTGATGAAGAGATTGACAATGACACAGTCACCGAAAACCATGAAATTGACCTAGCACCAGAACCACCAAACCATTTATCCACCTGAAGCAATAGAAATCCCTCCACCAGTTCCACCAAGATCATCAACCCGCACTCACAAAGCACCAGAATATTACCAGTCAGGATACACTTGAGTTATAAGCGATATACAATAATGTAGAACCTAATGAACAATAAGTACATTACATTTATTAATACTAGTAAGGGAGGAATGTAGTATATTAATATATTAATCACGTGATCTAAGCTAAGTTGAGAACAGCGACCGCATGGTCTGGACAGTTGAGTTAGGACTCGAGTACTTGATCGAATAGTATCGGAGACTAAACAAGTAATACATTAAGATTGTAAACAAGTTTATATTGTTCTTTATTAAACATATTCAAGTAAAGATCAGAATATTACACACCCTCACCCGGGCTCGGGGATAATTCTTATTTTACGAGCAATGGTGAGAACATTTTGAACATTTTAAAAAGTTACAGGTAACACTAAAATTTGAACTATATACCGAATCAAAGCTTTTAAAATTTCTAACAACATACCTACCCCATGTATTTTAACAATGCGTAGTTGCGAAAATTTTAGCCATCTTTTTCTATAAACAAATGTGTCGGCAAAATCGAGAAATGTATCGTGAGTACAGGACTTTTTTGCCACTGACTTTTACCCGTAGTATCTGCGTACTGAAGTTTTAATAACCTCGTGGTCAAAGAATTTTATCTCCAAAGAATCGTTTTCTAAAGTAAATTACTTATTTACTTAACTAAATATTATTTATATATATAGATAACAATATAAATTTAATTAAAAGGTCACAAGAAGGCCAAGAGTAATAGAATACAGGAGCCCGGGGGCACTTACTTTCAAAATGGCCCGGGATCGAGAGGCCGACATTTCCCATGGACTTCTGGTTGATCCTTATTCTGTACCTCGGTCTCGTGTGAACGGTTTACTTTTTTAACATGGAAATAAACTAACACCAAGATATCTCGGGGGTAGGGTTATCCCCAACCCCCCGAGATAACTGACCTCATGTGAACAGGCCCTTAGTGAGAGGAAACACGATTTCTGTTCTTCGGATAACACCCGAAAAAAAAATTGTCGGGTGAAACGTGCAAGAGTTTCGGTGGAGGAAATGATTCTCTTCTATTGGAAACGTGCAAGAGTTTCAGTGGAGGAAATGATTCTCTTCTATTGTACTTGTGTCCGTCCAATTTTGGAATATGTCTCTCCTGTCTTTCATTACAGTTTGCCATGTTATCTGAGTGACGACATCGAGAGGATCCAACGACGCGCACTTAAGATCGTTCATCCGGACCTATCTGGCTAAGTCTGGGCTATATCACCTTAATGCCAGACGGGAGACATGAAAAAACCTTCAATGCTATTCTCAGATCCGAACCATAAACTTCACGCATTACTACCACCTATTAACACTGAATGCCAATATTATCTAAGGAATAAACGTTTTTTTAAGTTGCCTAAGTGCAAAACGAACCGTTTTAAAAACTCTTTTATTATCGCTAGTGCAAGTCGATATTAATTTTAATTCTTATCTTGATATTTGAATATTTCATATTCAATTATTTTTGTATATTCGTACACTTGTAATCTTAGGCTAGTTGTTACCATAATATTTACCAATTGACGTACATTTTGTAAACTTCAATATCCATTGTAATTCAGCTGTCGCTGCAAGTTTGGATTTAATAAACGCATTTATATTATTAGACGATACCGTACATCGGGATTTTTTTTTACCAAATCTTGTCAGCGATCCAATCTTGTCGGGAAAGTTGCGATTTTTTTGTTAACTTTGCCTTTTTTTGTTAATTTTTTCCGGCATTTGGAATTCCAATAAAATTTATCCGAAATATAGAAGTGTCACCATCGCATCAAACGTTTTCTCTCGAACTTCCCGAACAGATATTTGCCCGACAGCAGTCCGCGTTTGCCGACAAAGACATTGAGGGGGGGGGGGGGGCGACCCCCCGCACCCCCCTTCGCTACACCCCTGATTACTTGCTTAAAGTTGATTGTTAAGTTTTAATACGAACATTACTTTTTTGTTGGATAAACATATATTTGAAACATTAAAAAAATGCGCCACATTCGAAGGGGCCGCTACTTTCGGGGGACCCGCTACTTTCGGGAAATTTTAGAAGTGTCAAAAATTCAACGTTACTTTCGGGAAGCCCGTTACTTTCGAGGGGCCGTTACTTTCGGAATTCTACGGTATCTCAAGAACGTTACGAAGCAAGAAAACGAAATTCTACGAAAGATGTTACTTTGTCATTTTAAGTGTTCTTCCAAATGCAATCATAAAAACCTGGGGTGAAATTTAAATGTGAAATAGGCTTCAAAAACTCATTAATAATTCATGAGGAAAACACAAAAGAAAATCATGACCGTATCGTATCTTTATATGTGATAAAGATTTCTCCTGATTTACATAAACTTTAGCTTTGATTTTCTCGGCTTAGACAAGGTTATTTTTCAAACTAACTCCGCCGATCAACTTACCAAGTGCTTCGTTTTTGAAGCCGTATAATAAACGAGCAGGAGTGTTTTATCAGATATAAAGACACGAGGCGAAGCCGAGTGTTTTTATATCTGATAAAACACGAACTGCGAGTTAGATAGTATATATAGGCTTGTAGATAGTATATATAGGCTTGGATGGATGGATGGATGGATGGGATGGGATGGGATGGGATGGGATGGGATGGGATGGGATGGGATGGATGGATGGATGGATGGATAGGGAGAAAGAAAGAAAGAAAGAAAGAAAGAAAGATAGATAGATAGATAGATAGATAGATAGATAGATAGATAGATAGATAGATAGATAGATAGATAGATAGATAGATAGATAGATAGATAGATAGATAGATAGATAGATAGATAGATAGATAGATAGATAGATAGATAGATAGATAGATAGATAGATAGATAGATAGATAGATAGATAGATAGATAGATAGATAGATAGATAGATAGATAGATAGATAGATAGATTATTTATCAATTCATAAATAATAATTCACACGTATAATTGACATTTTCTTTAATTGTTTCTATCGTTAACACTAATTATCAAAATATTACATCCTTTTCCTAAGGCATATTAAAATTATTATTTTTAAGGAATTACTGCACCGATCATTAATCCACGACATTAAGAATCTTTAACACAGTTCTTACATTAAAAATTATTGCATTTTAAAAATTAAATTCTCGAAGTAAAATACTTCACATTATTATTTCTGGGATATGACAATAATTATCGGATGAGTTACACTGAACTCTAACTATCTAATTCTAGTCTGTCCAAGCAATAAATTACAGTAATTTAACAACAATTCATTATCATGTTGGCGTCAGGGCTTAACTTCAGTCATTGCGAGGTTTCAAAAGTCAAGCTCGGGATTTTACTGTATTCACGTTTGATTCACCCTCTACCTAGACCGCACACACGAAAGAGTATGTTGGGGTACTGGAGGCGACGTAAAACAATGACTTCACTTTTTGCCCTGGAATTAGCGTTCCACTTCACTCAGCCTTATACAAAGAATTTTACACTCATCGAGGTCTGCATAATTTATTCTACCATATGATAATCAAATTTAATAATTGTTTTACTATTCTTCAAAATAGTAAATAAAATGGGTGAAAAACTAATTCTCTGCTTGCTGAAAATCATTATCTCAGCTTCCGCTGCCGACGTCCAACAATTGTTTTCACTATACAGGGTGTATAAAAAAAAAGGCTACCCTTAGAAAATATAATTAACATTCTTTTCAAATAACCTATTGTATATTGACAGCCCTGGACACCTCTGAAGTCATGGATGCGTAAAAACAAATGGTTTTATACACCTGGGAAATTAAGATAACTTGAAGTGTATGCTCCTTCATACGTTTAGAAGTTATCGTAATTTCCCAGGTGTATACGACCATTTGTTTTTTACGCATCCGTGACTTCAGAGGTGTCCAGGGCTGTCAATATACAATAGGTTATTTGAAAAGAATGTTAATTATATTTTCTAAGGGTAGCCTTTTTTTTTGATAACCCTGTAGAGCGTTTTCATTTGACGTCACGGCGGCCATATTGGTGTACCAAAACAATGAAATGGCGGCCATATTGGTGTACGGTATGGGAATTAGTTCTTTCTTATTCAAATATTTCGTATTGTTTCACCACCCCAATGGGGCCACCGATCACGTGAGTGAAAACGCTCTATTGAACGATTGACGTTGTCCGTTCAATAATTATTTTTTTGTTTCAAGTATTACCAAATGTGGACAGCTTAAGTTTGTTATCCAAAATTATTGCGGAGATTCAGCCAATCAAAAACGGGAATAAATTTCCAATGAATAATAATGTTTATAGCTTGTTGCTGGTTGTTGATCATAATTATCGACTAACACCATATAACTGCTATATACGAAATATAGTAAGGTTAGCTATACTGCCGAAACAGAGAACGTAGGAGTCGAACGTTTCGAGCGAAGGCCCTTCGCTCGAAACGTTAGACTCCTACGTTCTCTGTTTCGGCAGTACATCTAACCTTACTATATTTCGATTGTTGTTTCTACACTGCCTACGCAGCACGCTACTTTTATTAACTACCATATACTTCACAACAGTTTTTAAGCTTGAATGTTTTTCCCATAGGTACCGTCCGGAGGTCGATAAAGACGAGGAAGAGCCATCACTTGCCAGTAGTTAAAGGCATAGCGTCGAATGCCAGCATTTTTGAAACAATTTTCGCGACGTGTTCCTTCACTATAAAGCAAAAATAAGTGGATGTCATAATATACTATGGGTATCCCGGAGGTATCAACCAAGTTTTAGGCCACGTCCACACCATAGTCAATCGAGATATGGTCTGGAAACTCAGCTAAAGTCTTTGGTCTATCTTTTTGTTCGCCTTTATGCATTTTTGTGCACGGTGCACGGTCACTGAACACATTGTATTTTAGTATAATGAACGAATTGTCCAATAGCAACGTTTCAGTTCAATCACTCAACTGTGCTATTTAAATATTAATAAACCTAAAACAAAGGTTGTGCACGGTGTAAGGTACGGTTCAACATAAAATCACAGCTCATTATAGAAGCTTTGAAGTTTGCCGAGTTTCTAGACCATATCTCGATTGACTATGTCCACACGTATACGTTTTCCTAGCGTTTTCATATTATTTCAGGTAATGAGACCATTAGTTTTCTGCTCCCCTGAGGACCGAGAACAATATAAAAACGCTATGAAAACGCATACGTGTGGACGTGGTCTTAGTTCAAATTTCACGCGGTTTTCTTTGTTACTTATAATCCTTTATTTCCCATACAAACTGAATTGAATTTCTCATTATAAATGCAAGGTCTTTATCTTTATGAAGCCCAGGGAAGTATACAGATAAAGACAAAACCTTGTGAAATTTGAACTAAGTACGCGCGTCTTGGGAAGTATGTCTTAATGCCTGGATTCTCGGTAACTAACTCTTACTTAAATATATTTAACTAAGTGTTCTATCATTCATGCAGTAAGCCTCTTAAAAACATCGATCATCTCACCTTAAATGTATTGTTCCCTTTAGTAAGACTGAAGCCTTTAAGAATTCTTATTTCATACGTGTTTATCGTCTTTGGTTTACCCCTTACATATATCATAGAATCTATAAATCACTACTTATTTTTAGAAGTAGCCTCACTAATTTTAATAAATTTCTGTCTTATTCTTCATTTCTTGATTAATGATTTGTACTTTTGGACTATCGTGCAGTTAAAATTAAAATTAAAATTAAAATTAAAATTAAAATTAAAATTAAAATATATATAGAAAATCGTGGCAGGGTATCCACAACAGCAAGACGTCAACTACTGTGGACCCAAATAACCAAAGAATAATTAAAAACAACAAATAATAGGAGCATGCAAACTACGAGCTGTGTTACAATGAAAACACACCGTTTTCCATGTCCAAGATTTTTCAGGATCGTAACAATTCGATAGAGCAGTAGCATAATATTTTAATCAAATTAAATAAAAATTAAATAAAAATTAAATATGGCCAACTTTTTTGTCCACCCCCTGTATAACTGATGTGTGATGTTTCAGCTATAACATTATATATAGCTGTTTTGTTTATTCCACTGCATGCATGATGCCGCAATGTAAAGACGCATATCTCAAAACAATCAGAACTAACGTACAAAGAAGCCCGTGTAATATCAATTAGCCTTCTTTTAGCTTTATCAATACTATATATCTATATGTCGCGCCTATATTTTATCATATCTACCATTGTTCTGTAATTAAGTGCATGCTTCTTTCATAAGTATGATTGTTATATAGCTAGAGTTTCACTGGATACAATGATGACTGTCATTGGTTGGTTTGTGGTCACATGACCTTAGCTAAATTTCAATGTCTACCGAGCAGGCAATAATTGAGAAGTTATTGCCTGCTCGGTCAATAAGTTTTCAATTGTTGCCCGCTAGAAGTTTGAACTCTTCAGTTACGGGTCGAGTGTCGGTTGCACGTTGTAGCCATTTCACCTCTGCGATCCGGGTTATCAGTGCAGTTATGCAATTAAATTTTCACGTTATAGGATTAGCCGCATGTGAAATAAGTGCTTTCGGTTTAATTCTATACCAATTTTCTCCGGAGTCCGGGTACTCCAGTTTCCTCCTGGAGCAACACTATACACTGGGATGGCCTCATAGGGATGGCCTTTACTGGACCTTTAGAAAGGATCAGTATACATATGATTTACAGGATTATTCATAAATATAAATAAAGTTGGTAATGACTACCTCCCAAAAGCTATTTCAATTGAGCCCATCTTACCAATGCCGACAAGGAAAAAATGTCATTTTCTTCCTCTATATACCGGACGCAAACTGTATACAGTAGCTTGAAAGCGACTTTCTTCTCTACTGGATTTAATAAAAAAATTTTTCAATCCAAGTTGACTGACGGCAAAGTATACTCCACTTTTGATTTAACCTACCTTCGCATAGTATCGATGGAGTGATTAAACACTTCGGGTTGTAGATTGTGTTTGCGTTTTAAAATCGAACACTGTTCCAAGGTGACGGCCATTGATGTCCTATCTTTTGCACTTTTACAGCTAATAAAACGAATGCCATTCATACGCCAACAAATCTGTGAAATTATATACGTATCCAAAATGAGCATTGATGCTATTTTAGAATAAGTTGGTAGGTGGTGTGTCGGTCGGTCGGTCGGTAGGTAGGTAGGTAGGTAGGTAGGTAGGTAGGTAGGTAGGTAGGTAGGTAGGTAGGTAGGTAGGTAGGTAGGTAAGTAAGTAAGTAAGTAAGTAAATAGGTAGGTAGGTAGGTACACAAGCAAACAAGTATGTAGGTATATGCAGGTTAGTTCGTTCGATGGTCTATTGGTAGGTAGCAGATCGGACAACTATAGACTGGTAGGTAGACAGCAAGGTAGGGACTGACGTTGGTTGTTGAATGATAATATATATATATATATATATATATATATATATATATATATATATATATATATATATATACTTAGCATATACCTCGCAGGTGAATAGTGCTTTTCGCGCAATCTGATTGGTTCCTCTAGCTCGGGATATCCTTCACTATTCAACTGCGGACAAAACAAGATGGCGGCCAGTTTTGCTTTGTTTACCGAGGCAGGAGATTTTGTTGATAAACAAGGGTGATTTAGTAGAATAACGAGAAAAGTTAACAAAATTAAGTAGAAGAGTGTCCACAGGTATGTTTCTTTACAATTTTCTAGTCATTCGGCCACACCAATTTAATTTGTTGTATTCCGAACTTTCTGGTCAAAAACTTAAGATCGGAGATCGGAAATAAACAAAAAAACCAACATTGTGAAATATGATGAAAACAGAACACTCGATGACAAACTGTGTCAGATATTAAATAGTTATAAACATGCATTCTTATTGGTCAAAACCCCGGCTGTTATAAACAGCCAATCAGACGCACTGTATAAACTTGCTCGTCGATCGCTTGTTCAAAATTACTCAAACCGTATTAATTTCAAACAAGGCGAAGTTGATACTGTATTTTTTTTTCCGATTTTGAAAATATCAAGTTTGGCGGGTTTGTAAAACAGCAAATTAAATTGGTTTGGCCTTAATATAGTCAAAAGCTATAAAAACTGTTTTGTCGACAAATAATCGAGTACGCCGAGTCGCTAGCGGCCGACGGCGACGGCCGTGTCTTGTTTATATATACTCTTTATTTTTTTATGAGGTATATGCTAAAACAATTATTCACCTCAGTGTCGGTGAATAGTGTACCTCCACTTCGGTGAATAATTGTTAAATATATATATATATATACACACACACAAACGAGCACGTGTGATTTTGTTCACGGAATGTCGGAAAGTGCTCAATACCATAAAGGTAGAGCGAATATAGTATAGTTTAAATAGGCTTACCTCAAAATGTTGAGTGTTGCAACTGTCAGTTTCACGTGGGGCGTGAAAATGACAGTTGCAACACTCAACATTTTGAGATGAGCCTATTTAAACTACACTACACTACACTACACTACACTACACTACACTACACTACACTACACTACACTACACTACACTACACTACACTACACTACACTACACTACACTACACTACACTACACTACACTACACTACACTACACTACACTACACTACACTACACTACACTACACTACACTACACTACACTACACTACACTACACTACACTACACTACACTACACTACACTACACTACACTACACTACACTACACTACACTACACTACACTACACTACACTACACTACACTACACTATTGATTTTTATTACAAGTTAAAATTTACAGGTGATGGGTCTTGATTAAGTCCTTCGAGATAACAATAAGTGCCATTAATGGTCATACAATGTAGATAATTATATACATGAAGTAATTTATACAATACATTAATAGGTTTAAAGAAGTTCAAAAATAAAATTAAAGTTTCTAATATAACGAAATTAAAAAAAAAAAAAAAAAGAGTCAATCTAAACAGTTTATTCAGGACCAACTTCTACTTCCAAGTTGTCCTCAGTTAAGCCAAGATGTTCACGGTAAATGTTTGTTGAGCCTTGAATTGCGTCCGTGCAACAAAGTTTCCTGAACAAGGAACGGTATCTTTTGGACATTCCAAGGTGCCGTAAAACATTTTCATTTGGAGGATGCCAGGAGCCGAGAGCACCAACCACAAAACCAAAGACCTCACATTGCTTGCCTTGACCAATGAAAAATTGCTTCAACCCATCATATTTATTGATTTTTCGTTGTTCAGCATCATGAAGGGCTTCAGCATTATTATCAAAGGGGCAACAAACATCAATGATAAGTACTTTGTTATCCTCTTCAACAATAATGTCAGGACGTAAACGTGAGTTGGCGGCGCGAACTTGTTTGTCGGTAGTAATGGTACCATGTTGAACGGCGTTGGTGATACGGTCTACTATGGTGTTGTGTCTGCGAAGAATACTAGGCATGTTAGGAAGGCAGTGACACAAGACATGAGGAAGGGTCTCATCTGAAGTACAACGGCGACATTTTGGGCTAGCATTAGACCACCGACTCTTGACATTATTGAGTGGAAGGCAATTGAGTCGAGCACGATGGATGAAACGCCAGTCTCTGAAGCGGATATTGAGGCCATTGTATTGCCAAGTAGATCCATTGGCGAAGGTGTCAGTGGTAAGCGCCCGAGCAACTTTCCCTTGATCAGGAAGAGCAAATAGAGTAGAAGCGAATCGGTCTTGAACATGGAAATGCAGGAAACGACTGACTTCTTTAGCAAGAACAGAACCAGAGTTTTGAGACGAAAGGACAGGAAGACCATTGTCATTGAATTTAATTTCAATACCAAGGTTACGAGTGGATTTGCGGACTCGGGTCCACAACGATTGAATGCGGTAATGCAGGTTGTTTAAACGATCATCAGGAAGGCTGGACAGGTAGTTGGATTTCAGAGCAGAAGTAGGATTAGATCGGGAGGCATGTCGGACGGTTTCGTTTAATTCAGCATTAGCAATGTGAATTACAGTCGGGTCGGAGGAAGATAGAATCTTAGCCGAATGAATTATTGCTTGAACATCAGCTTCAAGGATTGGATCAAGGAGGCCAAGACCACCAGCGCGTTTGTGAGCGAAGATGTAGGAAGCAGAAGCTCGAGATGGTAGAGAACATATTCTACGGATGGTGGAAACGAGAGTTGAACGATATTCACGAAGATGTTCTTTTTTCGGGTATCCAGCACGAAGGGCGAATGTTAAGGAAGGTTGAAGGAAGGTACGAATCATGTCTAACTTCTGCCAAGGAGCTAAAAGGGATTTCTCAATATTGTCCAAATCACGTGAAAGGTTTTGAACCAAATCAGATATGTTATCTGGATCATGGATTAGGCCAATAGGAACACCAAGGTATTTGTAAGGATGTTCACGATCAAGTGAAGGAATGGAATTGTTCTGGACGATGAATTCATTAAGTTCAAAAGAAGATTCAGAATGATTAGATCTGGAACAGGTGAGGCTGATAGAGGCGCACTTATCAGGTCTGAAGGATAAACCAAGGGTTGTCGCAGTGGAAGAAGCAACATCTAATAGTTTCTGGAGTCGGTCTTTATTTCTGGAGATTATGACAAGATCATCAGCATAAGCAAAGACAGAGACAGGTATACCATGGAGTTTAGCAGGACCAATGTCTGAAGCTTTTTGTTTAATTGCACGTAAAATGATGTCGATGGTCAAATTGAAAATGATTGGGCTCAACGGACAACCTTGCTTGACACCTGATAAAACTGGTATATCAGAGGTCAAACTGGTGGGGGTACGTATTTTGGTGGTTGCTCCAGAATAAGAATTGGTTATCATTTCAATTAGTGGTTGTGGTACTCCAATATGGGAAAGGGTAGAGGTAATAGCAGAATGAGGGATACTTCCAAAAGCATTGCGAAGATCAAGCCAAGCGACAAAAACATTTTTCCGATTACGTCGGGCATCACCTACGATGGACTGGAGGAGAAAGGTATGTTCATAACAACCTTCACTGGGACGTGCACTCTTCTGTTCTTGGGATAAAAGATCGTGAGCAATGGCCCATGATGTTAGTCGTTTGGCGATGACTCCCATAACTAACTTGTAGAGACACGACATTAAGGCGATGGGTCTAAAGTTGGAAGGATCCTCTGTGCTACCTTTCTTATAGATAAGCACCGTAGTCGCAGACTTCCAGGCTGGAGGAACATCACGTTGCTTGAAACAGTGTTGAAAAAGGAGAGAAAGGATAGAGCAGGATGGGTCAATGCTTTTCAAGTGACGATATTCCACGCGATCGGGCCCAGGAGAGGTATTGGCAGCAGAGAAGAGTTTTCGACGGATTTCATCACAAGAAGGAGGTGAAAAGAGGAAGTCATCGCTCGGAGCAGGTGTAACGAGATCTTTTAATTTGTCTTGAAGGGATGTAGTGTCACATTGACGAAAGGAAAATGTATTTCTAAAGAATGATTCTGCTTTGTCTGTTGATCCAGTGTAGAAAGGACTGTTAGGAGAGAGGATTTTCCGAGCGGCTCTTTTCTTAGAATGACGATATAAAGTTTGAATGCGTTGTGCTTCGGCGGGATTGGATAAAAGCGGTCGATGACGGAAAGCAGGACGGCGGCCAGATGGACGATCACGACGAGGAAGAGGTTTTGGGCGACGAAAAGAAGATGAAGATTCTGCAGCGATTTCTAGAGCGAGAGATCGAGATTCAACGGCAAATTCATCGCAGAGGGTGCAAAAGTCCGACCACGGAATGTCCCCGGAGAAGGCAGTTATCCATTTTTCACGAAACGCATTTCTCTTCAAGCGTGATTCTGAAGGACTGGACGATGGTGAATTTTGAGATTGTGAGAAATCATCATCATTCATGTTAGGAGAAGAAGAATCATTAACAGGAGAAGATCGCGACTCAGAAGTTGGACATGTATTTGTCGAAGGATTTCCATCGTTGTCAGAAGTAAAGGAAGACGGCGGAGTGGGGTGCGATAATGAGGAAGGAGTACGTATCTCACCAGAAGAATGTAGAGTCGAATTAATTAGGTCATCGACATCTGACTGGGCAACGATAGGTGAACGATGAGGAGGTTGTGGAGATGACCAGGGAGAAAAGAGTCTAGCAGTTGATGGTCTTTGGTAACGTCTAGGAGAAGGACTAGGTGCAGGAGGCGAGGATCGGGAGGAATCGTTAATAACAGTTTGGATGGAAGAGACTTCTGATGAAGAAATAGGTGAGGAAGGTAAACCAACTGTTTTGGGAGCTCGTTGAGGAACAGAAGGAGGAATATTATTGCATTCACGAATGAAACGCGATAAGGAGTTTGAGGCTTGTTCATTTCGGGGTGATGAAAAAGGCTTGTTAATACGAAGCAAAGAACTGAGACAATCCAATGTTTGTTGAGAATTGGAGGAGGAAGTCTGATGCTGAATGATGGTGGGAGGAGAGCATTCAATTGATTTATTGAGGAAAGTGATAAGCGGAGTAGTTGATGAAAGGGCAGGATCCGACTCAGGATCAGGTGATGTTGGTGGTTGTGTGGAAGGAGAGAAGACCAAATTGGAGACATGAGGTATACGATGGGTTGAACACGAATCACGGAGATCTGGTAATGAAGATGACTGGTTTGGGACCAAGGTAGGATCAAAAAGTGGACTTGACGGTTGTTGGACAGAGGATGGCAAGGAGGATTGATCTGTACAAGTCGAAGATCGTTGTTTGGAAGAACGTTTTTTACGAACAGGTCTGGTTGAAAGGCGGGTAGCAACACCAGATGTAACATTATGGTGAGCGGTAATCTGAGACATTATTGGGGTCGGACTATGAGAATATTGAACATGTGGAGTATTCTTTGAAATACCATGTGAACGTTGGCAATGAACACTAACAGCTTGCGCATTAGAAAAATCCATATCACATATTAAGCAATGAGCAGATGCCAAAAGAAGAGTGTCAGGATGAATGCTTTTAAAATGACGTTTCAAGTTAGGAAAATTGACGAGGGTATTTCCACAAAGACAACAAATAAAATTCTTTCCTTCAGGGTATGATCTCACTACGGAGACCGATTTAATAGAGGTGTCAGTAATTTTGTGAGTTTTAGTACGATGAATGCAAAGGCCAGCTTGTGAACACGATGAAAAATTGCAGTCAGGACAAATAAATGATTGAATAGTTCGTGGAGAAGACATGACGTAATCAGCAAAATACTCAAGAAGATAACATAGGAAATATGATACTTCATACGGGGAAAACCCGTGTTGCGAGTCTATTATAAGAATCAAATAAAAAGAAAAAATGCAACAAAAACAATTGAACTAAAATAAACGAAAATCAGACAGTAGTCGTAGAAATGTCAAGCGATTCCAAAATAGCAGTAAGAAGAACATTCGATGAAAAACCAAGCGAAGATTCCGAGGTATATGTATATAGCGAAATCTGAACGAGACAGTTGATCTTGATAAATATTTGACGGTTATACGGCACGATACAAACTTGTGTAAAATTCAAAATATATAAGATGAGCATCAACCAAAATAGTACCAATAAAAGAATGGGATGATGACAACAAAACTGGTATGAATAACCAAACTGCGGAGTCCGGATTGACGGAGAAAATTCAAATATAACTGTTGCTAGGAGACGTGAAGTGAGACAAAACAACTCCAACGGTCAAACACGAAATGATAAATAATTCAAAATTGATTACACCAACAGAAGTGAAACTTGTACAACATGATAGGAATACCAAAACCAAACGAACTGTGAAATTTTGGCTCACCAAATAATCGTGACACGGAGAAACAATACTTGTACAAAATCACGAACTACAGATACGCCACAGGCCAAACGGTCAAATAAATAATCCAAAAATAAAGCCACGGAAATTAATCAATCGATCCAGAACTTGATGTAGAATGTTCACGAAGTACTTAGCAAACCAACAATCCAAAATTTACATAATGGGGACCAAATATTGAAACCAACGAAGCAGAAATAAACAGAGCTAAAGAGAGGCGTACTTGACACCTGACACTACACTACACTACACTACACTACACTACACTACACTACACTACACTACACTACACTACACTACACTACACTACACTACACTACACTACACTACACTACACTATTTATGATTTATTACTTTTTGAAAATGATATGTACAAATTAGGCAAGTTAATATTACTAACAAAGATATCTATATACATAGGTTGTTATAAACGAGAAAAGATCAGAAGAATAAGTTAAGACATTATTCTTGAGAAAGTTCATAGTAAAGATGAATAACGAGATATATAGTATAATAAGTGAATAATTTATCCATTATTCACATATGACAAAAGTTAATTATGACCGTCAACGGACATGTGGTTATAATAAATGCTAGCAGATCCTTGGATTGCATCACTGCAACAAAGCTTGCGGAAAAGCGACTTGTATGAGCGCGTCATACCAAGACGGGTAAGGACGGCTTCGTTAGCGGGATGCCACGCACCAAGAGAACCGATTACAAAACCAAAGACGGAACAGTTCTTGCCTTCGGCGATGTAATGGTCTTTCAGGTGATCATACTTGGCGATCTTTTCTTGTTCCGCAGTTTTGAGAGCGTCGCTATCATTCTCAAACGGGCAGGTGACGTCAATTATTGAGACTTGGTTGTCATCAATGATCACAATATCAGGACGGGAACGGTCAGGGATGTCGGGAATTTGTTGGTCCAATCTAACTTCACCAGATCGGATCGCGTTGGAGAGGCGGTCGACGATTCTGTTGTGACGATCTCGGATCTCAGTCATGTGTTGGCGACAGTGGCAGATTATGTGTGGCAGGGTTTCGGC
Organism: Corallium rubrum; assembly: GCA_964035015.1. Taxonomy (NCBI): domain Eukaryota; kingdom Metazoa; phylum Cnidaria; class Anthozoa; order Scleralcyonacea; family Coralliidae; genus Corallium; species Corallium rubrum. Next base: position 28,216,695 of record OZ035997.1, read on the forward strand.
TTCTGAACCACATTTCCTGCACGAGGTGGAAATATTGGACCAACGGGATTTATTTTGGTTGGTTGGGACAACATTTAGTCTCGCACGATGGATAAATCTCCAATCTTTGAAGCCGATGTTAAGGCCAGTGTAAGCCCAAGAGGAACCATTGTAAAAGCGGTCAGCGACAAGGGCTCTGGCAACTTTGCCTTGGTCAGGAAGAGAAGTGAGTTTCTCGGCAGCATGACTTTGCACGAGGTGGTGAAGGAAACTACAGCAAGATTTTGCCAGGATGGGACCCCTATTGAGGGAAGCGATAGATGGAGCGCCGTTGTCAGGAACAGAGAAAGACACTTTCTGGCGACGACAAGATGATCGGGCCCGAGTCCAAATGGATTGCTTGCGATAGCGAATCTTGTTGGGATGAAAGTTACCACAAGTGGAGCCAGAAAGGAATTCATAGATGAGGGAAGGAGAAGGGTTGTCTTGAGCAGCAAAGCGGACAGATTGGAGTAACTCGGCTTTGGCAATGTGGGAAACAAAGGTGTCAGAAGAGGATAGCATCTTCAAAGCTTGAACGATGACTTGAACATCAACTTCAGCGAGTGGATCGTGAAAAGCAAGACCACCAACATTCCTGGAGGCGAAAATAAAGTGGGATGTGGCTCGGAGCGGTAAGTTGCATGCGGAGCGAACTACTTCAATCAACTTCTTCCGATAATTGACGAGAGAGCGTTTGAGAGGGTTGCCAGCACGGAGAACGTATGTAAGGCAAGGTTGAATGAAGGTTCGTATAGCATCAAGCTTCTGCCATGGAGCTAGCAGGGAGGAGTTGATCTTATCAAGGTCGTTGCAAAGGTGATCAACGAGAGTGTGAAGATCAGAGACATCTCGGATAACACCAATAGGAATGCCATGGAGGAGAGCAGGAATGGTTCTGCCTTGGACGAGGTAATCGATGGGAGCAACATTCGACTTGGTGAGAGTCAACGAGGCACATTTGTCTGGACGGAATTCAAGGCCAAGAAGAGTAGCCGAGGAGCTGGCAGCATCGAGGAGATGTTGGAGATCATCAGACTTTCGAGAAATGATGACGAGATCGTCCGCGTACGCCAGAACAGAGATTGGGGCACCATGATGTTTAGCTGGGCCAGATCGCAGAGATTCAGCTTTCGCAATGACGGAACGGAGGATTAGCTCGATGGATAGATTGAAGAGGATGGGAGATAGAGGGCAACCTTGTTTAACGCCAGCCAAAATGGGGATAGGAGGAGTGGTTCCAGCTGGAGTACGGACTTCAGTGGAAGCATTGGTGTACACATTGCTAATAAGATCAATGATGGATTGAGGAATACCAATGTGAGATAGAGTTGTGGCGATGACACCATGGGGAACACTACCGAACGCATTGCGGAGGTCCAACCAGGAAATGCAGAGATTTCTATTGAGACGTTGAGCATCGGCGACCAAAGATTGGAGAATGAAAGTGTGTTCATAGCAGCCTTCGGAAGGACGGGCACTTTTCTGGGAAGGAGACATGAGGTCATTGGATATGGAGTAAGACACCAAACGATTGGCCAAAATACTCATGAGGAGTTTGTAGATGCAACTCATCAGGGCAATGGGACGAAAGTTGGACACGTCATCGGATGAACCTTTCTTGTGGATGAGGACTGTGGTAGACGTTTTCCAGGAGGCAGGCACATCGCATTCGGATAAACATCTGGCAAAGATGAGTGAAAGGATTTCCCCTTTGGGATCAACAGCTTTAAGGTGGCGATATTCGACTTTGTCAGAACCAGGGGCGGAGTTGGATAGAGAACGGAGTTTCTTAGTAATTTCTGCTGGAGTAGGGTTAGCTGTAAGACTGTCATCAGTGGGGCCAGTTGGGACAAACTCTTCAAGCTTCTGTTTGATAAGTTCAGGATTGCAATCTTTATTGTCGAAGACTTTAGTAAAGAATGCGTTTGCTTCATCGGCTGTGCCAGTGAAGGAAGGCGAGTTGTTGTTAAGAACCTGTCGAGCAGCACGCTTCTTAGAAATTCTGTAGAGACTTTGGATCCTACGAGCGAGAATCGGATTGAATTCAAGGTGACGACGGTTGTTGGAAGGAGCACGGGCGGCTGGACGGTCAGGACGACGAGGAGTGGGTCTGGATTTTTTGGAGGTTAAGACACTGGTTTTGAGGACATCGTCCGCAAAGTCAGAGCATTTAGAAGAGAAATCTTGCCAGGAGGAGTCCGCTGAGAAGACGGGAGACCATCTGTTCTGAAAGTGGACTACACCAGGATTTGAATTGCTAGGGAAGTGAATGGGAGACGAACCATTCGTAGGAATAACAGGGGGGTCAACAATAGTGGTGGGGTTAGGATCAGTCAAAGGTGAAGCAGGAGGTATAAGCTGGGTTACTGGCGCCAATGGGATGAGATCGGGAGAAACAGGTGGCAACGTTTCAGTAGAAGCTTGATGTTGCTGGGAAAATTGGGAGATGGGTGGAAGGGGAGATAATGGAGAAGGGACAATGAAGGCACTGTCATCGTTGGAGAAGGCAGGCGTGAACGGCGATGGCGAGTCTGGATCACTAGGCGGACTTGAGGGTCCTTCTTCGACATAGTTAGTTGGATGAAGTCTAGTCGAGCGGCGAAGAGGAGGTGGCGGAGACGAGTCACAGTGAGATTGGGAGAGGGTGACTTCGGCTGGTTGCTGAGAGACATTAGGTAGATCTTGAGAGACCAAATTAATTTCTGATCTAATAGGCGACGAACTAGAACTGGGATGGCGAAAAAAAAAACAAACTACACTACACTACACTAAACTACACTACACAACACTACACAACACTACACTACACTACACTACACTACACTACACTACACTACACTACACTACACTACACTACACTACACTACACTACACTACACTACACTACACTACACTACACTACACTACACTACACTACACTACACTACACTACACTACACTACACTACACTACACTACACTACACTACACTACACTACACTACACTACACTACACTACACTACACTACACTACACTACACTACACTACACTACACTACACTACACTACACTACACTACACTACACTACACTACACTACACTACACTACACTACACTACACTACACTACACTACACTACACTACACTACACTAGACGTAATATATATATACATACACATATATATATATATATATATATATATATATATATATATATATATATATATATATGGAGGTCAACTGAAATAACAACTATTTTCTCTGTTTCCAATACTAAGAAATATATACTCTATAAATAGACTTCAAAAACTCGAAATAGCTGTGAAAACACTGTTTTCTATAACACGAAATGCATATTCTACTGCTTAAAACATAGTCCCTAGAATTATAAGTTGTCTGGAAACGCATTGAACGTCAAAGCAAGTTTCATATCAAAAATACAATGTGTTCAAAACCGTTCAACATACGTGAAAGTGCACAAACGTGAACAAAAAATTAGAACAGACTTTGGTTGCGTTTCCAGACAATTTCTTTCTAGACTGCTTAATTTGGTAAAATTTGACGAAAACGAACTCGGCCGATCGGCCATTTTTCGAACAAAATTTCCCTAGACTTGTCGGCGTTGTAATGGCAAACAGGAGTAAATATCATGCAAAATAACAACAAATCTGAATAGCTGACTTAAAAACGATCTTAATGATGTATTATGGTCGTATGGTCTTGTATAATTCTGTTTTAATTTGTAAATTTCAAAAATAAGTGATGATCCCGCGCGGGCGCACCATGGCGGGTCGCCCAATGGAAAATACTAAAAAATCAATATAATATTCGCGTTTTATTATATTGCTTTAATTTTTTCAATTTGTGAAATGGTGCTTTTCATTTTACTTCCCCAAAGTTTGGTGCTAAAGTCATTTATTGTTTAAATATTTAACATTTTGTTATAGATTATAATAATATTTTTCATAATAATTAGCATAAATTAGCATAATTTGCAAAATGGGTTGTCTGACAAGAGCCAAAAACCCAAAATTTGAATAGTAGAGGTAAAAACGATTCAAATGATATATTGTGGTATTATTTTTGTGTTATTATGCCATGCTAATTCACAAATTTTCTGAGACCACCTGCTGTGAGTGGTTTTCGAGACAGACAAGAATGAGTTCAACGCCTATCAAAAGTAGAACTCCAAAACAATTCGTTAACCCTTTACTGGGCAGATTACCAGGAGGTCTCCCCCTGGACGAGTAAAATCGTCTGGCGTTAGCCAGAGTAAAAGAAAGAAGTTGCCAAATGGCAACCATGCCCCCCAGTAAAGGGTTAATTACTTAAGGTTACCGTGGGCCTACAGAGACGTTTGTGTTGAAAAAACAATTTTGTTGGACCATGTTAAGTTTTGTGCTAAACATTCGTACAAAAAAATTAAGAAAAACGAGTGAATAGTGAAGGAGAAATAGAAATGACCACGTAATGTTTTTTACCGGAAGTAAAATTCAGAGTTAAATTTTCTCTCACGTGCCGTTTACTCTAACTGAATGTATTCTTCTCTCCAAAGGGAGATCCCAACGAGTTACAACTGAAAGGGAATGTCTTAAAATGTCTTGAAATAAAACCGTGTCGGGGAATTTGGTATTTGTCAATTTACAATTAACTTATAACTTTTTTTAGCTTAAAAATAAAAAAAACACTTTGAGTTAAAGATTGTGAAAGAAAATCACGACATCCGTCTACACAAATGGATAATCGTTGATTCGAAAATTATTGGTGTCTTCTTGTCGCAAATTATATATAAGCTTTAATTTGATGTGGGGGTTAAGGTATCCGTGTCGTGATGCGGACGTGCTACATCCTTTAGACTGAAGACACCCCTGAAATTATGCGAGGTAACAATTAATATAATTTACCTCTTGAGCCAGGAATAAAATGTCTACGTTCTTGCTTTTCTTGCTAGCAACATTTGTTTTAAGATGTTCCATCAGACCATCAAGAGGCGGTTCTCGGGGGGTGACCACTTCAGCTGAAATGATAACAATAAAACAATTTAGAATGCTTCTGCGCTAATTTTTGGGAAGGCTTATGGTAGGAGGGAAACTTTGCGTTTCAATGTGGGTCATTTTGCATGCCCTGTGGCCAAAATTAAATGACAATTTTTAGCACTAAAAATTAGAGTTAATGGACGATACTGCATGGGCACACTAGTCCTAAGGGTATGAGCTACTCGTCATAAAAAAACAGTTCTTTGTCTACATGACAATATAGCCCTAAACGCGGGACAACTGTCTAAACAAAGAAAGACTCTAACAGACTTTCATTATTGCTTGCCAAACCCGTAGGCTACTACGCCCAGTATCGTTAATTATTGTTCAGATACTCTGTGACTGTTTGGTGCATTCGCAAATAACAATGGTGCTATAGTAAAATATATTGGCATAAACCCTAGTAAAATTCATATTTCAATATCATTCCTACTTGGATCGCAAGCAGTAAAGACTGAAAAAACCCACCCACCTCCCCAAAACATAGGCAATAGCCTTTTTCACCAATTGTTGGGCTACTTTTAATGATATTGTGTTAGGTGATATTTTAATATGGTTACTGTAATTACTATATATGGTCTCTTAGCTTAATAAATAGGATGTTATACCTAAATATTGGATGTTATACCTATACCCTAATTTATATTTATATTTCTGCAAGTTTTTCAACTATCTCGTAATGTTTTTAGATTCCAGTAAAGTTCCAGTAGAACTGCAATATTTGATTTGAATTCCTTCATTGCAAAGTGTATAAAAATAACAAATATTTTTTAATATAAATAAGTTTTGTGGAAACACCACGTAAAATATTTTTTAATTCAAACACATAACAAGGGTCTGGTTTTCTTCCTTAATTTTGGCCACCAGTGTATATTACGCCTTAACTAAACTAATATTATTTATACTGAATAGCTCTATCAGTCATATCTAACTGTTCCCCCTAGAAGTCCAGTAAAGGCCATCCCTTATTGGTCCGGTGTTACTACAGGCATAGTCAATCGAGATAATGGTCTGGAAAATCGGCAAACTTCAAAGCGCCTATAATGAGCTGTGATTTTATGTTGAACCGTACCTTACACCGTGCACATCCTTTGTTTTAGGTTTATTAATATTTAAATAGCACGGTTGAGTGATTGAACTGAAACGTTGCTATTGGACAATTCGTTCATTATACTAAAATACAATGTGTTCAGTGACCGTGCACCGTGCACAAAAATGCATAAAGTCGAACAAAAAGATAGACCAAAGACTTTAGCTGAGTTTCCAGACCATATCTCGATTGACTATGCTACAGGAGGAAACCGGAGTACCCGGAGGAAACCTGCGGTGTCTCGTACAGTTAAACTGCAAGCACTCTTCTCACATGCGGCCAGGGTGAAATTTTTAATCAGATAACTGAACTGACCAGGTATGTGCCGCCAACACTTCTAAGCTGCTTATCAGCTTTAATCGAAATAATTTGGAGATTAAAAATATATTTAAATTTATAAAAGGTAAATGTCTACTTTTAAAAAACAGAAATGTTTTATTTTTGAAAAGAAGCAATCATATCAATCCGATGTTATCTTCTTCATGATTTTTTTCAATTTAATTTTTGTAATGTGATGAGGTTAACGTTTTAACATTCGGTTTCAGACAGTCCTCTCCTCATTCCACACATACCAAGCTTTCTGGTAGACCTTTGTCAAAAAGTAGGATAAAGCTTAATAGTTTTAAAAAGTTTTTTAAAGGTCAAAGTTTCAGGAAAACTAGGAATAAAATACAAAAACCGACAAAAAAGTACGAGTTTTTTAAAATTAATGTTCAAATTACGAGAAAGCCTGCGCTATACGGTCATATAATGAATAATTTGGTTATGTTCTTTATTGTACAAGTATGTTTCTCCAGCATAAAATGATAAAAGGGTAAAAATCAAGCTTTCGGACTATGCGTCCATCGTCAGGATAACATGGTTCAAACGAGCTTCAATCTCTGTTAAAATACTATTTACATATGCAAATTATCAAACTTATAAAATATAACTACAAAGGATTAATTAATTAAAACTACTATAAAATTGAGCAACAATGTTTAAAAGCTCTTCCTAACGAGTGGTTTATATACTCCAGGGAGGGTTCTTCTATTGTCTCTGTTTGAAATACCATTTATCGCCTTTTCAATAAGCCATGCTTCCTTCATTTCCTTTGTGACCATCTGTTTTCTTTACATACAATCTTTACGTCCTCCCATGCCACCGAGTGTTCATTATCATGTGTATGTTTTGCCAACGCCGAATTATCAGTCCTTGCCAATCGTACACACCTGTGATGTTCACGCTCTTTCGTGTCCCCAAGGCACGTCCCGTCTCTCCGATATACTCCACATCACAATCCTTGCATGGGATAGAATATACAACTCCAGTTTGCTTTAGATTTCCCTTACGAAAATAACACATGTGAGTCACATGTGAGTCACATGTGAGTCACATGTGACACATGTGAGTCACATGTGGTCACATGTGACTAACATGTTGTCACATGTGAGTAACATGTTATGTTATTTATCACATGTGAGTCACATGTGAGTCACATGTGACATATGTGAGTCACATGTGGTCACGTGTGACTAACATGTTGTCACATGTGAGTAACATGTTATGTTATTTATCACATGTGACTCACATGTGAGCAAATATGAAAAATATTTTGACATCAAAATGTTTCAGGTTCACAAAAAGATTAGTTAATAATATCAATGTTTACTGAAAAATAACCTTAGTCTATAAATACAAATCTACAAAATATTTTACAAAGTAAGTAATTATTAATATCATTTGTCTACCCAATTCATATTTACAACTTAATACCTGCTGCAATTAAATTTTACCCCAATATCTCATATATTATAATACACAAAGTTAGCCCCTGAACAATGCCTATTTTATACGTTAACTCATTCCTGTCAGAGGGTCATCCTCGTTCCCGGGGTCTTATCTCTGCTACCTGGTGGGGGTAGCAGAGATAAGAACCTGGGAATGAAGATGCATGTCAGAGGGTTACCCCTGAGGTGAATAAAATTGTCTGGAGTTAGCCAGAATAAAATACTAAAGACTGACTTCAACAGGAAAGAGTTAAACTACACTGTTATTTTATGATAGTTAAAATAACTACAACATTGTAGTAATTTTAACTATTTCGGGTTTAGTTACTTTATCCTAGTTATTTTAACCACAATTGTGTGGTTAAAACAACTATTACCGTAGTGATTTTAACTATCGAGATGTAGTTAATAAATCATGGTTATTTTAACCACAGTTTATTAGTTAAAACAACTAATAGCGTAGTAATTTTAATTACATTTTATGTAGTTACGTCCTCTTAGTTATTTTAACTACAACTGTTTAACTAGGTTGTAGTAATTTTAACTACAGTTTATGTAGTTACTTCCTCTTAGTTATTGTAACTACAACTCATTTAACTACGTATATACTCTAAAAAAAGATGTGTTAAAAGTGACACACGGCCATGCAAGGTGTGTAAATCAACACACGTCACCAAGGTGTGTTATTTTAACACACGTTTTGGTGTGTATTTTTTATACTGATACACAACATTGCAGTTTTGATTGGAGGATTCAATCAGCAACTTGCAAACGCTTTACATTAAGAATAACACACCTTTTGAATAGTACATCTTAACATAAAAACACACGTTTCGAAAAACACACCCATCACCAGAAATTTGGGTCATTTGTGCCGCCGCTCTCTGTCAGCGGCTATTCGCCTAATAATATAATTATGTATTCTATAATGCGTACGATTCTATTGTATCAGTAGTGTTTCTCATTATTCAGGTCATTGAGTTCTTTAGAATATTCCTAAATCGTGCATGTATGTATAGGATAAAGCTCGAGAACGAGGGATTTATGCGAAAATAAAGCCCTCGGAAGAACAAAGAAAACCGACTCAATAATTATTTAAGTATATATAAACAACCTGTAAACGACTATAAGGACCTTAAAATCAAGCAAGTTCAAATGCTTTTGGAAGTACTGTGCTGCAGGTAATAAAACTTCTAGCTAAACAGCCGCAATCTCGTTCCCAGAGCCAAATTGCCCGCGCTCAGAGCCCGCGATCCTTTTGTCTGGCTAGCGAGTGCGCATTGATACTTGGGATAGCGTCATCTCATCTCATCGCGCCACGTTTTGAAAACGATGGTTTCAAGCATATATTTATACAAAGACAGGGTCCTCAAGCTATAGAAACTCTTGGTAATAAAGTACTTCTTGTTTGCAAAGAGATCAGGCAGACAATCTTCACCAAAGTAACATGTTTTTCTTACGGAATGATTTAACTAAAAGCCATCAAAATCCAGTTGAACCGGCAAGAGCAAGGTAAACATCATCAGAGATTTAGTATTTATCGTTTTTCTATTGTCCTACTTATTGTAATGTGAAATTTTCTCTGCCTCTCGTTGTCAAATTTCCTGTTTGATTGTCCAATACAAACCATTTTATGCTGAAGTTAGTGTAGTTGAAGTCAATGTTTATTAAGTCATCATCTTTTGTCATCAATGTTGTGGCTAGAATCTCTTCTCATTTCTGTCTGGTTCCTAACAAACTCTCAAATCATTCTTTCTTCTTTGCCATTCTTTAGTCACCGTTGCTTTCATGATAAGGGTTATCTTATGTAAAACTAAAGCATTCAAATATTGAGGTAAAAGTTACTAATTGTGATTAATAGTGTGTTTTCACTAGCAGAATTCATCATTCTGAAATATAAAGTGTTGGTGACAGACTAACAGTATGTTTTGTGTGTGTTTGTTTGCTTATTCATTTATTTTATTTTCTAGTGCATAGGGGAGAGTTACCTTGTTCAGTTGTGTTCAGCCGTTCAACTTGCTATTATTTGTTAGTAAAATCCTTAAATAAGCTTAATAATTCATATACTAGTAATTTTGCATTGACTAAATGACATAGTCATCTATCCCATAAAGGTGGTCGATGTCTCAAAATACTAATAGCCGGGTATATATTGGTCTGACTGAATGTGTTTTTGAAAGTTACAATGATGCCATATACTGAGATTTTTGATACATCAGGATTTTCTAATGTACATTACCAGGCTTTTTGGTATATATCATATATATATATAATATTAGCAGTATCATTGATATGCTAAGAAATGCAGTTGCAGATCACACTTATTGGATATTTTAGAAAGTTGACTGGTGTGATAAATAAGATTCAAACTGGTATAAACTTAGTAGTATGCATATTTTGTATACATAATAATTTACTGAACATCCCTATTCTAATACATGTATTTGTCTTCAAAATTACAACAATTTTGCTAAGAAAGTAGAATTTTCTGTTCAAATTGTTTGTTCGGTAACAGCAATCTTGTAGTTAGGAGGAATGCATAAATATGTGACCTTTTGGAGGGAACCTTACTCTTGACCCTGGGAAGCTAGTCAGCTACAGTAGTAGGTTATTACTGAGGGCCTATCTGTGATACAGTATATGATGGAAGATATCCTAAATATACTTTGTATATAAAGTTTAATATTGACATTAAATTACACTCCAGATGATTTTACTCTCTAAAGGGGAGGTAGCAATGGTATTGGGTCAAGTGATATTAGCCATTCCTGCTTGAGCCAGCCAAAAATGCCCCCTTTATTATTTTACTCTGTTTATCAGCAGATGATTCTTCAGACACCCTATTGTACTAAGGCATCAGTGGGTTAAATGTTAAGGACTGGTAATGACCATTTACACAAACAAAAATCACAACAAAATCAAAATTTTATGATGTTCTGATTAATAAATTAAAATACATACAGGTAATTAAAGTAACCAGAACATTTCCTTTTGTACAACAATGTATTACTAATTCTGGAAAAAACACAAATTTTATATCATTATCATCCCCCATCTAATGTTTTAATACTGTGCCCAATTACTGTAACTTGGGGGTTAGTGATATCACAAGCTGGGTACAAATACAGTATTATAAATTTACATAAATTCACTGATTGTAATTCAATGATGTGAAAACAATATTCACTAAAAGTAATCTTCAGTTGTACCCTGGTCCCAGCTTGTACAGTAACAGATGCATATGAAAAAATTAATATCCTCTATAGCAGTGGTTCCCCAGTGCTCTAGACAGTGTCAAGGTCAAACTAATTATAGGTCAGTATCACACTATTCTCCCTCCCAGTGGCTCTTTGTGTCGTCATACCTATGATGACACAAAGAGCGGCTGCGAGGGAGACTAGTATCACACTCATGGGTGTACATAGTAGTAAATGTTTAAAATAGATTTTTTGAACAGGCTGAATTTTTACATCCTTGGCAAGTCCATTCCTTGCAAGTCTAAAGAGCAACATATAAGTAAAAAAAATATTTTGCAATTGCAATAATTTTGTTGAATATAAACAGACCCACTTTTTACTTTGATGGTGGCCAGGTCTTTTATTCCTTTTTAGAACTTTTCCTGAACATATTTGTTCAATTACAGTATTTGTCCAATTATTTCATTTAATGCTTGGAGACCATCTATCCACGGGCCATCCAAACCCTGCTACAGCTGGGAAGACAATGGACGTTAAAATGCTTACTACTTTACATTGCAATACATTTATTTTATGTAGTTTTGTACTTTTAAATCAAATTAATTTGCTATATATCATAAGACAATTCTACTATTTGCTCTCGTCGCATGTGAACGATGAAGTGCCTCATCTTTCATGAGCTCATATCTGACTTAAGCTCATAGTGTAATTGTTAAATTCATCATACCTGTATGTAAATAAATTATTCTCTATATCACTCTTACTTGTTTTTGAGATATTGTCTATTTTATTTTTAGATCATGTCCTGAAGCACTTTCCAAAACTTGCAACAGAGTTTACCATTAAAGCCACAATGGCACAGAAATGTAAAGATGAAAGACGTCTGATGGAGGCAAGGAGAAAATAGAAACTTAGACAGTTTTACCCAATGCGGGTCTTGACTTCCTATCTGACTGCTATATCATTTATGTGTGAATAATATAAAGTTAACGTATTGTCTGCTTTCGAGGGAAATATTTAGCTTTTCCTTCCTGAGATTCTCATTTGTTGTCGAACGTGAGAAACATCAAAACTCAAGGGAAAACTAAATGTTTTTCGAGGAAACGGACAGTGTATGTTTCGTCGTGCACAACTGAAGTTTCGCCATATTTTATGTTATGAAGATATAAGGAAAGATTAACAACAGGCAAAATACTTTATAAAACATTTTGCATGAATCTGTTATTATCTAGTATAATTATTATCAATGTATTTAACCTTTTATAAATAAATTTGTCATGCTTAGTTGAAATAGCATTTTAAAATAAATTTAAATTGATCTCACATGTGAACTCGCCACATGTGAGTTGCATGTGACTCACATGTGGACTCACATGTGGACTCACATGTGACTCACATGTGACTCACATGTGGACTCACATGTGGACTCACATGTGACAACTCACACGTGACAACTCACATGTGACGGTTCCAATTTCACATGTGAAGTCTCACATGTGAGATTGACATGTGTTATTTTCGTAAGGGTTGGCAGCGGATCTTTAGGTTTCATGAGACAATCTTTTAAAGTAGACAAAGGTTTTCTGGACACCTTTATGTTGCGCTTTTCCAAAAGTCGTTTTAATCTTTCTGTAGTGCCTTGAATATAAGGGAGGACTACTAGACCATCATTTCTTTCTTCTCTTCTTACCGTGGTGTCGGTGTTGAAACTGCGTTTGAGTTTTCTCTTCACATTTTGTAAAAACTCCCTTGGGTATCCATTGCTCATTAATGAATTGAATACATGTTTCTCCTCTTGCTTCTGGTCTTTCTTATCCGAATCATAGTCCCTAGAAATAAATTGTCTGGAAACGCGGCCAAAGTCTTTGTTCTAGGTTTTTGTTCACGTTTGTGCACCTTATTTCACCTTAACGCTTGCTGAACACATTGTATTTTTGGTATAATGAAGCAATCAACCAATCGCAGCGTTGCTTTATAAATATTAATGAACGCAAAACAAAAGATTGTGCACCTTATTTGCCACCCTCAACCTAAATTGTAGCTCATTGTTAACCGCTTTGTTGTTCGCCGCGTCTCCAGACAATATAATTCTAGGGACTATGTCCGAATTAACTCTCGCAGCTCTGTAGTAAAGCCTGGTTCTCATATGACGCCGATCGTCGCCGACCCATGATTTAGATGCATGTTAAGTAAAAGAATAAAAGCACTGCTTTTCTGCATTGTTCTTTATGTGCTGAATGGGATGGTGAGACGCGTAATGCAAATATCGGTCCAAATGCGTTGGCTTTCTATAAACCGTTGTGCTGATTGTTCCATCTCGATTCACAATGTTCATTGTATCTAAAAATGGGAAGCCGCTTTCTTTATACTTCTCAACTGTAAAATGAATAGGAAGAGAATGGATTTGGAGAAAGAAGATGCTGTCGACAGATCAAAATGGGTTGTAAACCTTTCAAGCAAAAGCCTTAGTTCTGATGAACGTTCGTTGTTACAAAAGGATCTAAAGTTTGCACCGGCACCAAAGAAAATACCAACAATGGAAATAATCGCTCAACAATCGAAAGCTCAATATTTAGCTTGGTGATACGCATAAAGCTGATATAAGAACTGAAGTAACCAATATTCTGAAGCAGGCTGCGTGTTAACGAATTTAAAGAAGGACAAGGACATCATTATCCTTAAGGCTGACAAAGGTAACACCACAGTTATTATGGATAGATCTGCGTACAATGAAACGATAAATAAGATGCTAAATGATGAAACAACGCACAAAGTGCTTAAAAAATGAAGTCTTGCGAAACGAAAATGAAAAGTCTCCTTTCGTCGAAAAAGACAAAACTTGGTGACAAGCTGTACAAGAAGTTGAATACGACAGATGGTGCGACCCCAAGGCTGTATGGTTTACCAAAGATACACAAGGAAAGAGTACCACTACGACCAGTTACGAGTTTTATTGGTTCCACAACATATGAATTATCGAGATATTTAAGTAAAGTGTTGGCCCCACTTGTTGGTAACACGGAATACCATATCCGAAACACGTATGCATGATTGGGTTGGTAAATCAAGACAATTTCAATTAGACGATGATGAGGAACTTGTTTCATTTGATGTACATGTAGTATCGCTCTTTACATCTATTCCTATTGAGCTAGTCATACAAATCGCAGCATTGAAGTTGGAAAATGATGGAACACTACATTTAAGGACATCGCTGACGCCTCAGGATGTTGTGTGGAGCTTCTTGATTTCTGTTTAAAGTCGACAGAATTCCAATTTAAAGATACATTCTACAAGCAGATTCATGGCACAGCAATGGGTTCGCCAGTATCGGTTGTGATTGCTAATTTGGTGAAGGAAGATTTGGAGTATAAAGCCCTGAATACCTCCCCAGAGCGACCAAGATTATTTCATAGGTTTGTCGACGACACCCTTGCAGCTGTAAAGAAGACACAGATAGCCCAGTTCCACGATCATTTGAATAACCAGAATTAGCATATTCAGTTTACAGTTGAGCGGCATCCCATTTTTAGATACAATGAACATTGTGAATCGAGATGGAACAATCAGCACAACGGTTTATATAGAAAGCCAACGCATTCGGACCAATATTTGCATTACGCGTCTCACCATCTCATTCAGCACAAGGCCTCGGTGGCCAGGACTCTTTACTGCAGAGCTGCGAGAGTTAATTTCGATAAGAAAGACCAGAAGCAAGAGGAGAAACATGTATTCAATTCATTAATGAGCAATGGATACCCAAGGGAGTTTTTTACGAAATGTGAAGAGAAAACTCAAACGCAGTTTCAACGCCGACACCATGGTAAGAAGAGAAGAAAGAAATGATGGTCTAGTAGTCCTCCCTTATATTCAAGGCACTACAGAAAGATTAAAACGACTTTTGGAAAAGCGCAACATAAAGGTGTCCAGAAAACCTTTGTCTACTTTAAAAGATTGCCTCATGAAACCTAAAGATCCGCTGCCAAATCTAAAGCAAACTGGAGTTGTATATTCTATCCCATGCAAGGATTGTGATGTGGAGTATATCGGAGAGACGGGGCGTGCTTTGGGGACACGAAAGAGTGAACATCACAGGTGTGTACGATTGGCAAGGACTGATAATTCGGCGTTAGCAAAACATGCACATGATAACACTCGGTGGCATGGGAGGATGTAAAGATTGTATGTAAAGAAAACAGATGGTCACAAAGTAAATGGAAGGAAGCATGGCTTATTGAAAAGGCGAGAAATGGTATTTCAAACAGGGATGGAAGAGCACTCCCTGAAGTATATAAACCACTCGTTAGGAAGAGCTTTTTAAACATTGTTGATAAATTTTAGTAGTTTTAATTAATTAATCCTTTGTAGTTATATTTTACAAGTTTGATAATTTGCATATGTAAATAGTATTTTAACAGAGATTGAAGCTCGTTTGAACCATTTTACCCAGACGATGGACGCATAGTTCGAAAGCTTGGTTTTTACCCTTTTATTATTTTATGCTGGAGAAACATACTTGTACAATAAAGAATATGAAACTACCCAGCAACATAACTGTGTGGAGTTAAATTTGGTTATGGTTTAAAGTGAAAAATATCTAAACAAGTTCAAACATTAAACTGACCTTCATCCGGAAAATTTTCTCGGAATTTCTGGTAGTAAAAATTTAAGCAACTGAAATTTTCATCATTAATTGTTTCTTGAAGTGACGTGTCGCCAAACCTAAAAAAAATAAAGAAGAAAGTATGAAACAAACTGCCAAAAAATTAGAACAGAGAAATTCTATTTAACAAATAGATTCCATTTTGCCGTTGTCTGTTCAGTTATTAGACAGATTTAGCAAACAGGACGTGGACGTCAAGAGGACGTGAGATGGCGTGAGCTGGCGTGGATTTTAGTCAATTTCACTTCCGGCGCTAAAGACGACGTCGTCTCAGCGATTTTTAGGACGTGAATTGTGAGATTTCACGTCCTGTCTACGACGCGAGTTGTTTTGGTTTGTTTTCCTATGTAAAAGGTAAGTACAAATAAAACATTTATTAGAAGTAGTAGTTCTGTATAACTTTGTTTTATTTATGATACTTAGTACGTATGTGTAAACTCGTATTAAATAGTTCCTCTGGCTCTGTGTCATGAATGATTCATAACAAAACACAAATTATCCGCCAAAGACTATTGTATCCATTCTTTGTTTTATTTCTTAAATTAAATTAAATTGTTTTCTTATGCTCAATTTTAATAGGCTTACACTTTTAATGCAGTGTTTTTCCTTCGTCTAGTTTACAAATATTTGCCATCTTCGTATATATTTTTCATAAACACTGTTTATTTTGTTTAAATAAACATATAATTCCCCACCCACAATAAATTAAATTTTGTTCATTTATTTGTTCTTTATATAGCTTTATATACTATCGCTAAATGGAAGTGAACGAAGACAACTTAAAGAAAAAGTATTATATACATTATATTATTAAAATAAATAATGATAGCAATGATATACCTGTTCAATACAGTATTAAATCTTATGTTTAATATGTTTTAATTTAGATCAGTTATGGTGTGGTCTGATGAGAAGGACCTTACTTTACTAAAAGAAGTGACTGTAGAGGGTGTTTTAAATCACAAGCAAAAATCAAGGGAACGAGGGGCAAGATGGCAAAAAGTGGCAGATAATTTAAACACTCAAGGTTTTGAGATAACTGCTCGTTCTGCCAGGGATCACTTTGGTACATTGTCAAAAAAATACAAGGCAAAGATGGCCCAAGAAAAGAGAGCAACAGGTGAAGGTGGCCAAGAATTGACAGAGAGAGAAAGCTTACTGGAGGAATTAATAGAAATTGGTGAAGAGACTGACCTGATGATGGAAAACGAAGATATATTGAAGAAACAGAAGAATGAAAAAGAAAAGGCACAAGCAAAAGACATGAGACAGAGGGCAATGGAAAGGTTTAGTGAGACAAAAAAGAGAACAACTGGAAGTGATGAGAGTCAAGAACAAGTAAAAAAGAGAAGGAGATCAGGAGATATGTTTACATGGTTGAATGAAAAGATTGAATTAGACAAAGAAGCAAAGGAACAGGAAAGAAAGGAAAAAAAGGAAGAGAGAGAAGCCCAGAATACCCAGAAAATGGAATTTATGGAGCTGGTTCGTACAACCCAACAGCAATGCTCTACACAAATGAAGCTGTCGGAGCAGTATTTACAGCACCAGATGCAGCAGCAACAACAACAGCAGCAGCAACAATTTGCCATGTTGCAGCAGCAAATGATGACATTTATGCAACAACAACAGCAGCAAACACAATTGCTTGCCAATATAATTAAAGAAAAAGATTAAATGTTTTGTTACATCAGGTGGCACTGTATAAATTTTTGATATAGATATATAAACACAGACATACTGACAACCACTATATATGAAGTCAATGTAATGAGAGAAAAAAAATCATGATTATATTATAAGTAATATTGGGCATTTCACTCGATTACATAGCATGTTCTATTATATTAGGCAGCTTCAATACTGGGTGGATTTGGTAAAGTGAATGCAAAAAATAATTTCATTTAAATTATGTAATTATAGTGGTTGTCTACATAAAAACAATTATACTATTTGCCACTAGGCTGGATATGAAGTCTTATTATACAACTGCATTAAAAACTGTCCAAATAACGCTAAAAATGAGTGCAAATATACAGCGATATTTGGAGCCAAACAAATTTATCACACAGGAGACTACTTCATGTATGCTTATTATTTTGTCTTGGTACAACTAGTCACACTACTTCTCTGGCCTTTTTATAGTTTTCTTTTTCCATAAAAATTTGTAGATCAGAGCAGTTGTATAATAAATCTCTTATAAGATGTTTTGGAGTGTAGCATCACTGTACATTTTTACTTGTTATTTGTATTTTGACTCACCCTGTGGGCTCATCAAAATAAAGCACAACTCATAAAAATATACAGCGATACTACACACCAAAACATCCAATAAGATATATATATATATATATATATATATGACTTAAGCTCATGGTATAATTGTTGATTATGTATGTAAATTATATATCTATATTCATATTATAATACAAATTATTATTATAACATGTTAATTTGCTTATAAATTTTAATTATTATAAAAAATGTTAATTGAATATAAATTGTTAATTAAATATAAATTGTTACTTACTATAAGAAATGTTAATTGAATGTTAATTATCATCTTAATAAATTATTACATTTTTGTCTTCTAATGTTCAAAACAATATGTTCAACATTGCAATTAAATTAACAGTTTTGTAATAATTAAGAATACAAAATAAGAAAGAAGTGCATAATTAATTACCAGAAATATTGCTGTAGTGAAGGTGGTTCAAGCTGAAATGCTTGTGAAACAATGTTTCCATAAAGGCAGGTGTGGGCATTCTCAAGTAATGCAGAAACAAAATACATCTTACCAACAGGACTCAAGTTCACTTTCATTTGCCTTTTAAAATCAACAAAACTAAAATACTTTGTGATGTTTCCAAACATCCATTCCACTGAAACTCGTACTTCACTCATAGCTTTGTTGTAAGCTTGCATTTCGGGGGTACGTTGTCTTTCTTTAAAGGGTCCTTGAAGGTGGACTCCCAAAGGGTATGCTGGGTCACCATATAAACAAAGTGGCTGGTTGTTGTAAAAAGCAACACGTCTCAGGTTAGGCAGCACACCAGACTCGTACAGCATAGTGCTGTCATGTCGCTTGCCTTCAAATGGACCAGCAAGATTCACAATAAGACCATTTGGTACAACAATGCTTTGAAACTTTATGGAATGGACTCGCTTATGACCATTATACATCACTCTTTGGTTGTATTTTGGTTTAGGAATTGGACGTACTGTACCATCCACAAATCCAAAGCAATTCTGAAGAGGGGCACCACGGTTGTGAATGGCAAGGGCATAGCTGTGGAGTTGTTCTGGCAAAAGAAATGGTTGGTCCCAGCTTTCAAGGCGATGGTGGTGAATATCATAGATATTATCCAGTACTGTATTGTAGATAAGGCACATTTCGGTTGGGTTCCTTCCAAATCGAGTTGCCATGTCAGTGTATCTACAAGGGTATGCCAGTCTTTTCAAGAGAATACACAACCCTTCCATTCCACTACAGGTTGTTCGTTGTTGGCAGACAATTTTTTCAGGAATTTGCAAACACTGCATCAATAATGGGAGATCATGTTTGCCAAACCGTAGCTCTGTCCGACACTCCTCGTCATCCCAAGTCTCCAAATTAAAAGCATTGAATTTCCAGTAAGGAAAAACGGGTTTTGAACGGTTGTACTCATACAGCAACACAAACTCAGCATCACTGATATAGTTTTCAGCATAGGCAAGGGTTAAAGCATCACGAACAGATTGCAAACCACACCGCGCCATAAATTTCAACCACAGGTAAACAAAAAAAAGCATCACGACAACATGACGACAGCAGAAAATAGAAATCGTGGATTTATTTAAATAAAAACATAAGTAATAATCACACTAAGCTAATGGACAAAAGAGAAGTTCTGTCGATAATGTGGTAAATGATATTTCGAGAACATCTGAATTAATACAGACACACTCAAAATAGTAGCGACCTGACAATTATCTCTCCTACTGATATCTGCGTTAGAAAATTTGTCTTACATGTAATACTGGGCAAATCAATGGCAGAAAAACATCTACAAAGCTTCTTTCTACATAGTCCATGGATTATTAGATAAAGAGTGTTCTAGAACAAAAAACAACGTTGTCTAGCAGCGTCCCAGATATTTTGCTAAATCTGATTTTATTCACAACACGACGGCGTCCTCGACCCAGTCTTCACCGGTCAAGTGACGTCCTCTTGACGTCCACGTCCTGTTTGCTAAATCTGTCTTATAGATGCACAGATGACGTGACAACGTGGTAAGAACAAAAAAGTGGCCCACGAGACGCAGTCGAGTGGGTCACTGATGTTCTTACCACGTTGTCACGTCCTCTGTGCATCTATAACTGAACAGACAACAAAAAAATGGAATCTATTTGTTTTATACAATAAAAAATTACGTTTTAACGGACTTATTAAATTTTCCCGGCGAATTTCTGGGGCCGATTGAAAAAGATAAATCACTTCATCGGACGTGATCCATGATCTATACAAATCAAGCAACATCATTGGCTCATGATGTTGCAGTGAAACCCGTGATTGGTTTACAGAAATCAGACCACGTCAGTGATGTAATTTGTGCATCTGTCCTTTTATAGATCATGGCTATCGACCAATAAAAACGCACGTACTATTCAAATTATTGTATAATCTAAAATAGATCTATAAATATTTGTATGACATACATAATATATACTTTACAGAATTGTATTTGGCAAGCCCATAGGACAAATAAGAACACAAATGATAAGTAAAATAGAAAGTAGCACTGTGCACTAAACTGTCTAATTCAGTAGCTATTTCAATGAAATTTCTTTTGTTCAGTTCGAATTTTCGCCAAACCGGCAGGCATTCAGAGACTTGACATAACAATTTTTCAAACTCAACAAATTAAATCCCAACGCACCCAAATAAGAAGCAAGCATAATTTAATGATACTCTAGCTTAAGGTTGGCTCCCCACGGTAATTTTAAGACAGGACTGGTAACGAGTATGACGTCGGCACATGCGTAAATATGCGTAAATATCGATCTTGTCGAGTTGATATTCTGTCACGTCAGTAGCCGTCCGAGCAATACAAATGCTCAAATATCACACACTTGCTTCGGTAAAATTCTTTAACATTTTGTGCACAAAGAAATAGGAAAACCTTAAACAACATACTTAGTTTCTAAAAAAATTCATAAGACAGAACTTTTTTTAATCCATTAAGTTTAACTTTATAGCAAAATATCTGTCTTGACAACTTTCCCTAATATTCTGCTGTAGTGTTCTATGTGGAAAAAAACTGACCAGATGACAATTTTTAGAAATTTTTGACCGACATATGCGTCTAAATACGATTACCATGGTAACAGCAGATATTAGCACCATTCAACAAATACTTCATAAGTGTCGTTCTCCTTCTGCAGTTCAGTATACAGAATAACTAGAAATACATAAACGCAACAACCCCTCGCCCGCTTTTAATACGTTAAATATACATAAATAACCCCTCCCCGATTAAACTGTTTTTGTATACAAATACAAACCCTTGCCCTCCTGGCCTCCTTTACATCCTGTTTTATCACTTTTATGAATGTAGTTTTTCTATTATTGAGTATTGACCAATTTCCAAAGCAATGTTTTATTCAAAAATAATAAAGCAGTGGCTGAGGAAAAACTTGTGTCACGACCTAATAGCACCAGAAAGTGATAGCAAAAACAAACAATAATTACAGACGCTTATATCAAGGCGCCTATTAAACTGTTTCAATGATTCCTCATGTTCCAAATATAATGTTGAACCTCAAAGAAAAATATCAGAACAGAAAAAACGTAGGTAACAGCCTGAAAACTATAGGTATAAGAGAGGAAAAACTAACCAGGGAAGAACTATAATGCAAAGTTTCACTCGAACCATGGAAAAAACGCCTGAGAAAATATTATTTGACAAGATTTTTGCTGTTTTAACTGAGTTTAATACTGAGAAGGTTTTGGATATATACCGATTCTAATCAGCTAATGAAAGCTGGTAAATTAAATACGAATCACTGCTTACCGATAAATTTTCTTTTGGCTCTTCTCAGATGCTGCAAACACTGCCATACGGGCTACGGCGTTTGGTTTCGGTGGTTTTCTCGTTCGGTTCTTAGCAAAAAGCAATCAATTCTCTTCAAAATGTGAAAAGCTGTTTGTGTTGATGTCCCTTTCGATTCACTGTTCTCTCTCGAGCAAGATATATCAGTGCATAAGTCTTTTGCTGGCTTTGAACAGACACACGAAGAAACATATATTTTTTTTTCAGTCACATTTGTCGGCATCTTTTCCGATCTTTATAGCAATTTTTCATGCTTTTTCAATGGTTTCTAGTCGTGTTTAATATTGTTTGGTTCATCCCACTGCAACATCTCTTCTTAGCTTTCCTTTTTCGGTCATTTGTAAACCAATTTTTCTGACAAAGATTTTGTTTCGATTGACCCGCGAAAGTTGGCGATTTGATGCTGCGAGATGTTTATATATATCCATCAAATCCAGACTTTCTTTCCCCTTCGCGTGTAATTTCGCGTGTAAGTGGACTCCACGCACGTCAAGATTAGCACCCTCACCCTAGACTGTACTACAGTCTCTTATAGGGGCTGGGGGGAGGGGTGAGTAGCGACCTGTGTGTGGGCGCGGGAGGGAGATGGGAATAAGGGACTGTGGACATTCTATTCATAAAATTGGGGACTGTTTGTTCTTCACACTTGCTACATTAATCATGTTTCTAACACCTTTTTGACACTTCGCCATATTTCACCTGCTGGTCTGCCCCTTTTTCGGCTACTGAGTTGTCAATTTCTTCTCGAATTTCTTCACTCGAAACCGAAGGACATGATCATGAGCTTTGTAAAAACGTTAAGATTTTATGGATCAGTTGCCAAACAATACACCGACAAAACCTGCTAGACGCACAGTAAAAGCGAAAGATTCAGCCGTTGACGATATCTTCCGTGTCTGTAAAATAAATATTCGTTTATTATTTGGTGCAAAAGGGTACAGGACGTCGACGGAAAATATATTTATTGTCTCAACAAGGCCATAGACAAAGTGTACCGAAACAAACTTTGGCTAATTTGCTCCAAGTCATTGAAATTCCAAACCTTCGGATTGCCGGAATTCTTCTTTAAGGGTGTGTGGCAAATGTGCAAGGAAGATACGGAGTTCAGCGACTTCTGTGAAGTATTTAAATTCAAAATTGCAAACCGAAAAACAGCAAACGAAGAAACTGAAAGCGATAGCGAAATCCGGTTGAAACGAATGAGTACCTTGCCACATTCGTCAGCTGCCAAGCAAAAGGCACAACGAACAGAATCGCCTTTAGGATCGAAGTACAGTTCTTTATTTGTAAGAACACCAAGAGGTAAAGAACTTGCTGCGCTTATTGAGTGTTTGATTCGGTCGAGATGGAAGCAAGCTACATGTATAAATATTATAGTTTCAGACGCGTCATCAATCGAATTTTAGGTGTTAATCAAATAAAGTTTCAGCCAATGAGAATTGTGCGTTGTCTGAACAACGCTCCCCATTTTATGAATAGAATGTCCACAGTCCCTTATTCCCTTCTCCCTTCCGCGCCCGCACACAGGTCCACCCCTTCCCCCCAGCCCCTACTCCACCCCTTCCCCCCAGCCCCTATAAGGGACTGTAGTACAGTCTACCCTCACCCGAGCTCCGGGCCTTCGCCCGGGCTCGGGGATTATGTAATAGTTATTCAAAAAAAAGCAATAACCATAGACTATGACTGAACGTATAACAAGCTATGAAAATCTAGAACTCTAGGGAGCCACCTTCAAAAGTTTTTGAACGCAGCTTCATTATTTAACGCTAATCTGGCTTAAACTTTTTTGAATGTAGTTTCTCATTAACAATTATGAGGAAAATTTAAAATAAATAAACAAATATTTAACCAGTATTTAGAAATCAGAGGAACATTGCGGTCAAATTTTAGCAAACTTTTAGAATGATTTTCTTTTAAATAGATTCGTTAGCTAAATCTAACCATCGTCAGTGTTACTCTGCACCGATGTCTAAATATAACTAAGGTGGTTAATATATAGCGTCATATAATATACTAAATATAGCTACGAGTCTACGACCCACATTACGCTACGTTACCGTGTCACTATATAGGCACACCATACTTGCTATAACCAACAACATTACGCTACGTTAGTTCAACAAGTGTCACTATATAGAGTCACACCATACTTGCTATAACCAACAACATTGCGCTACGTTAGTTCAACAAGTGTCACTATAGAGTCACACCATACGTGATATAACCAACATTACGCTACGTTAGTTCAATAACACAATACTTGATATAACCAACAACATTACGCTACGTTAGTTCAACAAGTGTCACTATATAGAGGCACACCATACTTGCTATAACCAACAACATGACCCTACGTTAGTTCAACAAGTGTCACTATATAGAGAGGCACACCATACTTGCTATAACCAACAATATTACGCTACGTTAGTTCAACAAGTGTCACTACAGAGTCACACCATACTTGATATAACCAACAACATTACGCTACGTTAGTTCAACAAGTGTCACTATAGAGGCACACCATGCTTGCTATAACCAACAACATGACGCTACGTTAGTTCAACAAGTGTCACTACAGAGGCACACCATACTTGCTATAACCAACAACATTACGCTACGTTAGTTCAACAAGTGTCACTATAGAGTCACACCATACTTGATATAACCAACAACATTACGCTACGTTAGTTCAACAAGTGTCACTATAGAGTCACACCATACTTGCTACAACCAACATTACGCTACGTTAGTTCATCAAGTGTCACTACAGAGGCACACCATACTTGATATAACCAACAACATTACGCTACGTTAGTTCAACAAGTGTCACTACAGAGGCACACCATACTTGCTATAACCAACAACATGACGCTACGTTAGTTCAACAAGTGTCACTACAGAGGCACACCATACTTGCTATAACCAACAACATTACGCTACGCTAGTTCAACAAGTGTCACTATATAGCCGCACACCATACTTGATATAACCAACAACATTACGCTACGCTAGTTCAACAAGTGTCA